>CM067358.1:20028662-20078653 GCA_034190875.2 Urechis unicinctus | reverse complement strand
CAGCAACCATGAATAATCGTACACTTTTCCATGTCATATTGGAGCTTAACTTCGGAAAACACATCAAGTGTCCTGTGCTCAAAATGTTTGCTTGGATGTCAGTAAGAAGGTCTGTCTGATGTGTTAAGGCACCACAGTAGCCGATAAGAACTCAGGCGAGCTGGAGACAGGTAACTCGTGGATCTTAATGCATATGTATTATATGCCAGATATCAAAGTCGGTGTTTGTTTGACGGCAGTAGAGGTGAAACAGTTATTATCTTTGGGCTTACCTGGAATCTTAGACGAATTACAAATGAAGTCATTTAACATCCAAATGCTTGATATTTCATCCTCTGACAGCCATCGCATCGAAAACTTATTACGGCCACTATTTGTTTTCTTAGGACGTGGGTACTCTGACATATTAAGAAGTAAAATACATGTATGAGTCTGTACTTTGTGTTCAGTGGAGCTTCTCTATATCGCTGTGCTGGTGATGTTCATAATTACTCTTATATTAGCTGGTGCTCTGTACTATCTCCACAAGTAAGTACGCACAATACTTACCTGCCACTTAAGTTATTGAAATGCATGTAACAAGGGTCAGTGTTTATTTCTACGCATGAAAAATGCCTTAAGAATCACTTGACGAACATTTTTCAGGCGAGGTCAGAGATTCGCTAGGTCCCCTTGGTTTCGAGCGATGAGGCAAAAAGAAACGATCGACGACAAACGTGACGGATGGTGACAGTTCAGTTGTTAAGTCAAACACAACTAATATTGTTATGTCGGGATTATCTAAGCCATTCCGCGCAGCACAGGATGATGATGATTACGACAAGGCTGGACCCAGCACTCCTCTTTATGGGGCAAGATGACCGAGCTTGACAGAGCGACGTAGTGTTTGTTGTGTTATATTTGGAATGACGTCATAGTTACGATGGAAAAAATTCCGGCACAATACACTAAAAAAACACAGAAGCAGTTATGTTTCGAAGCTTCAACCATTATCTGTATGTCATATATTTTATGTTGTTTGACAAACTGAGTTCTCCGGGGCGATATATATATATATATATATATATATATATATATATATATATATATATAGATAATACATTGTAAATTGTGTTTTTATTTGACAAAACCTACGTACTGTCCACTCTTATCTATGTAGATAAATCCTATTGTGTTGGATTATTATGTAGGAACGCGTCATGTTGAACTACGATATACCATTATTCAAGAGCTACAGCTTTTCATGAGTATATATACTGACCGCAGAGAATCAAATAATTGCTTTACCCATGTATGTCTTACATTGAAGAGTCTACAGTCATTTAAGGCAATTATCCTATCTCATTATAGTAAACTTAGAAAGAGTCAAAGGTAATCCTTGGTGGCATAAAGGACACCAATAGGCTGATATATATTTCACCTGGGAATATCGACATATTCGACATATGTGTGCTGCATCATTTCCATAGATTCCGTTGTTATTTTCAAGTTCAGAGCCATGGTAAGACAAGCATTCTCAAAATGATGACGTTGATGCATATATCGCATTTGCTGTATGTGTTGAATATGGAATATTTAAAATATACAATGCGCTGATCAATGATATAGAGTGTGTATTCGATGCATATGGAAAAAGCTCAAACATCCTTAATTTCTATCAACTACAACCTCTATGGCACATGCTATAGTTAATAGATGATTAATCGCAATATTTTGAGAGGCTAAAAGACGGCGCCTGACTATAAAATGTGAACAAACTGTTTATATCATGTAATCAATTGACACTCTATAACCATGTTTCTAAACTTTGCTTACGCACTTGTTAAAGTCCATTGCAAAAAAAAGATGCTTAACCCTCAGATACACCATTAACTTGTAGAAGAGATACTTCAGCGACTGCAGAGACTGCAGTGATGAATTAACCAGTCCCTTGATGCGCCAATAGCAGGAGAAGTACAGCTATAGGTTGTAATGACACTTTTTATTATGACGCAAAGGTTGTAACAGCTGCAGAAGGTACACGTGTGACAGACGACTCCGTCCTGAACCACTATTTTATCACAATAAATAACCGAGAAGCAGCCCACAAAGCCGGTAATCACAAGCTGCAACAGAGACCATTTCCAAGGGTGAGGGCAGCTTCCTCTTCCTCAGCCATTTTTGACTCATTGAAGGTGCCCAGTTCATGCTGGCATGACTAGATAAGCTAGTGGCATTGAACCCGCCCAATGCTTTGCTAGTTACTGATGCATAAGAGTCTGACACAGCGAAACTCTAGCTACTGCTACGCAAGAGCATCTACGCTTCAAGAAATTGGTTAGCTGATCCCCGTCTACCAAAGACGGAGGCCCTCTACTGCAGACTGAGAGACAAGCGCATGTCCGTACTGGACTACAACCACACAGGAAAAGATCAGGCGACATTTGGATTTTTCGCTACCATGACTTCTGTAATCGCACAGACGTCTCAATCTTGGCGGATATGTTTGAGGCCTTTTAAAAGATATGCCTGAAACAGTGTGGCTTAGACTCCGAAAACTGCCCCATCAACGTGATTCGGTTTATAAGTGTAGGTATTCTGAAAAAAGCATTAGCAAACTTGGTCGATGCTGTGAAGTTATCCCATTTTATTTGGGCAGATAATCTACTACATGGCTTGGGTGTGTGAAATTGTCTACACTCACTTCTGCTTGCTGACATACGATCTTCACACGTCGCTCATCGGCACTTAAATATACGCTGCATCACAGCTCAAATTAAAACACTCTTCAAATTGATTACATAGATATCGCTGGTTAAATCAAAGACTTCTGACTCCTGATTAACCATATTAGATTAAATCAGTCAGTCAAGATTATATTTTGGACGTTTCCCTGCTCCATTTCTCTTAATTATTTATTGCTATCCGTGCGTACAGTGCGATTGGTTCCAAAAGTTCCTTAGATCAATGTGTTCGCATGCATAGTGTTGAAGACAAATCACAGGAGAATCACAACGCATAAATGCTAGAGCAGCGGTGGACGGCTCTCAACTCGGTCAAATTCAAGAATCAAACGGTATACGATAGGAGCAGTTCGGGGTAGAATGAAGCTAGATATAGTGGCGTGGACGGATTTGAGTGGCAAGGAGTGTCTTGGAGTTGTGTTCTGTGGGGAATGGTGGTTTGATTCTAGGTGAAGATGGGTAGGTGATTTGAGAATAGAGATGGAGAGGGCAGGATTGCAGTATCCCGGCCGATGTCTGGATTTGAACATCCGACTCTTGCCACGCACGTCCTCCCGTGACTGAACTTTAAGGCTGCTTGTGACAGGATCCATTCAGGACGCTGGGATGACGGGTTTATCCGGGCTCCACTTAACCTCTGTTTACCTAACACGTGGTTCATTGATTTTATTCCATACCAGACACAAGGAAGGTAAATTTACCGAATTGATATTGAATCAATTCAAACGCACGCTAAAGCTGTTATGGCATTGTCATATTCCTATACAAACCCCTCTCCTTACGCACTAGTGCGCATAGCGGTTTCATCCCCATTGAATTATGAGAGAATTAAGTACCTGTAATTGCTGCTTAACGGTTATTTTCTTGGTTTCAATCCTTTTTACAGCATTAGTTATGAATTCGCTTGAAATCGGACCAGCTATTTACCATACGCAAGCTGCCAGCATTAATAGAGGGTCTCTGTTTGGTCTTAACTGCACCGAAACGACGACCTCCAACATCACCATAACGACCACCACATCATCCAGTAGCGCTACCTCTAGAAAACCGCCCATGCTTAGCGTCAGCGGAAATTATTAACACAGAACATCAGATAAAATCAATATGTATCGGCCGTATACCTCTCACAGTATTGATAACACGATGTGTCTACAGATAAGGTTGTATAATGTATCCAGCATCCTGCCACTGACAGCACTACACAGCAGCGGTAATGCGTGGTTTCATCAACTTGCAGGTACTACAGCTGTGTGCACGCGCTGTCGTATTCATGAATAGGAGACGACATCGATCCAGACGTATACATGACAAGCAGATTAATATTAATAGAAGCAATACAGGACTTTCACCAAAACCCACGTATGCCAAACGGTAAAAGTAAATATGAAAATATTTAACTAGTCCATATTTCCACCTTCTGATGCAATAATAATTATTTGAGGGTATTTGTCTATGCACATATGTTTGTATGTATGTAAGTATGTAAGTATGTATGTATGTATGTATGTATGTATGTATGTATGTATGTATGTATGTATGTATGTATGTATGTATGTATGTATGTGTATGTATGTATGTATGTATGTATGTATGTATGTATGTATGTATGTATGTATGTATGTATGTATGTATGTATGTATGTATGTATGTATGTATGTATGTATGTATGTATGTATGTATGTATGTATGTATGTATGTCTGTATGTATGTATGTCTGTATGTATCTGTATGTATGTATGTATGTATGTATGTATGTATGTATGTATGTATGTATGTATGTATGTATGTATGTATGTATGTATGTATGTATGTATGTATGTATCTGTATGTATGTCTGTATGTCTGCATGTATGTATATATGTATGTAAATATGTATGTATGTTTGTAAGTATGTACTGATGTATGTCTGTATGTATATGTATATATATATATCTATATATAATATATATCTCTATATTTATATATATATCCGCATATATAAATATACCTATAAATATACATATAATTATAAATATTTATTTGTATACAGAAATATATATATATATATATGTATATATATACTTTTATACATATATAAATATATATATATGTACATATATATTATATGTATATATATACCTATATATACGCACATAATATATATATATATATATATATATATATATATATATATATATATATATATATGTATGTGGGTATGTTTGTGTGTGTGTGTACGTGTGTGTGAGTGTGCGTGTGTGTGTGTGTGTGTGTGTGTGTCTGTGTGTGTGTGAGTCCTCAACCAGGAATAATCGGATTTCAGACACCGAAAATGATTGTGTGTGTGCGACCTCAACTAGGAATAATCGGATTTCAGACACCTAAAAATGATTTGTATGTAACTTAGCTTAACGATTTACTTTTCTCAGGGGACTGAGATGAAGACACCTGCAGTATAGCACTTAAAGCTTTAACTTTTTTTTCGTTAAGGTCGATTAATTCTTTTGGTATATACAAATTCATGAAATATTACATATTCATGATTAATTGTGCTCGGATCTCATCGACAAATGATTTTATGAACGCAGGTGACCAATTTAAGCAGGCTTTGATTTTGGTGAGAAAAACCAAAGGATGTCTTTTTATCTTAATTTGATCAAAAGGAATGGTAAACCAGGGAATACGTCTACAGAGATGTTTTTTGCAGTGCTGTCAAATTTCCAATGGCGACAAAGATGCTTAGCACTAGAGCACTCGATAAAATTATTCTCGATAACCAATAAAGAAACTTCCGATTTAGATTTTGTTCGGTTGTAGGTTGATAGGCTTTTATTACGATTTGAACAAATTCCAGTAGGCATACAATGCAAACTATGCATAATCTGTGAAGCAAACGGTAATGGAATTCGCTTATCTTATTGCTTTAATTAGTTATCGCTATTTTTCCGACGCAAGGCTGTCCAAAGTTATATAACCTCCAATAATCTATAAACCGATTATTTTAAACTAACCAAGCGCGCCAGATGAGCAACAATGGAGCATGGATAGTACTCAGTGTGGTGCGCATATACTATACTAGAACATTCGGCATTCCTACATACGCTGCTAATTAACTTTTTTTGTACAAATGCATAGCGGAGGAGGTGGGAATTTGGATGCATTAATTTTAAATCGAGGCACAGTAGCATAACATGAGAATGTGATTGACTAACTAGCTATTTATGTGAAGGTATTCTTTATAAGATAGTATAAGTGATTTAGCTAGGTTATTCGTTGTCTAAGCTACGTCCACTCTTCCTGCTTATCGTGCATATCCCATATCAGTTCATCGCATGCACAAACTGACCGTAAATAAATACAATTATATATCAACGTACTTGAAGCACTTGACCTGTGGTTGCTCTTGGGCATTAAAGAAGCATGAGATTTGGTCCTTCAGGGTGGCTCCTGGTACATGCATACAAAAGAAATAAAAAAGGAGGTAATTACCAAATAGGATACACTTCAATTCAATGTCAGGGCACAAAAATCTATATAACCGGAAATCAATATGACGTACCTTCAAGGACTTCAAGTGTCCGAATACAATGTGTATCGAATGTTATATATAGTGCTTAAAGGTCGTTGTTGAACCTTGTTCTCATGTGATAAGAACACAGGACTATGATCGTACGTGTTCAAATACATACACAACCGTTGTATACCTGAATGTTGACTGCGGACGATTTAGCAAGTAGAACAAATGGATACAGGTAGAGCGTTCGATTCGGTAGAAGGTGAGCAGAAATGGTGGATACTGCAGCGATCATTGTGATTTTATGAGCATTAACAACTTGTGTGTCCCTCTTAGTGTAGCATATAGCGATTGATGACGCCCGGTTACAACAGCAACCATGAATAATCGTACACTTTTCCATGTCATATTGGAGCTTAACTTCGGAAAACACATCAAGTGTCCTGTGCTCAAAATGTTTGCTTGGATGTCAGTAAGAAGGTCTGTCTGATGTGTAAAGGCACCACAGCAGCCGATAAGAACTCAGGCGAGCTGGAGACAGGTAACTCGTGGATCTTAATGCATATGTATTATATGCCAGATATCAAAGTCGGTGTTTGTTTGACGGCAGTAGAGGTGAAACAGTTATTATCTTTGGGCTGGAATCTTAGACGAATTACAAATGAAGTCATTTAACATCCAAATGCTTGATATTTCATCCTCTGACAGCCATCGCATCGAAAACTTATTACGGCAACTATTTGTTTTCTTAGGACGTGGGTACTCTGACATACTAAGAAGTAAAATACATGTATGAGTCTGTACTTTGTGTTCAGTGGAGCTTCTCTATGTCGCTGTGCTGGTGATGTTCATAATTACTCTTATATTAGCTGGTGCTCTGTACTATCTCCACAAGTAAGTACGCACAATACTTACCTGCCACTTAAGTAATTGAAATGCATGTAACAAGTGTCAGTGTATATTTCTACGCATGAAAACATGCCTTAAGAATCACTTGACGAACATTTTTCAGGCGAGGTCAGAGATTCGCTAGGTCCCCTTGGTTTCGAGCGATGAGGCAAAAAGAACGATCGACGACAAGCGTGACGGATGGTGACAGTTCAGTTGTTAAGTCAAACACAACTAATATTGTTATGTCGGGATTATCTAAGCCATTCCGCGCAGCACAGGATGATGATGATTACGACAAGGCTGGACCCAGCACTCCTCTTTATGGGGCAAGATGACCGAGCTTGACAGAGCGACGTAGTGTTTGTTGTGTTATATTTGGAATGACGTCATAGTTACGATGGAAAAAATTCCGGCACAATACACTAAAAAAACACAGAAGCAGTTATGTTTCGAAGCTTCAACCATTATCTGTATGTCATATATTTTATGTCGTTTGACAAACTGAGTTCTCCGGGGCGATATATATATATATATATATATATATATATATATATATATATATATATATATATATATATATATATATATAGATAATACATTGTAAATTGTGTTTTTATTTGACAAAACCTACGTACTGTCCACTCTTATCTATGTAGATAAATCCTATTGTGTTGGATTATTATGTAGGAACGCGTCATGTTGAACTACGATATACCATTATTCAAGAGCTACAGCTTTTCATGAGTATATATACTGACCGCAGAGAATCAAATAATTGCTTTACCCATGTATGTCTTACATTGAAGAGTCTACAGTCATTTAAGGCAATTATCCTATCTCATTATAGTAAACTTAGAAAGAGTCAAAGGTAATCCTTGGTGGCATAAAGGACACCAATAGGCTGATATATATTTCACCTGGGAATATCGACATATTCGACATATGTGTGCTGCATCATTTCCATAGATTCCGTTGTTATTTTCAAGTTCAGAGCCATGGTAAGACAAGCATTCTCAAAATGATGACGTTGATGCATATATCGCATTTGCTGTATGTGTTGAATATGGAATATTTAAAATATACAATGCGCTGATCAATGATATAGAGTGTGTATTCGATGCATATGGAAAAAGCTCAAACATCCTTAATTTCTATCAACTACAACCTCTATGGCACATGCTATAGTTAATAGATGATTAATCGCAATATTTTGAGAGGCTAAAAGACGGCGCCTGACTATAAAATGTGAACAAACTGTTTATATCATGTAATCAATTGACACTCTATAACCATGTTTCTAAACTTTGCTTACGCACTTGTTAAAGTCCATTGCAAAAAAAAGATGCTTAACCCTCAGATACACCATTAACTTGTAGAAGAGATACTTCAGCGACTGCAGAGACTGCAGTGATGAATTAACCAGTCCCTTGATGCGCCAATAGCAGGAGAAGTACAGCTATAGGTTGTAATGACACTTTTTATTATGACGCAAAGGTTGTAACAGCTGCAGAAGGTACACGTGTGACAGACGACTCCGTCCTGAACCACTATTTTATCACAATAAATAACCGAGAAGCAGCCCACAAAGCCGGTAATCACAAGCTGCAACAGAGACCATTTCCAAGGGTGAGGGCAGCTTCCTCTTCCTCAGCCATTTTTGACTCATTGAAGGTGCCCAGTTCATGCTGGCATCACTTGATAAGATAGTGGCATTGAACCCGCCCAATGCTTTGCTAGTTACTGATGCATAAGAGTCTGACACAGCGAAACTCTAGCTACTGCTACGCAAGAGCATCTACGCTTCAAGAAATTGGTTAGCTGATCCCCGTCTACCAAAGACGGAGGCCCTCTACTGCAGACTGAGAGACAAGCGCATGTCCGAACTGGACTACAACCACACAGGAAAAGATCAGGCGACATTTGGATTTTTCGCTACCATGACTTCTGTAATCGCACAGACGTCTAAATCTTGGCGGATATGTTTGAGGCCTTTTAAAAGATATGCCTGAAACAGTGTGGCTTAGACTCCGAAAACTGCCCCATCAACGTGATTCGGTTTATAAGTGTAGGTATTCTGAAAAAAGCATTAGCAAACTTGGTCGATGCTGTGAAGTTATCCCATTTATTTGGGCAGATAATCTACTACATGGCTTGGGTGTGTGAAATTGTCTACACTCACTTCTGCTTGCTGACATACGATCTTCACACGTCGCTCATCGGCACTTAAATATACGCTGCATCACAGCTCAAATTAAAACACTCTTCAAATTGATTACATAGATATCGCTGGTTAAATCAAAGACTTCTGACTCCTGATTAACCATATTAGATTAAATCAGTCAGTCAAGATTATATTTTGGACGTTTCCCTGCTCCATTTCTCTTAATTATTTATTGCTATCCGTGCGTACAGTGCGATTGGTTCCAAAAGTTCCTTAGATCAATGTGTTCGCATGCATAGTGTTGAAGACAAATCACAGGAGAATCACAACGCATAAATGCTAGAGCAGCGGTGGACGGCTCTCAACTCGGTCAAATTCAAGAATCAAACGGTATACGATAGGAGCAGTTCGGGGTAGAATGAAGCTAGATATAGTGGCGTGGACGGATTTGAGTGGCAAGGAGTGTCTTGGAGTTGTGTTCTGTGGGGAATGGTGGTTTGATTCTAGGTGAAGATGGGTAGGTGATTTGAGAATAGAGATGGAGAGGGCAGGATTGCAGTATCCCGGCCGATGTCTGGATTTGAACATCCGACTCTTGCCACGCACGTCCTCCCGTGACTGAACTTTAAGGCTGCTTGTGACAGGATCCATTCAGGACGCTGGGATGACGGGTTTATCCGGGCTCCACTTAACCTCTGTTTACCTAACACGTGGTTCATTGATTTTATTCCATACCAGACACAAGGAAGGTAAATTTACCGAATTGATATTGAATCAATTCAAACGCACGCTAAAGCTGTTATGGCATTGTCATATTCCTATACAAACCCCTCTCCTTACGCACTAGTGCGCATAGCGGTTTCATCCCCATTGAATTATGAGAGAATTAAGTACCTGTAATTGCTGCTTAACGGTTATTTTCTTGGTTTCAATCCTTTTTACAGCATTAGTTATGAATTCGCTTGAAATCGGACCAGCTATTTACCATACGCAAGCTGCCAGCATTAATAGAGGGTCTCTGTTTGGTCTTAACTGCACCGAAACGACGACCTCCAACATCACCATAACGACCACCACATCATCCAGTAGCGCTACCTCTAGAAAACCGCCCATGCTTAGCGTCAGCGGAAATTATTAACACAGAACATCAGATAAAATCAATATGTATCGGCCGTATACCTCTCACAGTATTGATAACACGATGTGTCTACAGATAAGGTTGTATAATGTATCCAGCATCTTGCCACTGACAGCACTACACAGCAGCGGTAATGCGTGGTTTCATCAACTTGCAGGTACTACAGCTGTGTGCACGCGCTGTCGTATTCATGAATAGGAGACGACATCGATCCAGACGTATACATGACAAGCAGATTAATATTAATAGAAGCAATACAGGACTTTCACCAAAACCCACGTATGCCAAACGGTAAAAGTAAATATGAAAATATTTAACTAGTCCATATTTCCACCTTCTGATGCAATAATAATTATTTGAGGGTATTTGTCTATGCACATATGTTTGTATGTATGTAAGTATGTATGTATGTATGTATGTATGTATGTATGTATGTATGTATGTGTATGTATGTATGTATGTATGTATGTATGTATGTATGTATGTATGTATGTATGTATGTATGTATGTATGTATGTATGTATGTATGTATGTATGTATGTATGTATGTATGTATGTATGTATGTATGTATGTATGTATGTATGTATGTATGTATGTATGTATGTATGTATGTATGTATGTATGTATGTATGTATGTATGTATGTATGTATGTATGTATGTATGTATGCATGTATGTATATATGTATGTAAATATGTATGTATGTTTGTAAGTATGTACTGATGTATGTATGTATGTATATGTATATAAATATATATATATATAAATATATATATATATATTTATATATATATCCGCATATATAAATATACATATAAATATACATATATTATAAATATTTATTTGTATACAGAAATATATATATATATATGTATGTATATATATACTTTTATACATATATAAATATATATATATGTACATATATATTATATGTATATATATACCTATATATATACGCACATAATATATATATATATATATATATATATATATATATATATATATATATATATATATATGTATGTGGGTATGTTTGTGTGTGTGTGTACGTGTGTGTGAGTGTGCGTGTGTGTGTGTGGTGTGTGTGTGTGTGTGTGTGTGTGTGAGTCCTCAACCAGGAATAATCGGATTTCAGACACCGAAAATGATTGTGTGTGTGCGACCTCAACTAGGAATAATCGGATTTCAGACACCTAAAATGATTTGTATGTAACTTAGCTTAACGATTTACTTTTCTCAGGGGACTGAGATGAAGACACCTGCAGTATAGCACTTAAAGCTTTAACTTTTTTTCGTTAAGGTCGATTAATTCTTTTGGTATATACAAATTCATGAAATATTACATATTCATGATTAATTGTGCTCGGATCTCATCGACAAATGATTTTATGAACGCAGGTGACCAATTTAAGCAGGCTTTGATTTTGGTGAGAAAACCAAAGGATGTCTTTTTATCTTAATTTGATCAAAAGGAATGGTAAACCAGGGAATACGTCTACAGAGATGTTTTTGCAGTGCTGTCAAATTTCCAATGGCGACAAAGATGCTTAGCACTAGAGCACTCGATAAAATTATTCTCGATAACCAATAAAGAAACTTCCGATTTAGATTTTGTTCGGTTGTAGGTTGATAGGCTTTTATTACGATTTGAACAAATTCCAGTAGGCATACAATGCAAACTATGCATAATCTGTGAAGCAAACGGTAATGGAATTCGCTTATTTGCTTTAATTAGTTATCGCTATTTTTCCGACGCAAGGCTGTCCAAAGTTATATAACCTCCAATAATCTATAAACCGATTATTTTAAACTAACCAAGCGCGCCAGATGAGCAACAATGGAGCATGGATAGTACTCAGTGTGGTGCGCATATACTATACTAGAACATTCGGCATTCCTACATACGCTGCTAATTAACTTTTTTTGTACAAATGCATAGCGGAGGAGGTGGGAATTTGGATGCATTAATTTTAAATCGAGGCACAGTAGCATAACATGAGAATGTGATTGACTAACTAGCTATTTATGTGAAGGTATTCTTTATAAGATAGTATAAGTGATTTAGCTAGGTTATTCGTTGTCTAAGCTACGTCCACTCTTCCTGCTTATCGTGCATATCCCATATCAGTTCATCGCATGCACAAACTGACCGTAAATAAATACAATTATATATCAACGTACTTGAAGCACTTGACCTGTGGTTGCTCTTGGGCATTAAAGACGCATGAGATTTGGTCCTTCAGGGTGGCTCCTGGTACATGCACACAATCTATATAACCGGAAATCAATATGACGTACCTTTAAGGACTTCAAGTGTCCTAATACAATGTGTATCGAATGTAAAATAGTGCTTAAAGGTCGTTGTTGAACCTTGTTTTCCAGTGATAAGAACACAGGACTATGATCGTACGTGTTCAAATACATACACAACCGTTGTATACCTGAATGTTGACTGCGGACGATTTAGCAAGTAGAACAAATGGATACAGGTAGAGCGTTCGATTCGGTAGAAGGTGAGCAGAAATGGTGGATACTGCAGCGATCATTGTGATTTTATGAGCATTAACAACTTGTGTGTCCCTCTTAGTGTAGCATATAGCGATTGATGACGCCCGGTTACAACAGCAACCATGAATAATCGTACACTTTTCCATGTCATATTGGAGCTTAACTTCGGAAAACACATCAAGTGTCCTGTGCTCAAAATGTTTGCTTGGATGTCAGTAAGAAGGTCTGTCTGATGTGTTAAGGCACCACAGTAGCCGATCAGAACTCAGGC
Source organism: Urechis unicinctus (assembly GCA_034190875.2). Taxonomy (NCBI): domain Eukaryota; kingdom Metazoa; phylum Annelida; class Polychaeta; order Xenopneusta; family Urechidae; genus Urechis; species Urechis unicinctus. Next base: position 20,065,468 of record CM067358.1, on the reverse strand, counting down.
GAGCTGGAGACAGGTAACTCGTGGATCTTAATGCATATGTATTATATGCCAGATATCAAAGTCGGTGTTTGTTTGACGGCAGTAGAGGTGAAACAGTTATTATCTTTGGGCTTACCTGGAATCTTAGACGAATTACAAATGAAGTCATTTAACATCCAAATGCTTGATATTTCATCCTCTGACAGCCATCGCATCGAAAACTTATTACGGCAACTATTTGTTTTCTTAGGACGTGGGTACTCTGACATATTAAGAAGTAAAATACATGTATGAGTCTGTACTTTGTGTTCAGTGGAGCTTCTCTATATCGCTGTGCTGGTGATGTTCATAATTACTCTTATATTAGCTGGTGCTCTGTACTATCTCCACAAGTAAGTACGCACAATACTTACCTGCCACTTAAGTTATTGAAATGCATGTAACAAGTGTCAGTGTTTATTTCTACGCATGAAAACATGCCTTAAGAATCACTTGACGAACATTTTTCAGGCGAGGTCAGAGATTCGCTAGGTCCCCTTGGTTTCGAGCGATGAGGCAAAAAGAACGATCGACGACAAGCGTGACGGATGGTGACAGTTCAGTTGTTAAGTCAAACACAACTAATATTGTTATGTCGGGATTATCTAAGCCATTCCGCGCAGCACAGGATGATGATGATTACGACAAGGCTGGACCCAGCACTCCTCTTTATGGGGCAAGATGACCGAGCTTGACAGAGCGACGTAGTGTTTGTTGTGTTATATTTGGAATGACGTCATAGTTACGATGGAAAAAATTCCGGCACAATACACTAAAAAAACACAGAAGCAGTTATGTTTCGAAGCTTCAACCATTATCTGTATGTCATATATTTTATGTTGTTTGACAAATTGAGTTCTCCGGGGCGATATATATATATAGACAATACATTGTAAATTGTGTTTTTATTTGACAAAACCTACGTACTGTCCACTCTTATCTATGTAGATAAATCCTATTGTGTTGGATCATTATGTAGGAACGCGTCATGTTGAACTACGATATACCATTATTCAAGAGCTACAGCTTTTCATGGGTATATATACTGACCGCAGAGAATCAAATAATTGCTTTACCCATGTATGTCTTACATTGAAGAGTCTACAGTCATTTAAAGCAATTATCCTATCTCATTATAGTGAACTTAGAAAGAGTCAAAGTTAATCCATGGTGGCATAAACGACACCAATAGGCTGATATATATTTCACCTGGCAATATCGACATATTCGACATATGTGTGCTGCATCATTTCAATAGATTCCGTTGTTATTTTCAAGTTAAGTGCCACGTTAAGACAAGCATTCTCAACATGATGACGTTGATGTATATATCGCATTTGCTGTATGTGTTCAATATGGAATATTTAAAATATACAATGCGCTGATCAATGATATAGAGTGTGTATTCGATGCATATGGAAAAAGCTCAAACTTCCTTAATTTCTATCAACTACAACCTCTATGGCACATGCTATAGTTAATAGATAATTAATCGCAATATTTTGAGAGGCTACAAGACGGCGTCTGACTATAAAATGTGAACAAACTGTTTATATCTTGTAATCAATTGACACTCTTTAACCATGATTCTAAACTTTGCTTACGCACTTGTTAAAGTCCATTGCATCGATTTGTTGATGCATTTGATGATTGTTTAAGAAGTGATGTCATATTCTGGCGCAAAGTCAACCTACCAAATACATCTCACAAATGCATTTATCTATTTATCTTGACACAAACATGTGCTGCTACTACCAATCCATGTGATGATTAATAGTGATGATATCCAAAGAAGCTGATCACTAAACATCAGTATCACCATCGCGCTATGCGAATCGGTTCGCATTTGATCCATATATGTAACGGTACATTTGATAATTCTTTCGAACGTATGTATCGCTGGGCGTCTGGGATTGCATTTCTATTTAACTTGGTCGTATGAATAAACCGTTACGCGCAAATTTAGATTGTAAAATTTGAAGCTGTTTTATTTCCCTGTGCTGGAGCCTCCAGTAACTTCACCGTTGCTACTTTCATTGCTTACCTTAGCTTTAATGAGCAGTAGTGCAGTGAATAAATTGTCCAGCATAAAGTTTCCGTTTTGTCCAGCATACAGTCCGCTCTTCGATAAATAATTAGTAAGCACAGGTAAACATCATGACAACCATGATATAAGTAAAACATAGATAGGTTAAGTTGGCGGCTGCAATATTAACTAATGCAACATTTCTGTGTAGTTCTTCTCTTTTGTGAACCAACTAGTATCCTCCCGTTGGTGTATCCTCCCGTTGTGTGGCTGGCCGAAGGGTCCTATAGATGGCGGGACCTTAGTTGTAGTGGTGGAGCATCCTCTGGTGGTGGTGGGGCTTCCATGTGGGCGGTGGTATTCCTTGTTGTATGGGGTCTTCTAGATGGTTGGGTTGTGTCTGTGGTATTGCCTGCCAAAAGGTCCTGTGGACGGCGGGTGGTCATGGATATCCCGAGGTGGCTTTACTACCTGGTACTGTTGTTCTTGTGTTCCTGGCGCAGCTATCTGGAAATACCAAGGATTGATTGAGGTTGGCAGAACAAACGTAGTCCCAAGTGAGTGTAGTCCATAAAATATATAGCGATTGTGCGATTAAAAAGGCAGTGGGAGCGAAGAGGGTTGTGGAAAACTGGCACTAGTCATGGTATCACACATTCTACACATTGATTGTCATAAGATATACGGGCTACACGTCAATAAAAAGTCACTCTCCCCTTTTGACACAAAACGTTGGATATCAATGAACGGCGCAGATACCTTGGCCTATGGTCACGTTAATTTGCTGGCAAACTAACATGGTGGAGTCGGTCCCGATGGGGGTCAGACCCAACCCGCTTTTCTCTTGAGTGAAGCTCACTCTGAAAATAACAAAAGTAATCATGGAGCAAAAACCGAAGACCCGTATAAGACGTAATTCAACGTGAAGTATGGAAAAGTAGAGGTGGACCAGAACCGCTACTTTCTATACTACTGAACCAATTATGTTTCCCCACCGGCTTAAGAATTGGTAAGTGGCTTTACATTTGCGCCGATTTGGGCCATATCGTTCATTGGTTATAATTCTAATATTGAACATCAATAAACCACGACACCCTAACGACATGTGTCATATTTAGGGAACCACTGCCGACGAGTTGCGTGTTATTCCCACTATGTAAGGTGTAACAAGCAAGAATAATCATTACTCGTCCATTTTTGCTAATAGTCACATATCTACGCTTGGCAACTTGAGACATCGGCATATGCAGATCATAGTTATATATACCATTATTTCGATCAAAGCAGAAATATGCTCCAATATTTGGAAATGCATCAAACAAAAAAACTGGCGGTTGTTCTTTAGTATATGCACAAATATAAATATCTCTATTTGCTAGTACTATTTTACCCTTTGGTTCGTTTGGTTTTGATGCAAGAGACACGGAAATCATGTATTCCTTCTCCTCTGTACTCTGGTGTACTGTTAATATACGACTCGTACACGCTGCCTGTATATATTCCTGTGGTTGAGCAACGAATATCTGCATTCATTATTAACGTGTGTTCCAATCAAACTATCGGTGTAGATATTGACCAATTGAATATCGTGAAAGGATTTGAATGTCTGGATCGACAGACTATTGCATTCATGAATAAAATGATTAAGTAGTACTTCATGTGGCTTGATGAAGAAGATGGCGGATCGAAGTTTAACCGCTGCCTGGATAGCTGTGCAGTGGTGTCAGAGTACAGGATTCGTTGTTAAACCTCATAGGTAAGCACACTTTGTTATTAATGTCATAGAACTTGATTGGCCGATACATCTGGTTATTATCAGATGTTCCATGCACTCACTAACTTTACACGCGTTTTTTTATACTCACTGGCTGGTGCGGTTGTTACTCACGATTGTGGTTGTGTCATAACTCACTCACTCACTCACACTCAGCGTTTTTGTGATATCACTCACGCTCATGAGACTCCTGGCGGGTCACACTCACTCACACTCACTCACTACTCACTCACTCACTCACTCACTCACTCACTCACTCACTCACTCACTCACTCACTCACTCACTCACTCACTCACTCACTCACTCACTCACTCACTCACTCACTCACTCACTCACTCACTCACTCACTCACTCTCACTCACTCACTCACTCACTCACTCACTCACTCACTCACTCACTCACTCACTCACTCACTCACTCACTCACTCTCACTCACTCACTCACTCACTCACTCACTCACTCACTCACTCACTCACTCACTCACTCACTCACTCACTCACTCACTCACTCACTCACTCATTCATTCACTCACTTACTTATTCACTCGCTCTCGCATTCACTCACTCACTCATTCATTCGCTAACTCACTCACTCACTCACTCATTCACTCATTCTCTCACTCACTCATCTCATTTGTTCATTATCTAGGTGAAGCAATGATTCGTAGTCTAAGCCACCTCCACTCTTTGTACCTATCGAGCATATCCCATAAGTAAAGACCTACTAATGCATGCAGAAACTGGCCGTAAATATATACATTTATATATCAATGTACATTTGTTTATTGATCTGTGAACAATCTACATATCGTGTATCCTGCCACCTCTACATTGACCAGACTCTACACAAAGCCGAACTTCATTAAGCAGTGTCCTCTCCGTCTCGTTTAGCGTGTTAATAAGTTCCGGAATATACGAATACGGATCCAAGGTTAAGTATCGTTTGCGATGATAAGGCCCCTCTGAGAATTTCAATATACATTTCTGCACCTCTTCGGGAATTTGTTTGCCGACTAAAAATTGCACAACACCATTGAGAGTTGGAAGAAGGTCACTTTTCAAATCTTCGTAGAAAACGACGTATTTTTCACCTTGATACTGCAGAAGCCAATAATTGAGCAGTAATAGATATCGCCTTATTTGCACCGAGACAAATGATCTCCATTCTGTAAACATATAACGTAAATTGATCATTTGCCCTACCAATCAAGATTGAACAACAAGGCTTTTTAAATACCAAGTGTAGATTTTGTAACCATGCATAACTTACTGCTGCTATCAAAAAGGCTCTTTGCAGAATGACTCGCTGTTTTACCAAATCGTCGATTGAATTCCGAGAGAATGGCGTCTTTGGGTTTTCTAACAAGAATCACAGCTCGTTTGAATATGTTTCCTGCCTTTACAAACAACTCTACCTGAATACCAAGCTATGCATCAACAAGCCCGACCAAACACAAATCTTTGTCGGATGGGACATGCCACTTTTCCTATGGCACAAGCTAAGAACATCGGTATTGATAAAAACATACCTACAAACCTGAATAATACATAGAAACATAAATACATACATACATATATACGTACATGCTTTAATACATACATACATGCATACATACATGCATACTGCTAAATTCTAGGTTTGCCGGACAGTCGTAACTACATGCATATTTGCCGGACTGTGTGTATGACCTACATTTGTGGTGTTTGGAAAAACACCACATTTGCAGCACAGTTGAGATATGCTTTTTTGTCTAAATTCCACAAATCCCGGACAGCGTGAATGACCTGCATTGGTGGTGTATGTAAAAACACCACATTTGCAGCACAGTTGAGATTGACAATATTTTCAAATTTCTAATATCAACCCGTGACAAATGAATAGTTTAACGTATTCCAGCTATTAAAACGCATTAGTGACCAATGTAACGTAGTACCGCATAGGTATCTGCCACAAAGTTAATGGACAACAGTCTGGCATGAGACTAGGATTGCTGCTAACATCCATGGAAGATACACAAGCCTCGGTCTGTGTCACGACGATGAATGTTTTAGCGTTTAGGATTATGATCAATGCCGAAATGATAAATGAAATATCGACAATATCACCAAAATACATCCCGCATAGAACGAATAATCGGCCAAAATCGTCTTGCATTGGTAGGTTTGAGCGTAAATAACGATACACGCCTAAGAATGTCAGATCACTCAATATCAAATAATTCTACTTCGAATATAGCAAAAATGCACATTATTGGATTATTTCAGTACCACAAGAACTAATCTGTACACACGGAATGGTGATTTTGTATCCATATGATAAGTGATCTAAGTGATAAAAAAAACATCTGAAATGTATGCCGCACAACTATATGTCCGGCAAATATTTTGGTCTGGCTAATATAGTCAAAATTACGCCGAAGTGTCCTGCAAATGTAGTATTAATAAACACATCCATACATCCATACATCCATACATCCATACATACATACATACATACATACATACATACATACATACATACATACATACATACATACATACATACATACATACATACATACATACATACATACATACATACATACATACATACATACATACATACATACATACATACATACATACATACGTACTTACATACATACAAACATACATACATACATAAATACACACAAACATACATACATACATAAATACATACATACATACATACATAGACATACATACATACATACATACATACATACATACATACATACATACATACATATATACATACATACATACATACATACAGACATACATACATACATACATACATACATACAGACATACATACATACATACATACATACATACATACATACATACATACATACACACATACAACATACATACATACATACATACATACATACATACATACATACATACATACATACAGACATACATACACATACATACATACATACGTACATACATACATACGTACATACATACATACATACATACATACATACATACATACATACATACTTACATACATACATACACAGACATACATACAGACATACATACATACATACATACATACATACATACATACATACATACATACATACATACACTTACATACATACATATTGACATACACACATATATATATATACATACATACATATATACATACATACATACATACATACATACATACATACATACATACATACATACATACATACATACATACATACATACATACATACATACATACATACATACATACATACATACATACATACATACATACATACATACATACATACATACAAACAAACATAAATAGACGCTCACGTATACGCATAGGTTTACACAAATATATACAAACAGGTAACATTTTACCCCATGATTCATGAGTTTTGATGCAGGATACTCTGGAGTCCTTTATTCCTTCTCCTTTGTACTCTGGTTTACTTGTTATTCTCGAATGGTACACGCTGCCTGTATATATTCCTGTACATGTGGACAAAAATGCAATACTGTATCAAAAGTATATAACACGTAACGGCTCACTGCCGGTCTCTACATCGCTTTGATAGAAAATCACAGTTCAATTTGCGATTGAGTTATCTTTGAAAGTCTTTTATTGTATCATATATCCATGTCACAGAAGTACCTGTGGCTTGATGAAGGAGATGGCGGAACCACGTATTACCGCTGCCTGGATGGCTGTGCAGTGCTGTCAGATTCCGCGTGTTGGATTTGTTGTAAAACCTCATCGGTAGACACATTTTGTTATTAATGCTGTAGAAAGTAAATGGCCGATAAATCGTGTTATTATCAGAGGTTCCTCGTGTGCGCTTTGCATTGACAATAACCAGAGTCCTTTTTTTGGATGTTTTTCTACTGGCTGATGTTGTTGTTACTGTGGTGACGGCAGAGGTCGTTGTTCGTTGGTGATTTATTAGAGACGATGTCCTTCTGTTAATGCTGGTTCCTTGTGTATAATTGGTTACCAGTACTGCTTCAATGGAATTCTGGCGAGCCATTTTTAGCGATGTAAAAGTAATGGTCAAAAGAACAGAAACCGCCGAGCAACTATATATGATGCTTGATTTGCCCATCGTGGAATACAGTTAAAAGTGCTATGGTTATGAGCAAGTAAGGAAACAAATGATCTCTCAATGACGTTATTCCGTATATGCTTCAGTCCACAATGTATTGAAAAACACTACCTTTTGGAAAAGGTCGATGAGCCATATGCATAGTTTGGTGCAAATGAATAATGCAATATTACACCCACGTGTTCTTCTGTGCATACCGAGGAGTGACACCCTGTTAGCCCTGAACTCTGTGCATATTTTAATACCCAATTTAGAGAAAAGTGATAAATGGTAAACCCACATCTGCGCGCATATTATACACAAAAACGTCTCATAGTGAATAAATCATAGTGAATAAATCTATATTGCGCGCATTTCACCAAGAATGAATATGTTAAACGATCGTCCGGACAGGACCATAGCGCCTTTAATAACTGCTTGTTTACAAAACTGCTTGCTGCAATACACACACCGCATCCTCTACAGGGCGCTGTTCAAACATAAGAGATAAGCCCATTCCGGAAACGGAATACCCTGTGTACCGGTTAATATCAACCTTTCCCTCCACCTCGGCCAAACCGACACAGGAAAGGAAATGTCGCCGTAGAGAAGCGCGGGCATGAATCACATAAAAAAGATGCTTAACCCTCTGATACACCATTAACTTGTAGAAGAGATACTTCAGCGACTGCAGAGACTGCAGTGATGAATTAACCAGTCCCTTGATGCGCCAATAGCAGGAGAAGTACAGCTATAGGTTGTAATGACACTTTTTTTTATGACGCACAGGTTGTAACAGCTGCAGAAGGTACACGTGTGACAGACGACTCCGTCCTGAACCACTATTTTATCACAAAAAATAACCGAGAAGCAGCCCACAAAGCCGGTAATCACAAGCTGCAACAGAAACCATTTCCAAGGGTGAGGGCAGCTTCCTCTTCCTCAGCCATTTTTGACTCATTGAAGGTGCCCAGTTCATGCTGGCATCACTAGATAAGCTAGTGGCATTGAACCCGCCCAATGCTTTGCTAGTTACTGATGCATAAGAGTCTGACACAGCGAAACTCTAGCTACTGCTACGCAAGAGCATCTACGTTTCAAGAAATTGGTTAGCTAATCCCCGTCTACCAAAGACGGAGGCCCTCTACTGCAGACTGAGAGACAAGCGCATGTCCGACTGGACTACAACCACACAGGAAAAGATCAGGCGACATTTGGATTTTTCGCTACCATGACTTCTGTAATCGCACAGACGTCTCAATCTTGGCGGATATGTTTGAGGCCTTTTAAAAGATATGCCTGAAACAGTGTGGCTTAGACTCCGAAAACTGCCCCATCAACGTGATTCGGTCTATAAGTGTAGGTATTCTGAAAAAAGCATTAGCAAACTTGGTCGATGCTGTGAAGTTATCCCATTTATTTGGGCAGATAATCTACTACATGGCTTGGATGTGTGAAATTGTCTACACTCACTTCTGCTTGCTGACATACGATCTTCACACGTCGCTCATCGGCACTTAAATATACGCTGCATCACAGCTCAAATTCAAACACTTCAAATTGATTACATAGATATCGCTGGTTAAATCAAAGACTTCTGACTCCTGATTAACCATATTAGATTAAATCAGTCAGTCAAGATTATATTTTGGACGTTTCCCTGCTCCATTTCTCTTAATTATTTATTGCTATCCGTGCGTACAGTGCGATTGGTTCCAAAAGTTCCTTAGATCAATGTGTTCGCATGCATAGTGTTGAAGACAAATCACAGGAGAATCACAACGCATAAATGCTAGAGCAGCGGTGGACGGCTCTCAACTCGGTCAAATTCAAGAATCAAACGGGATACGATAGGAGCAGTTCGGGGTAGAATGAAGCTAGATATAGTGGCGTGGACGGATTTGAGTGGCAAGGAGTGTCTTGGAGTTGTGTTCTGTGGGGAATGGTGGGTTGATTCTAGGTGAAGATGGGTAGGTGATTTGAGAATAGAGATGGAGAGGGCAGGATTGCAGTATCCCGGCCGATGTCTGGATTTGAACATCCGACTCTGCTAAATTCTAGGTTTGCCGGACAGTCGTAACTACATACGTATTTGCCGGACTGTGTGTATGACCTACATTTGTGGTGTTTGGAAAAACACCACATTTGCAGCACAGTTGAGATATGCTTTTTTGTCTAAATTCCACAAATCCCGGACAGCGTGAATGACCTGCATTGGTGGTGTATGTAAAAACACCACATTTGCAGCACAGTTGAGATTGACAATATTTTCAAATTTCTAGTATCAACCCGTGACAAATGAATAGTTTAACGTATTCCAGCTATTAAAACGCATTAGTGACCAATGTAACGTAGTACCGCATAGGTATCTGCCACAAAGTTAATGGACAACAGTCTGGCATGAGACTAGGATTGCTGCTAACATCCATGGAAGATACACAAGCCTCGGTCTGTGTCACGACGATGAATGTTTTAGCGTTTAGGATTATGATCAATGCCGAAATGATAAATGAAATATCGACAATATCACCAAAATACATCCCGCATAGAACGAATAATCGGCCAAAATCGTCTTGCATTGGTAGGTTTGAGCGTAAATAACGATACACGCCTAAGAATGTCAGATCACTCAATATCAAATAATTCTACTTCGAATATAGCAAAAATGCACATTATTGGATTACTTCAGTACCACAAGAACTAATCTGTACACACGGAATGGTGATTTTGTATCCATATGATAAGTGATCTAAGTGATAAAAAAAACATCTGAAATGTATGCCGCACAACTATATGTCCGGCAAATATTTTGGTCTGGCTAATATAGTCAAAATTACGCCGAAGTGTCCTGCAAATGTAGTATTAATAAACACATCCATACATCCATACATCCATACATCCATACATAGACATACATACATACATACATACATACATACAGACATACAGACATACATACATACATACACATACATACAGACATACATACATACAGACATAGACATACATACATACATACATACATACATACATACATACATACATACATACATACGTACTTACATACATACAAACATACATACATACATAAATACACACAAACATACATACATACATACATACATACATACATACATACATACATACATAAATACATACATCATACATACATACATACATACATACATACATACATACATACATACATACATACATACATACATACATACATACATACATACATACATACATACATACATACATACATACATAAAAACAAACATAAATAGACGCTCACGTATACGCATAGGTTTATACATTTATATACAAACAGGTAACATTTTACCCCATGATTCATGAGTTTTGATGCAGGATACTCTGGAGTCCTTTATTCCTTCTCCTTTGTACTCTGGTTTACTTGTTATTCTCGAATGGTACACGCTGCCTGTATATATTCCTGTACATGTGGACAAAAATGCAATACTGTATCAAAAGCATATAACACGTAACGGCTCACTGCCGGTCTCTACATCGCTTTGATAGAAAATCACAGTTCAATTTGTGATTGAGTTATCTTTGAAAGTCTTTTATTGTATCATATATCCATGTCACAGAAGTACCTGTGGCTTGATGAAGGAGATGGCGGAACCACGTATTACCGCTGCCTGGATGGCTGTGCAGTGCTGTCAGATTCCGCGTGTTGGATTTGTTGTAAAACCTCATCGGTAGACACATTTTGTTATTAATGCTGTAGAAAGTAAATGGCCGATAAATCGTGTTATTATCAGAGGTTCCTCGTGTGCGCTTTGCATTGACAATAACCAGAGTCCTTTTTTTGGATGTTTTTCTACTGGCTGATGTTGTTGTTACTGTGGTGACGGCAGAGGTCGTTGTTCGTTGGTGATTTATTAGAGACGATGTCCTTCTGTTAATGCTGGTTCCTTGTGTATAATTGGTTACCAGTACTGCTTCAATGGAATTCTGGCGAGCCATTTTTAGCGATGTAAAAGTAATGGTCAAAAGAACAGAAACCGCCGAGCAACTATATATGATGCTTGATTTGCCCATCGTGGAATACAGTTAAAAGTGCTATGGTTATGAGCAAGTAAGGAAACAAATGATCTCTCAATGACGTTATTCCGTATATGCTCCAGTCCACAATGTATTGAAAAACACTACCTTTTGGAAAAGGTCGATGAGCCATATGCATAGTTTGGTGCAAATGAATAATGCAATATTACACCCACGTGTTCTTCTGTGCATACCGAGGAGTGACACCCTGTTAGCCCTGAACTCTGTGCATATTTTAATACCCAATTTAGAGAAAAGTGATAAATGGTAAACCCACATCTGCGCGCATATTATACACAAAAACGTCTCATAGTGAATAAATCATAGTGAATAAATCTATATTGCGCGCATTTCACCAAGAATGAATATGTTAAACAATCGTCCGGACAGGACCATAGCGCCTTTAATAACTGCTTGTTTACAAACTGCTTGCTGCAATACACACACCGCATCCTCTACAGGGCGCTGTTCAAACATAAGAGATAAGCCCATTCCGGAAACGGAATACCCTGTGTACAGGTTAATATCAACCTTTCCCTCCACCTCGGCCAAACCGACACAGGAAAGGAAATGTCGCCGTAGAGAAGCGCGGGCATGTATCACATAAAAAAGATGCTTAACCCTCAGATACACCATTAACTTGTAGGAGAGATACTTCAGCGACTGCAGAGACTGCAGTGATGAATTAACCAGTCCCTTGATGCGCCAATAGCAGAAGTACAGCTATAGGTTGTAATGACACTTTTTTTTTGTGACGCACAGGTTGTAACAGCTGCAGAAGGTACACGTGTGACAGACGACTCCGTCCTGAACCACTATTTTATCACAATAAATAACCGAGAAGCAGCCCACAAAGCCGGTAATCACAAGCTGCAACAGAGACCATTTCCAAGGGTGAGGGCAGCTTCCTCTTCCTCAGCCATTTTTGACTCATTGAAGGTGCCCAGTTCATGCTGGCATCACTTGATAAGCTAGTGGCATTGAACCCGCCCAATGCTTTGCTAGTTACTGATGCATAAGAGTCTGACACAGCGAAACTCTAGCTACTGCTACGCAAGAGCATCTACGTTTCAAGAAATTGGTTAGCTAATCCCCGTCTACCAAAGACGGAGGCCCTCTACTGCAGACTGAGAGACAAGCGCATGTCCGTACTGGACTACAACCACACAGGAAAAGATCAGGCGACATTTGGATTTTTCGCTACCATGACTTCTGTAATCGCACAGACGTCTCAATCTTGGCGGATATGTTTGAGGCCTTTTAAAAGATATGCCTGAAACAGTGTGGCTTAGACTCCGAAAACTGCCCCATCAACGTGATTCGGTCTATAAGTGTAGGTATTCTGAAAAAAGCATTAGCAAACTTGGTCGATGCTGTGAAGTTATCCCATTTATTTGGGCAGATAATCTACTACATGGCTTGGATGTGTGAAATTGTCTACACTCACTTCTGCTTGCTGACATACGATCTTCACACGTCGCTCATCGGCACCTAAATATACACTGCATCACAGCTCAAATTAAAACACTCTTCAAATTGATTACATAGCTATAGCTGGTTAAATCAAAGACTTCTGACTCCTGATTAACCATATTAGATTAAATCAGTCAGTCAAGATTATATTTTGGACGTTTCCCTGCTCCATTTCTCTTAATTATTTATTGCTATCCGTGCGTACAGTGCGATTGGTTCCAAAAGTTCCTTAGATCAATGTGTTCGCATGCATAGTGTTGAAGACAAATCACAGGAGAATCACAACGCATAAATGCTAGAGCAGCGGTGGACGGCTCTCAACTCGGTCAAATTCAAGAATCAAACGGGATACGATAGGAGCAGTTCGGGGTAGAATGAAGCTAGATATAGTGGCGTGGACGGATTTGAGTGGCAAGGAGTGTCTTGGAGTTGTGTTCTGTGGGGAATGGTGGGTTGATTCTAGGTGAAGATGGGTAGGTGATTTGAGAATAGAGATGGAGAGGGCAGGATTGCAGTATCCCGGCCGATGTCTGGATTTGAACATCCGACTCTGCTAAATTCTAGGTTTGCCGGACAGTCGTAACTACATACGTATTTGCCGGACTGTGTGTATGACCTACATTTGTGGTGTTTGGAAAAACACCACATTTGCAGCACAGTTGAGATATGCTTTTTTGTCTAAATTCCACAAATCCCGGACAGCGTGAATGACCTGCATTGGTGGTGTATGTAAAAAACACCACATTTGCAGCACAGTTGAGATTGACAATATTTTCAAATTTCTAGTATCAACCCGTGACAAATGAATAGTTTAACGTATTCCAGCTATTAAAACGCATTAGTGACCAATGTAACGTAGTACCGCATAGGTATCTGCCACAAAGTTAATGGACAACAGTCTGGCATGAGACTAGGATTGCTGCTAACATCCATGGAAGATACACAAGCCTCGGTCTGTGTCACGACGATGAATGTTTTAGCGTTTAGGATTATGATCAATGCCGAAATGATAAATGAAATATCGACAATATCACCAAAATACATCCCGCATAGAACGAATAATCGGCCAAAATCGTCTTGCATTGGTAGGTTTGAGCGTAAATAACGATACACGCCTAAGAATGTCAGATCACTCAATATCAAATAATTCTACTTCGAATATAGCAAAAATGCACATTATTGGATTACTTCAGTACCACAAGAACTAATCTGTACACACGGAATGGTGATTTTGTATCCATATGATAAGTGATCTAAGTGATAAAAAAAACATCTGAAATGTATGCCGCACAACTATATGTCCGGCAAATATTTTGGTCTGGCTAATATAGTCAAAATTACGCCGAAGTGTCCTGCAAATGTAGTATTAATAAACACATCCATACATCCATACATCCATACATCCATACATACATACATACATACATACATACATACATACAGACATACATACATACATACATACATACATACATACATACATACATACATACATACATACAGACAGACATACATACATACATACATACATACATACATACATACATACATACATACATACATACATACATACGTACTTACATACATACAAACATACATACATACATAAATACACACAAACATACATACATACATACATACATACATACATACATACATAAATACATTCATACATACATACATACATACATACATACATACATACATACATACATACATACATACATACATACATACATACATACATACATACATACATACATACATACATACATACATACATACATACATACATACATACATACATAAAAACAAACATAAATAGACGCTCACGTATACGCATAGGTTTATACATTTATATACAAACAGGTAACATTTTACCCCATGATTCATGAGTTTTGATGCAGGATACTCTGGAGTCCTTTATTCCTTCTCCTTTGTACTCTGGTTTACTTGTTATTCTCGAATGGTACACGCTGCCTGTATATATTCCTGTACATGTGGACAAAAATGCAATACTGTATCAAAAGCATATAACACGTAACGGCTCACTGCCGGTCTCTACATCGCTTTGATAGAAAATCACAGTTCAATTTGTGATTGAGTTATCTTTGAAAGTCTTTTATTGTATCATATATCCATGTCACAGAAGTACCTGTGGCTTGATGAAGGAGATGGCGGAACCACGTATTACCGCTGCCTGGATGGCTGTGCAGTGCTGTCAGATTCCGCGTGTTGGATTTGTTGTAAAACCTCATCGGTAGACACATTTTGTTATTAATGCTGTAGAAAGTAAATGGCCGATAAATCGTGTTATTATCAGAGGTTCCCTCGTGTGCGCTTTGCATTGACAATAACCAGAGTCCTTTTTTTGGATGTTTTTCTACTGGCTGATGTTGTTGTTACTGTGGTGACGGCAGAGGTCGTTGTTCGTTGGTGATTTATTAGAGACGATGTCCTTCTGTTAATGCTGGTTCCTTGTGTATAATTGGTTACCAGTACTGCTTCAATGGAATTCTGGCGAGCCATTTTTAGCGATGAAAAAGTAATGGTCAAAAGAACAGAAACCGCCGAGCAACTATATATGATGCTTGATTTGCCCATCGTGGAATACAGTTTAAAAGTGCTATGGTTATGAGCAAGTAAGGAAACAAATGATCTCTCAATGACGTTATTCCGTATATGCTCCAGTCCACAATGTATTGAAAAACACTACCTTTTGGAAAAGGTCGATGAGCCATATGCATAGTTGGGTGCAAATGAATAATGCAATATTACACCCACGTGTTCTTCTGTGCATACCGAGGAGTGACACCCTGTTAGCCCTGAACTCTGTGCATATTTTAATACCCAATTTAGAGAAAAGTGATAAATGGTAAACCCACATCTGCGCGCATATTATACACAAAAACGTCTCATAGTGAATAAATCATAGTGAATAAATCTATATTGCGCGCATTTCACCAAGAATGAATATGTTAAACAATCGTCCGGACAGGACCATAGCGCCTTTAATAACTGCTTGTTTACAAACTGCTTGCTGCAATACACACACCGCATCCTCTACAGGGCGCTGTTCAAACATAAGAGATAAGCCCATTCCGGAAACGGAATACCCTGTGTACAGGTTAATATCAACCTTTCCCTCCACCTCGGCCAAACCGACACAGGAAAGGAAATGTCGCCGTAGAGAAGCGCGGGCATGTATCACATAAAAAGATGCTTAACCCTCAGATACACCATTAACTTGTAGGAGAGATACTTCAGCGACTGCAGAGACTGCAGTGATGAATTAACCAGTCCCTTGATGCGCCAATAGCAGGAGAAGTACAGCTATAGGTTGTAATGACACTTTTTTTTTATGACGCACAGGTTGTAACAGCTGCAGAAGGTACACGTGTGACAGACGACTCCGTCCTGAACCACTATTTTATCACAATAAATAACCGAGAAGCAGCCCACAAAGCCGGTAATCACAAGCTGCAACAGAGACCATTTCCAAGGGTGAGGGCAGCTTCCTCTTCCTCAGCCATTTTTGACTCATTGAAGGTGCCCAGTTCATGCTGGCATGACTAGATAAGCTAGTGGCATTGAACCCGCCCAATGCTTTGCTAGTTACTGATGCATAAGAGTCTGACACAGCGAAACTCTAGCTACTGCTACGCAAGAGCATCTACGCTTCAAGAAATTGGTTAGCTAATCCCCGTCTACCAAAGACGGAGGCCCTCTACTGCAGACTGAGAGACAAGCGCATGTCCGTACTGGACTACAACCACACAGGAAAAGATCAGGCGACATTTGGATTTTTCGCTACCATGACTTCTGTAATCGCACAGACGTCTCAATCTTGGCGGATATGTTTGAGGCCTTTTAAAAGATATGCCTGAAACAGTGTGGCTTAGACTCCGAAAACTGCCCCATCAACGTGATTCGGTCTATAAGTGTAGGTATTCTGAAAAAAGCATTAGCAAACTTGGTCGATGCTGTGAAGTTATCCCATTTATTTGGGCAGATAATCTACTACATGGCTTGGATGTGTGAAATTGTCTACACTCACTTCTGCTTGCTGACATACGATCTTCACACGTCGCTCATCGGCACCTAAATATACACTGCATCACAGCTCAAATTAAAACACTCTTCAAATTGATTACATAGCTATAGCTGGTTAAATCAAAGACTTCTGACTCCTGATTAACCATATTAGATTAAATCAGTCAGTCAAGATTATATTTTGGACGTTTCCCTGCTCCATTTCTCTTAATTATTTATTGCTATCCGTGCGTACAGTGCGATTGGTTCCAAAAGTTCCTTAGATCAATGTGTTCGCATGCATAGTGTTGAAGACAAATCACAGGAGAATCACAACGCATAAATGCTAGAGCAGCGGTGGACGGCTCTCAACTCGGTCAAATTCAAGAATCAAACGGGATACGATAGGAGCAGTTCGGGGTAGAATGAAGCTAGATATAGTGGCGTGGACGGATTTGAGTGGCAAGGAGTGTCTTGGAGTTGTGTTCTGTGGGGAATGGTGGGTTGATTCTAGGTGAAGATGGGTAGGTGATTTGAGAATAGAGATGGAGAGGGCAGGATTGCAGTATCCCGGCCCGATGTCTGGATTTGAACATCCGACTCTGCTAAATTCTAGGTTTGCCGGACAGTCGTAACTACATACGTATTTGCCGGACTGTGTGTATGACCTACATTTGTGGTGTTTGGAAAAACACCACATTTGCAGCACAGTTGAGATATGCTTTTTTGTCTAAATTCCACAAATCCCGGACAGCGTGAATGACCTGCATTGGTGGTGTATGTAAAAACACCACATTTGCAGCACAGTTGAGATTGACAATATTTTCAAATTTCTAGTATCACCCGTGACAAATGAATAGTTTAACGTATTCCAGCTATTAAAAAACGCATTAGTGACCAATGTAACGTAGTACCGCATAGGTATCTGCCACAAAGTTAATGGACAACAGTCTGGCATGAGACTAGGATTGCTGCTAACATCCATGGAAGATACACAAGCCTCGGTCTGTGTCACGACGATGAATGTTTTAGCGTTTAGGATTATGATCAATGCCGAAATGATAAATGAAATATCGACAATATCACCAAAATACATCCCGCATAGAACGAATAATCGGCCAAATCGTCTTGCATTGGTAGGTTTGAGCGTAAATAACGATACACGCCTAAGAATGTCAGATCACTCAATATCAAATAATTCTACTTCGAATATAGCAAAAAAATGCACATTATTGGATTACTTCAGTACCACAAGAACTAATCTGTACACACGGAATGGTGATTTTGTATCCATATGATAAGTGATCTAAGTGATAAAAAAAACATCTGAAATGTATGCCGCACAACTATATGTCCGGCAAATATTTTGGTCTGGCTAATATAGTCAAAATTACGCCGAAGTGTCCTGCAAATGTAGTATTAATAAACACATCCATACATCCATACATCCATACATCCCATATCCATACATACATACATACATACATACATACATACATACATACATACATACATACATACATACATACAGACATACATACATACATACATACAGACATACATACATACAGACAGACATACATACATACATACATACATACATACATACATACATACATACATACATACATACATACATACATACATACATACATACATACATACATACATAACATACATACATAAATACACACAAACATACATACATACATACAGACAGACATACATACAGACATACATACATACATACATACAACATACATACATACATACATACATACATACATACATACATACATACATACATACATACATACATACATACATACATACATACATACATACATACATACATACATACATACATACATACATACATACATACATACATACATACATACATACATACATACATACAAAAAAAAACATAAATAGACGCTCACGTATACGCATAGGTTTATACATTTATATACAAACAGGTAACATTTTACCCCATGATTCATGAGTTTTGATGCAGGATACTCTGGAGTCCTTTATTCCTTCTCCTTTGTACTCTGGTTTACTTGTTATTCTCGAATGGTACACGCTGCCTGTATATATTCCTGTACATGTGGACAAAAATGCAATACTGTATCAAAAGCATATAACACGTAACGGCTCACTGCCGGTCTCTACATCGCTTTGATAGAAAATCACAGTTCAATTTGTGATTGAGTTATCTTTGAAAGTCTTTTATTGTATCATATATCCATGTCACAGAAGTACCTGTGGCTTGATGAAGGAGATGGCGGAACCACGTATTACCGCTGCCTGGATGGCTGTGCAGTGCTGTCAGATTCCGCGTGTTGGATTTGTTGTAAAACCTCATCGGTAGACACATTTTGTTATTAATGCTGTAGAAAGTAAATGGCCGATAAATCGTGTTATTATCAGAGGTTCCTCGTGTGCGCTTTGCATTGACAATAACCAGAGTCCTTTTTTTGGATGTTTTTCTACTGGCTGATGTTGTTGTTACTGTGGTGACGGCAGAGGTCGTTGTTCGTTGGTGATTTATTAGAGACGATGTCCTTCTGTTAATGCTGGTTCCTTGTGTATAATTGGTTACCAGTACTGCTTCAATGGAATTCTGGCGAGCCATTTTTAGCGATGTAAAAGTAATGGTCAAAAGAACAGAAACCGCCGAGCAACTATATATGATGCTTGATTTGCCCATCGTGGAATACAGTTAAAAGTGCTATGGTTATGAGCAAGTAAGGAAACAAATGATCTCTCAATGACGTTATTCCGTATATGCTCCAGTCCACAATGTATTGAAAAACACTACCTTTTGGAAAAGGTCGATGAGCCATATGCATAGTTGGGTGCAAATGAATAATGCAATATTACACCCACGTGTTCTTCTGTGCATACCGAGGAGTGACACCCTGTTAGCCCTGAACTCTGTGCATATTTTAATACCCAATTTAGAGAAAAGTGATAAATGGTAAACCCACATCTGCGCGCATATTATACACAAAAACGTCTCATAGTGAATAAATCATAGTGAATAAATCTATATTGCGCGCATTTCACCAAGAATGAATATGTTAAACAATCGTCCGGACAGGACCATAGCGCCTTTAATAACTGCTTGTTTACAAACTGCTTGCTGCAATACACACACCGCATCCTCTACAGGGCGCTGTTCAAACATAAGAGATAAGCCCATTCCGGAAACGGAATACCCTGTGTACAGGTTAATATCAACCTTTCCCTCCACCTCGGCCAAACCGACACAGGAAAGGAAATGTCGCCGTAGAGAAGCGCGGGCATGTATCACATAAAAAAGATGCTTAACCCTCAGATACACCATTAACTTGTAGGAGAGATACTTCAGCGACTGCAGAGACTGCAGTTATGAATTAACCAGTCCCTTGATGCGCCAATAGCAGAAGTACAGCTATAGGTTGTAATGACACTTTTTTTTTGTGACGCACAGGTTGTAACAGCTGCAGAAGGTACACGTGTGACAGACGACTCCGTCCTGAACCACTATTTTATCACAATAAATAACCGAGAAGCAGCCCACAAAGCCGGTAATCACAAGCTGCAACAGAGACCATTTCCAAGGGTGAGGGCAGCTTCCTCTTCCTCAGCCATTTTTGACTCATTGAAGGTGCCCAGTTCATGCTGGCATGACTAGATAAGCTAGTGGCATTGAACCCGCCCAATGCTTTGCTAGTTACTGATGCATAAGAGTCTGACACAGCGAAACTCTAGCTACTGCTACGCAAGAGCATCTACGTTTCAAGAAATTGGTTAGCTAATCCCCGTCTACCAAAGACGGAGGCCCTCTACTGCAGACTGAGAGACAAGCGCATGTCCGTACTGGACTACAACCACACAGGAAAAGATCAGGCGACATTTGGATTTTTCGCTACCATGACTTCTGTAATCGCACAGACGTCTCAATCTTGGCGGATATGTTTGAGGCCTTTTAAAAGATATGCCTGAAACAGTGTGGCTTAGACTCCGAAAACTGCCCCATCAACGTGATTCGGTCTATAAGTGTAGGTATTCTGAAAAAAGCATTAGCAAACTTGGTCGATGCTGTGAAGTTATCCCATTTATTTGGGCAGATAATCTACTACATGGCTTGGATGTGTGAAATTGTCTACACTCACTTCTGCTTGCTGACATACGATCTTCACACGTCGCTCATCGGCACCTAAATATACACTGCATCACAGCTCAAATTAAAACACTCTTCAAATTGATTACATAGCTATAGCTGGTTAAATCAAAGACTTCTGACTCCTGATTAACCATATTAGATTAAATCAGTCAGTCAAGATTATATTTTGGACGTTTCCCTGCTCCATTTCTCTTAATTATTTATTGCTATCCGTGCGTACAGTGCGATTGGTTCCAAAAGTTCCTTAGATCAATGTGTTCGCATGCATAGTGTTGAAGACAAATCACAGGAGAATCACAACGCATAAATGCTAGAGCAGCGGTGGACGGCTCTCAACTCGGTCAAATTCAAGAATCAAACGGGATACGATAGGAGCAGTTCGGGGTAGAATGAAGCTAGATATAGTGGCGTGGACGGATTTGAGTGGCAAGGAGTGTCTTGGAGTTGTGTTCTGTGGGGAATGGTGGGTTGATTCTAGGTGAAGATGGGTAGGTGATTTGAGAATAGAGATGGAGAGGGCAGGATTGCAGTATCCCGGCCGATGTCTGGATTTGAACATCCGACTCTTGCCACGCACGTCCTCCCGTGACTGAACTTTAAGGCTGCTTGTGACAGGATCCATTCAGGACGCTGGGATGACGGGTTTATCCGGGCTCCACTTAACCTCTGGTTACCTAACACGTGGTTCATTGATTTTATTCCATACCAGACACAAGGAAGGTAAATTTACCGAATTGATATTGAATCAATTCAAACGCACGCTAAAGCTGTTATGGCATTGTCATATTCCTATACAAACCCCTCTCCTTACGCACTAGTACGCATAGCAGTTTCATCTCCATTGAATTATGAGAGAATTAAGTACCTGTAATTGCTGCTTAACGGTTATTTTCTTGGTTTCAATCCTTTTTACAGCATTAGTTATGAATTCGCTTGAAATCGGACCAGCTATTTACCATACGCAAGCTGCCAGCATTAATAGAGGGTCTCTGTTTGGTCTTAACTGCACCGAAACGACGACCTCCAACATCACCATAACGACCACCACACCATCCAGTAGCGCTACCTCTAGAAAACCGCCCATGCTTAGCGTCAGCGGAAATTATTAACACAGAACATCAGATAAAATCAATATGTATCGGCCGTATACCTCTCACAGTATTGATAACACGATGTGTCTACAGATAAGGTTGTATAATGTATCCAGTATCCTGCCACTGACAGCACTACACAGCAGCGTGGTTTCATCAACTTGCAGGTACTACAGCTGTGTGCACGCGCTGTCGTATTCATGAATAGGAGACGACATCGATCCAGACGTATACATGACAAGCAGATTAATATTAATAGAAGCAATACAGGACTTTCACCAAAACCCACGTATGCCAAACGGTAAAAGTAAATATGAAAATATTTAACTAGTCCATATTTCCACCTTCTGATGCAATAATAATTATTTGAGGGTATTTGTCTATGCACATATGTTTGCATGTATGTAAGTATGTATGTATGTATGTATGTATGTATGTATGTATGTATGTATGTATGTATGTATGTATGTATGTATGTATGTATGTATGTATGTATGTATGTATGTATGTATGTATGTATGTATGTATGTATGTATGTATGTATGTATGTATGTATGTATGTATGTATGTATGTATGTATGTATGTATGTATGTATGTATGTATGTATGTATGTGCATGTATGTATGTATGTATGTATGTATGTATGTATGTATGTATGTATGTATGTATGTATGTATGTATGTATGTGTATGTATGTATGTATGTATGTATGTATGTATGTATGTATGTATGTATGTATGTATGTATGTATGTATGTATGTATGTATGTATGTATGTCTGTATGTATGTCTGTCTGTATGTATGTATGTATGTATGTATGTATGTATGTATGTATGTATGTATGTATGTATGTATGTATGTATGTATGTATGTATGTATGTATGTATGTATGTATGTATGTATGTGTTTGTATGCATGTATGTATATATGTATGTAAATATGTATGTATGTTTGTAAGTATGTACTGATGTATGTATGTATGTATATGTATATAAATATATATATATATAAATATATATATATATATATTTATATATATATCCGCATATATAAATATATATATAAATATACATATAATTATAAATATTTATAATAAATATTTATTTGTATACAGAAATATATATATATATGTATGTATATATATACTTTTATACATATATAAATATATATATATGTACATATATATTATATGTATATATATACCTATATATATACGCACAATATATATATATATATATATATATATATATATATATATATATATATATATATATATATATATGTATGTGGGTATGTTTGTGTGTGTGTGTACGTGTGTGTGAGTGTGCGTGTGTGTGTGGTGTGTGTGTGTGTGTGTGTGTGTCTGTGTGTGTGAGTCCTCAACCAGGAATAATCGGATTTCAGACACCCAAAATGATTGTGTGTGTGCGACCTCAACAAGGAATAATCGGATTTCAGACACCTAAAATGATTTGTATGTAACTTAGCTTAACGATTTACTTTTCTCAGGGGACTGAGATGAAGACACCTGCAGTATAGCACTTAAAGCTTTAACTTTTTTTCGTTAAGGTTGATTAATTCTTTTGGTATTTACAAATTCATGAAATATTACATATTCATGTTAATTGTGCTCGGATCTCATCGACAAATGATTTTATGAACGCAGGTGACCAATTTAAGCAGGCTTTGATTTTGGTGAGAAAACCAAAGGATGTCTTTTTATGTTAATTTGATCAAAAGGAATGGTAAACCAGGGAATACGTCTACAGAGATGTTTTTGCAGTGCTGTCAAATTTCCAATGGCGACAAAGATGCTTAGCACTAGAGCACTCGATAAAATTATTCTCGATAACCAATAAAGAAACTTCCGATTTAGATTTTGTTCGGTTGTAGGTTGATAGGCTTTTATTACGATTTGAACAAATTCCAGTAGGCATACAATGCAAACTATGCATAATCTGTGAAGCAAACGGTAATGGAATTCGCTTAATTGCTTTAATTAGTTATCGCTATTTTTCCGATGCAAGGCTGTCCAAAGTTATATAACCTCCAATAATCTATTAACCGATTATTTTAAACTAACCAAGCGCGCCAGATGAGCAACAATGGAGCATGGATAGTACTCAGTGTGGTGCGCATATACTATGCTGGAACATTCGGCATTCCTACATACGCTGCTAATTAACTTTTTTGGTACAAATGCATAGCGGAGGAGGTGGGAATTTGGATGCATTAATTTTAAATCGAGGCACAGTAGCATAACATGACAATGTGATTGACTAACTAGCTATTTATGTGAAGGTATTCTTTATAAGATAGTATAAGTGATTTAGCTAGGTTATTCGTTGTCTAAGCTACGTCCACTCTTCCTGCTTATCGTGCATATCCCATATCAGTTCATCGCATGCACAAACTGACCGTAAATAAATACAATTATATATCAACGTACTTGAAGCACTTGACCTGTGGTTGCTCTTGGGCATTAAAGACGCATGAGATTTGGTCCTTCAGGGTGGCTCCTGGTACATGCATACAAAAGAAATAAAAAAGGAGGTAATTACCAAATAGGATACACTTCAATTCAATGTCAGGGCACAAAATCTATATAACCGGAAATCAATATGACGTACCTTTAAGGACTTCAAGTGTCCTAATACAATGTGTATCGAATGTAAAATAGTGCTTAAAGGTCGTTGTTGAACCTTGTTTTCCAGTGATAAGAACACAGGACTATGATCGTACGTGTTCAAATACATACACAACCGTTGTATACCTGAATGTTGACTGCGGACGATTTAGCAAGTAGAACAAATGGATACAGGTAGAGCGTTCGATTCGGTAGAAGGTGAGCAGAAATGGTGGATACTGCAGCGATCATTGTGATTTTATGAGCATTAACAACTTGTGTGTGTCCTCTTAGTGTAGCATATAGCGATTGATGACGCCCGGTTACAACAGCAACCATGAATAATCGTACACTTTTCCATGTCATATTGGAGCTTAACTTCGGAAAACACATCAAGTGTCCTGTGCTCAAAATGTTTGCTTGGATGTCAGTTAAGAAGGTCTGTCTGATGTGTTAAGGCACCACAGTAGCCGATCAGAACTCAGGCGAGCTGGACAGGTAAGGTAACTCGTGGATCTTAATGCATATGTATTATATGCCAGATATCAAAGTCGGTGTTTGTTTGACGGCAGTAGAGGTGAAACAGTTATTATCTTTGGGCTGGAATCTTAGACGAATTACAAATGAAGTCATTTAACATCCAAATGCTTGATATTTCATCCTCTGACAGCCATCGCATCGAAAACTTATTACGGCAACTATTTGTTTTCTTAGGACGTGGGTACTCTGACATACTAAGAAGTAAAATACATGTATGAGTCTGTACTTTGTGTTCAGTGGAGCTTCTCTATATCGCTGTGCTGGTGATGTTCATAATTACTCTTATATTAGCTGGTGCTCTGTACTATCTCCACAAGTACGCACAATACTTACCTGCCACTTAAGTTATTGAAATGCATATAACAAGTGTCAGTGTATATTTCTACGCATGAAAACATGCCTTAAGAATCACTTGACGAACATTTTTCAGGCGAGGTCAGAGATTCGCTAGGTCCCCTTGGTTTCGAGCGATGAGGCAAAAAGAACGATCGACGACAAGCGTGACGGATGGTGACAGTTCAGTTGTTAAGTCAAACACAACTAATATTGTTATGTCGGGATTATCTAAGCCATTCCGCGCAGCACAGGATGATGGTGATTACGACAAGGCTGGACCCAGCACTCCTCTCTATGGGGCAAGATGACCGAGCGTGACAGAGCGACGTAATGTTTGTTGTGTTATATTTGGAATGACGTCATAGTTACGATGGAAAACATTCCGGCACAATAGACTAAAATAACACAGAAGCAGTTATGTTTCGAAGCTTCAACCATTATCTGTATGTCATATATTTTATGTTGTTTGACAAACTGAGTTCTCCGGGGCGATATATATATATAGATAATACATTGTAAATTGTGTTTTTATTTGACAAAACCTACGTACTGTCCACTCTTATCTATGTAGATAAATCCTATTGTGTTGGATCATTATGTAGGAACGCGTCATGTTGAACTACGATATACCATTATTTAAGAGCTACAGCTTTTCATGGGTATATATATACTGACCGCAGAGAATCAAATAATTGCTTTACCCATGTATGTCTTACATTGAAGAGTCTACAGTCATTTAAGGCAATTATCCTATCTCATTATAGTAAACTTAGAAAGAGTCAAAGGTAATCCATGGTGGCATAAAGAACACCAATAGGCTGATATATATTTCACCTGGCAATATCGACATATTCGACATATGTGTGCTGCATCATTTCAATAGATTCCGTTGTTATTTTCAAGTTAAGGGCCATGTTAAGACAAGCATTCTCAACATGATGACGTTGATGTATATATCGCATTTGCTGTATGTGTTGAATATGGAATATTTAAAATATACAATGCGCTGATCAATGATATAGAGTGTGTATTCGATGCATATGGAAAAAGCTCAAACATCCTTAATTTCTATCAACTACAACCTCTATGGCACATGCTATAGTTAATAGATGATTAATCGCAATATTTTGAGAGGCTAAAAGACGGCGCCTGACTATAAAATGTGAACAAACTGTTTATATCTTGTAATCAATTGACACTCTTTAACCATGATTCTAAACTTTGCTTACGCACTTGTTAAGTCCATTGCATCGATTTGTTGATGCATTTGATGATTGTTTAAGAAGTGATGTCATATTCTGGCGCGAAGTCAACCTACCAAATACATCTCACAAATGCATTTATCCATTTATCTTGTCACAAACGTGTGCTGCTACTACCAATCCATGTGATGATTAATAGTGATGATATCCAAAGAAGCTGATCACTAAACATCAGTATCACCATCGCGCTATGCGAATCGGTTCGCAATTGACCCATATAAGTAACGGTACATTTCATAATTCTTTCGAACGTATGCATCGCTGGGCGTCTGGGATTGCATTTCTATTTAACTTGGTCGTATGAATAAACCGTTACGCGCAAATTTAGATTGCAAAATTTGAAGCTGTTTTATTTCCCTGTGCTGGAGCCTCCAGTAACTTCACCGTTGCTACTTTCATTGCTTACCTTAGCTTGGGATTACTTAACTATACGCGAACACTATCGTTACAGACCATAACGATGACTATGTGGCCTCATATGTCGGATTAACTATTTATCTAGGTTATAAAGCGCTGTTGTGTTACCCTGCTAGGGACATATATGCTTGCTCTGAGGATTAAAGGTCCCATATGTTTCAATTGATTGTCTACATAACAAAGCAGACATCTACCTTAATGCTGCTCATGTAGGGTTAATCTGCCATCGTGAGACGTACAACAGCATCTCAGCGATATTTACGTGTCGCCTTTCGATTTAATCACAGAGAACATTCCTCGCAGAAACGTACAGCATGGACTCTTAAAGTTCTTAAAGCATTTCTCACCGCAAAAGGCTCTTTATATTCGATCTTATACATGTTACAGGTATTCTCATACTTTGCTTAAAGTCTACTTCCCAGCGAGGCGAGTTTCAGTTGAGTCAATGAATATAATCAGCAGTAGTGCAGTGAATAAATTGTCCAGCATAAAGTTTCCGTTTTGTCCAGCATACAGTCCGCTCTTCGATAAATAATTAGTAAGCACAGGTGACATCATGACAACCATGATATAAGTAAAACATAGATAGATTAAGTTGGCGGCTGCCATATTAACTAATGCAACATTTCTGTGTAGTTCTCTTTTGTGAACCAACTAGTATCCTGCCGTTGGTGTATCCTTCCGTTGTGTGGATGGCCGAAGGGTCTTATACATGGCGGGACCTAAGTTGTAGTGGTGGAGCATCCTCTGGTGGTGGTGGGGCTTCCATGTGGGCGGTGGTATTCCTTGTTGTGTGGGGTCTTCTAGACGGTTGGGTTGTGTCTGTGGTATTGCCTGCCAAAGGGTCCTGTGGACGGCGGGTGGTCATGGATATCCCGAGGTGGCTTTACTACCTGGTACTGTTGTTCTTGTGTTCCTGGCGCAGCTATCTGGAAATACCAAGGATGGATTGAGGTTGGCAGAACAAATGTAGTCCATAAAATATATAGCGATTGTGCGATTAAAAAGGCAGTGGGAGCGAAGAGGGTTGTGGAAAACTGGCACAAGTCATGGGGTCACACATTCTACGCATTGATGGTCATAAGATATACGGGCTACACGTCAACAAAGAGTCACTCTCCCCTTTTGACTCAAAACGGTGGATAGCAATGAACGGCGCAGATACCTTGGCCTATGGTCACGTTAATTTGTCGGCAAACTAACATGGTGGAGTCAGTCCCGATGGGGGTCAGACCCAACCCGCTTTTCTCTTGAGTGAAGCTCACTCTGAAAATAACAAAAGTAAGCATGGAGCAAAAACCGAAGACCCGTATAAGACGTAATTCAACGTAAAGTATGGAAAAGTAGAGGTGGACCAGAGCCGCTACTTTCTATACTACTGAACCAATTATGTTTCCCCGCCGGCTTAAGAATTGGTAAGTGGCTTAGCATTTGCGCCGGAGACACGGAAATCATGTATTCCTTCTCCTCTGTACTCTGGTGTACTGTTAATATACGACTCGTACACGCTGCCTGTATATATTCCTGTGGTTGAGCAACGAATGTCTGCATTCATTATTAACATGTGTTCCAATCAAACTATCGGTATATATATTGACCAATTGAATATCGTGAAAGGATTTGAATGTCTGGATCGACAGACTATTGCATTCATGAATAAAATGATTAAGTAGTACTTCATGTGGCTTGATGAAGAAGATGGCGGATCGAAGTTTAACCGCTGCCTGGATAGCTGTGCAGTGGTGTCAGAGTACAGGATTCGTTGTTAAACCTCATCGGTAAGCACATTTTGTTATTAATGTCATAGAACTTGATTGGCCGATACATCTGGTTATTATCAGATGTTCCACGATTCTGATAGTTTAGCATGGACCTTTACAATAGGCGTTTTTTTATAGAGGTGGGTCTACTGGCTGGTGCGGTTGTTATTGAGGTGACGATTGTGGTTGTGTGGTATAATCGAGACCGAGGCCTTTTGTTACAGCTGGTAGCGTTTTTGTGATATAAAGCTCGTTCGGCTTCACGAGACTCCTGGCTGGTCACTCACTCACTCACTCACTCACTCACTCACTCACTCACTCACTCACTCACTCACTCACTCACTCACACTCACTCACTCACTCACTCACTCACACACTCACTCACTCACACACTCACTCACTCACTCACTCACTCACTCACTCACTCTCACTCACTCACTCACTCACTCACTCACTCACTCACTCACTCACTCACTCACTCACTCACTCACTCACTCACACTCACTCACTCATTCATTCACTCATTTCTTTACTTATTCACTCGCTCTCGCATTGACTCACTCACTCATTCATTCGCTAACTCACTCACTCACTTACTCATTCACTCATTTACTCACTCACTTATCTCATTTGTTCATTATCTAGGTGAAGCAATGATTCGTAGTCTAAGCCACCTCCACTCTTTGTACCTATCGCGCATATCCCATAAGTAAAGACCTACTAATGCATGCAGAAACTGGCCGTAAATATATACATTTATATATCAATGTACATTTGTTTATTGATCTGTGAACAATCTACATGTCGTGTATCCTGCCACCTCTACATTGACCAGACTCTACACAAAGCCGAACTTCATTAAGCAGTGTCCTCTCCGTCTCGTTTAGCGTGTTAATAAGTTCCGGAATATACGAATACGGATCCAAGGTTAAGAATCGCTTGCGATGATAAGGCCCCTCTGAGAATTTCAATATACATTTCTGCACCTCTTCGGGAATTTGCTTGCCGACTAAAAATTGCACAACACCATTGAGAGTTGGAAGAAGGTCACTTTTCAAATCTTCGTAGAAAACGACGTATTTTTCACCTTGATACTGCCGAAGCCAATAATTGAGCAGTAATAGATATCGCCTTATTTGCACCGAGACAAATGATCTCCATTCTGTAAACATATAACGTAAATTTTTCTCAGAAAACGACGCAATGAAAAATAATTGAGATCGATTCAGACAACTACCGAACACCAAACATACCCAAGTGATGAGTTATAGAATGCAATAATGTTTTACGAACAATTTTATCCCGTTTCGGCGGGGGGATTTCATTCATGGTAATTATATATAGTTCGATTAATTTGGGAAGCGGTAAACACAGCAACATGTTTGTTTTCAAGTTCAAGACCACGTACATCGCGCATGCTCAGAATGACGACTAAAGCTAAACCCGGGGGGGGGGGGCACTTAAGTGTATAGAGGTAGTATACATGTGCCGCGCGACCGGGTATGTTTTTTCGGCCTCTCGTTTTGTACGACGGTTTATACATTCGCATAATACCTTGTATGACGGGGTATACTTTTTGCCATTCTCAACTTGTACAACAGGTACGGGTTTTCGAGGTCCCGCGGCACACCCCTATCCGAGTTAGGGTCAAGTGCCCCCCCGGAATGCTAAGGCAATGCGCATGAGGCGGCGGGAAATCACGGGAAATCACGCGACCCAATATTTTTCCAAAATGGCGATCATGGTATCTTGCCTTTTCGGAAATGATGTATCGATGGCATTCCTTGAAGAATAGCGTTGAGTTGGGGTAAATATTTTTGCGCGTAGGGACTGTTTGTAGTACAGGCTCTTGATATATGTTATTTTTTGGATGCGTAATTGAGCACACAAGTGCGTAAGGCCACCAACTTTTCTTTAATGAAGCGCTCATACCGTCGTAGGTTTTCTAACAAGAATCACAGCTCGTTTGAATCTGTTACCTGCGTTTACAAACAGCTCAATCTGAATACCAAACTATGCATCAACAAACCCTGACCAAACACAAATCTTTGTCGGATGGGACATGCCACTTTTCCTATGGCACAAGCTAAGAAAATTGGTATGGATAAAAACATACCTACAAACCTGAATAATACATAGAAACATAAATACATACATACATATATACGTACATGCTTTAATACATACATACATGCATACATACATGCATACTGCTAAGTTCTAGGTTTGCTGGACAGTCATAACTACATACATATTTGCCCGACTCTGTGTATGACCTACATTTGTGGTGTTTGGAAAAACACCACATTTGGGATTGACTATATTTTCAAATTGCTAGTATCAACCCGTGACAAATGAATAGTTTAACGTATTCCAGTTATTAAAAACGCATTAGTGACCAATGTAACGTAGTACCGCATAGGTATCTGCCACAAAGTTAATGGACAACAGGCTGGCATGAGACTAGGATTGCTGCTAACATCCATGGAAGATACACAAGCCTCGGTCTGTGTCACGACGATGAATGTTTTAGCGTTTAGGATTATGATCAATGCCGAAATGATAAATGAAATATCGACAATATCACCAAAATACATCCCGCATAGAACGAATAATCGGCCCCAAATCGTCTTGCATTGGTAGGTTTGAGCGTAAAATAACGATACACGCCTAAGAATGTCAGATCACTCAATATCAAATAATTCTACTTCGAATATAGCAAAAATGCACATTATTGGATTATTTGAGTACCACAAGAACTAATCTGTACACACGGAATGGTGATTTTGTATCCATATGATAAGTGATCCAAGTGATAAAAAAAACATCTGAAATGTATGCCGCACAACTATATGTCCGGCAAATATGTTGGTCTGGCTAATATAGTCAAAATTACGCCGAAGTGTCCTGCAAATGTAGTATTAAACATACATACATACATACATACATACATACATACATACATACAATACAGATACATACATACGACAACATACATACAGTACATACATACATACATACATACACACATGCATGCATGCATGCACAATACATACAAACACATACTAACAGACAGACATTCATACATACATACATACATACATACATACAAGCATACATGAGTTACATACATATATACATACATACATACATACATACGTACATACGGTGTACATACATACATTACATACGACATGGTACATACATGCATACTGCTAAGTTCTAGGTTGCTGGACAGTCATAACTACATACATATTTGCCCGACTCTGTGTATGACCTACATTTGTGGTGTTTGGAAAAACACCACATTTGGGATTGACTATATTTTCAAATTGCTAGTATCAACCCGTGACAAATGAATAGTTTAACGTATTCCAGTTTATTAAAACGCATTAGTGACCAATGTAACGTAGTACCGCATAGGTATCTGCCACAAAGTTAATGGACAACAGGCTGGCATGAGACTAGGATTGCTGCTAACATCCATGGAAGATACACAAGCCTCGGTCTGTGTCACGACGATGAATGTTTTAGCGTTTAGGATTATGATCAATGCCGAAATGATAAATGAAATATCGACAATATCACCAAAATACATCCCGCATAGAACGAATAATCGGCCCAAATCGTCTTGCATTGGTAGGTTTGAGCGTAAATAACGATACACGCCTAAGAATGTCAGATCACTCAATATCAAATAATTCTACTTCGAATATAGCAAAAATGCACATTATTGGATTATTTGAGTACCACAAGAACTAATCTGTACACACGGAATGGTGATTTTGTATCCATATGATAAGTGATCCAAGTGATAAAAAAAACATCTGAAATGTATGCCGCACAACTATATGTCCGGCAAATATGTTGGTCTGGCTAATATAGTCAAAATTACGCCGAAGTGTCCTGCAAATGTAGTATTAATAAACACCTACATACATACATACATTCATACATACATACATACATACATACATACATACATACATACATACAGACATACATACATACATACATACATACATACATACATACATACATACATACATACATACATACATACATACATACATACATACATACACATACATACATACACACATGCATGCATGCATGCACAATACATACAAACATACATACAACATACATACATACATACATACATACATACATACATACATACATACATACATACATACATACATACATACATACATACATACATACATACATACATACATACATACATACATACATACATACATACATACATACATACATACATACATACATACATACATACATACACATACATACATACATACATACATACATACATGTATGCTTCTTTATATATACGCAAATACAAGTGCGTATATTCGCTAGTTAACTTTACCCTTTGGTTCGTGGGTTTTTATGCAAGACACTCGTACGTCCTGTATTCCTTCTCCTCGGTATTCCGGTGTACTTACGATATGAGAGTGGTACACACTGCCTGTATAAATTCCTGCGCATGAACAACAAAGAATTAGCACACATATTTAATGAGTTCTCGATCGGGGACTATAATTGAATAGATATTGGTTTGTGGATCATATTCATGAAAATGTTAATGTCTTCATACCCTAGTATTACCTGTGGCTTGATGAAGAAGATGGCGGAACCACGTATTCCCACTACCTGGATAGCTGTGCAGTGCTGTCAGAATGCGGTGCTCGGATTCGTTGTAAAACCTCATCGATAGACACATCTTGTTTTCAATGCTGTGGAACTTTATCGGCCGATACATCTGGTTATTATCAAATGCTGCGTCTTCATTTTTTTTTGCGAATCGTTAGCAAGGGCGTTTTTCCTGAGGCAATGGGACTGGGCTGATGCGGTAGCAGTTGGGGTGACGGCGGAGATTGTCTCTCTTTTGTGGCTCAAACGGATCCTTCTTTTATGGTTGGCAGCTGCAGTATCAGAGGGAACTTTTCTTGCTTCAAATAAATCCTGCTGTATTATTCCTAGCATTGTCAAAATAACAGTTGCGAGGAAAAGAGCCGTAAGGCAGCACATCGAGTTCCTGATAATATTCATCTTGCTTAACGTTCCAGCAATAAAGAACAAGTGTATGCATCTTAATAGACAAATGTCGTATGCGTCAATGGTAATTCCGGCCATGCTTCAGTGCACGTTTGATCATGTATATTTCATTACATCATTGCAATATGCAGTAACATTTTCCCAGTTTGAAATCCCCCAATGGTTTTTATGTATGGTGTGAATGCGCAATGTCGGGTTGTCTGTGTACTGAGTATATTACTCGTGTAGTGCATTGAGAGTGCCGTGTCCACGCCTAATTTGCATATGTTTGGTCGCTTGAAACTGGTGCCATAAAAATTTAAACTAAAGCACCGTGAGAGCGACTAGGGAACTCTTTTAGGTACATTTTAAAGGTATTATAATATTGACATAATGGTGATAACTGCTCCTGGTATTAATGGTAGATTCTAGGATGACTGATGATGGAAGCCAATCAGGGTGCATGTTTGGGATACAACACAATCATACATTGCATGTTCATATCAAATAAGTATTTGGCTGTTACCCACAAAACAACCACTTATTACCTCACATATGGTTCAATCATCTTTGTTGAAACCAGACATCGATACTTCACATAATCAACCCATTAGATCATAACAAACGCGCAATGAAGCCTATTGCATTAGTTTTAATGCAGTGTTAAAAGTTCGCCTCATTACAAGATAAACAGCATGTTCATATACTATGCAAGAATGGAGAATTAAGTACATGGTTCAGATGTTTGGTTTTCCTTGTTTTAATCATTTTGGCAACAATAGGATTCACAAACTAGTATTGTCTTCAAGCCAGACACGTTTCTGGTCATACTCAAGCTACAAGCATTAACAAAAGGATCCCCTCTTGCATAAAACACGTACGAACGACAACCCACGCCGTTACCTAAACAACCGTCGCAGTAATCAGCAGAAAACAGCTCAAGAAAAGCAGTCTGTCCTGGTGTTGCACCTTCTGTCTAGAGAACAATCAACTGAGTTGATTTACAGGCTAGCAGCTTTAGTCCCTGCACCGAACAATCACTGGCAAAAAACCTGAATACGCTATGATGGCAAAGACAGATGCCTAAACTCCATTTTCTGTGGCTCAAGAAATCCTAGTTAGGCTCAAACAGCAAAAACTTCTTTATGTTTGGTGGTCATATAGTAATAAAGTAAAATGAACAAGGTTAAGAGAGTAATCAAAAACCTTGCAGCTAGTTTGCTCTGAGAGATAAGACAGACATAGCGTTGACAAATGGGTTTATTTATTTGAAGCCAAGTGCCTATATAAGGAATAAGGTAAACAACATACATCGCACACAGCAAAGGTATATCAATCACTACAAGTCAACACATGATCACCACCATAAAAATAATTATATGCACATTAAATTAGTATGTCTGATGCTGGCGTTTGCTACTTCTACGAGCCTGGTAAACCAACCATCACCGCTCGCCAGACGCGGTGGAGTGGTACCTGCAGGATATTTCCTTTACACATTTACGATAATGTTGCAATTGCATTCATGTACTTTGAACTCATCTTCTGCATCTTTCACTTGTCAGATAACGGAAATGATGACGGACGACCATAGATTGTACGCACGGATTGAGACATAGCAATAAATAATTAAGAGAAATGGAGCAGGGAAACGTCCAAAATATAATTTTGACTGACTGATTTAATCTAATATTGTTAATCAGGAGTCAGAAGTCTTTGATTTAACCAGCGATAGCTATGTAATCATTATGGAGAGTGTTTTGATTTGAGCTGTGATGCAGCGTTGATTAAATTGCCGATGAACGGCGTGTGAAGATCGTATGTCAGCAAGCAGAAGTGAGTGTAGAGAATTTCACACATCCAAGCCATGTAGTAAATTATCTGCCCAAATGAATGGGATAACTTCACATCATAGACCAAGTGCTTTTTCAGAATACCTACACTAAATGACAGAATCAAGTGGACGGGACAGTTTTCGGAGTCTAGGCCACACTGTTGCAGGCATATCTTTTAAAAGGCCTCAAACATATCTGCCAAG
>CM067358.1:20006162-20023662 GCA_034190875.2 Urechis unicinctus | reverse complement strand
TATTGCTCTGTCGTATTTCAGATTCGTTTGTGACAAAATTACAACCTAGCTAAATCACTTATACTATCTTATAAAGAATATCTGCACATTAATAGCTTGTTAGTCAATCACATTCTCATGTTATACTACTGTGCCTCGATTTAAAATTAATGCATCCAAATTCCCACCTCCTCTGCTATGCATTTGTACAAAAAAAAGTTAATTAGCAGCGTATGTAGGAATGCCGAATGTTCTAGCCTAGTATATGCGCACCACACTGAGTACTATCCATGCTCCATTGTTGCTCATCTGGCGCGCTTGGTTAGTTTAAAATAATCGGTTAATAGATTATTGGAGGTTATATAACTTTGGACAGCCTTGCGTCGGAAAAATAGCGATAACTAATTAAAGCAAATAAGCGAATTCCATTACCGTTTGCTTCACAGATTATGCATAGTTTGCATTGTATGCCTACTGGAATTTGTTCAAATCGTAATAAAAGCCTATAAACCTACAACTGAACAAAATCTAAATCGGAAGTTTTTATTGGTTATCGAGAATAATTTTATCGAGTGCTCTAGTGCTATAAGCATCTTTGTCGCCATTGGAAATTTGACAGCACTGCATAAACATCTCTGTAGACGTATTCCCTGGTTTACCATTCCTTCGATTGGTTTTCTCACCAAAAGCAAAGCCTGCTTAAATTGGTCACCTGCGTTCATAAAATTATTTGTCGATGACATCCGAGCACAATTAATCATGAATATATAATATTTCATGAATTTGTAAATACCAAAAGAATTAATCGACCTTAACGAAAAAAAGTTAAAGCTTTAAGTGCTATACTGCAGGTGTCTTCATCTCAGTCCCCTGAGAAAAGTGAATCGTTAAGCTAAGTTACCTACAAATCATTTTAGGTGTCTAAAATCCGATTATTCCTAGTTGAGGTCGCACACACACAATCATTTTGGGTGCCTGAAATCCGATTATTCCTGGTTGAGGACGCACACACACACACACACTGACACACACACACCCACACACACACACGCGCACACACACACATACACACACACATACAAGCATACCCACACATATATATATATATATATATATATATATATATATATATATATGTATATATATATATATATATATATATATATATATATATATATATATGTGCGTATATATATGTTTATATATACATATAATATATATGTACATATATATTTATTTATATATGTATAAAAATATATATATACATATATATCTTTATGTATACAAAATAATATTTATAATTATATATATATTTATATATATATTTATATATGCGGATATATATATAAATATATATATATATATTTATATACATATATATACATACATACATAAGTACAAGTACATACAAACATACATACATATTTACAACATATATACATACATGCCTACATACATACATACATACATACATACATACATACATACATACATACATACATATGTATGCTACATACATACATACATACATACATATGTATGCTACATACATACATACATACATGCATACATACATGCATACAAACATACATACATACATACTTGCATACATACAAACATATGTGCATAGACAAATACCCTCAAATAAATATTAATGCATCAGAAGGTGGAAATATGGACTAGTTAAATATTTGCATATTTACTTTTACCGTTTGGCATACGTGGGTTTTGGTGAAAGTCCTGTATTGCTTCTATTAAGTTTAATCTGCTAGTCATGTATACGTCTGGATCGAAGTCTTCTCCTATTCGTGAATACGACAGCGCGTGCACACAGCTGTAGTACAGTACCTGCGACTTGATGAAATATTGACTAGTTTAATATTTGCATATTTACTTTTACCGTTTGGCATACCATGGGTTTTGGTGAAAGATACTGTTGAGTCCTGTATTGCTTCTATTAATTTTAATCTGCTTGTCCTGTATACGTCTGGATCGAAGTCATCTCCTATTCATGAATACGACAGCGCGTGCACACAGCTGTAGTACCTGCAACTTGATGAAACCACGCATTACCGCTGCTGTGTAGTGCTGTCAGTGGCAGGATGCTGGATACATTATGCAACCTTATCTGTAGACGCATCGTGTTATCAATACTGTGAGAGGTATACGACGATACATATTGATTTTATCTGATGTTCTGTGTTAATAATTTCCGCTGACGCTAAGCATGGGCGGTTTTCTAGAGGTAGCGATACTGGATGGTGTGGTGGTCGTTATGGTGATGTTGAAGGTCGTCGTTTCGGTGCAGTTTAGACCAAACAGAGACACTCTATTAATGCTGGCAGCTTGCGTATGGTAAATAGCTGGTCCGATTTCAAGCGAATTTATAACTAATGCTGTAAAAAGGATTGAAACCAAGAAAATAACCGTTAAACAGCAATTACAGGTACTTCATTCTCCAATAATTCAATGGGGATGAAACTGCTATGCGTACTAGTGCGTAAGGAGAGGGGTTTGTATAGGAATATGATAATGCCGTAACAGCTTTAGCGTGCGTTTGAATTGATTCAATATCAATTTGGTAAATTTACCTTCCTTGCGTCTGGTATGGAATAAGATCAATGAACCACGTGTTAGGTAACCAGAGGTTAAGTGGAGCCCGGATAAACCCGTCATCCCAGCGTCCATTGAATGGATCCTGTCACAAGCAGCCTTAAAGTTCAGTCATGGGAGGACGTGCGTGGCAAGAGTCGGATGTTCAAATCCAGACATCGGCCGGGATACTGCAATCCTGCCCTCCCCATCTCTATTCTCAAATCACCTACCCATCTTCACCTAAAATCAACCCACCATTCCCCACAGAACACAACTCCAAGACCTCCTTGCCACTCAAATCCGTCCACGCCACTCTATCTAGCTTCATTCTACCCCGAACTGCTCCTATCGTATCCCGTTTGATTCTTGAATTTGACCAAGTTGAGAGCCGTCCACCGTTGTTCTAGCATTCATGCGTTGTGATTCTCCTGTGATCTGTCTTCAACACCATGCATGCGAACACATTGATCTAAGGAACTTTTGGAACCAATCGCACTGTACGCACGGATAGCAATAAATAATTAAGAGAAATGGAGCAGGGAAACGTCCAAAATATAATCTTGAATGACTGATTTAATCTAATATGGTTAATCAGGAGTCCGAAGTCTTTGATTTAACCAGCTATAGCTATGTAATCAATTTGAAGAGTGTTTTAATTTGAGCTGTGACGCAGCGTATATTTAAGAGCCGATGAGCGACGTGTGAAGATCGTATGTCAGCAAGCAGAAGTGAGTGTAGATAATTTCACACATCCAAGCCATGTAGTAGATTATCTGCCCAAATAAATGGAATAACTTCACAGCATCGACCAAGTTTGCTAATGCTTTTTTTCAGAATACCTACACTTATAGACCGAATCACGTTGACGGGGCAGTTTTCGGAGTCTAAGCCACACTGTTGCAGGCATATCTTTTAAAAGGCCTCAAACATATCCGCCAAGATTAAGACGTCTGTGCGATTACAGAAATCATGGTAGCGCAAAATCCAAATGTGCCCTGATCTTTTCCTGTGTGGTTGTAGTCCAGTACGGACATGCGCTTGTCTCTCAGTCTGCAGTAGAGGGCCTTCAATTTCTTGAAGTGTAGATGCTCTTGCGTAGCAGTAGCTAGAGTTTCGCTGTGTCAGACTCTTATGCATCAGTAACTAGCAAGGCATTGGGCGGGTTCAAAGCCACTAGCTTATCTAGTGATGCCAGCATGAACTGGGCACCTTCAATGAGTCAAAAATGGCCGAGGAAGAGGACGCTGCCCTCACCCTTGGAAATGGTCTCTGTCGCAGCTTGTGATTGCCGGCTTTGTGGGCTGCTTCTCGGTTATTTATTGTGATAAAATAGTGGTTCAGGACGGAGTCGTCTGTCACACGTGTACCTTCTGCAGCTGTTACAACCTGTGCGTCGTAAAAAAAGTGTCATTGCAACCTATAGCTAGCTGTACTTCTCCTGCTATTGGCGCATCACGGGACTGGTAAATACATCACTGCAGTCTCTGCAGTCGCTTAAGTATCTCTTCTACAAGTTAATGGTGTATCTGAGGGTTAAGCATCT
This sequence comes from Urechis unicinctus, assembly GCA_034190875.2. Lineage (NCBI taxonomy): Eukaryota > Metazoa > Annelida > Polychaeta > Xenopneusta > Urechidae > Urechis > Urechis unicinctus. The sequence goes on along the minus strand of CM067358.1, from coordinate 20,019,545 downwards.
TTTTTATGTGATTCATGCCCGCGCTTCTCTACAGCGACATTTCCTTTCCTGTGTCGGTTTGGCTGAGGTGGAGGGAAAGGTTGATATTTGCTTGTACACGGGGTATTCCCTTTCCGGAATGGGCTTATCTCTTATGTTTGAACAGCGCCCTGGAGAGGTTGCGGTGTGTGTATTGCAGCAAGCAGTTTGTAAACAAGCAGTTATTAAAGGCGCTATGGTCCTGTCCGGACGATTGTTTTAAATATTCATTCATGGTGAAATGCGCGCAATATAGATTTATTCACTATGGTTTATTCACTATGAGACGTTTTTGTGTATAATATGCGCGCAAATGTGGGTTTACCATTTATCACTTTTCTCTAAATTGGGTATTAAAATATGCACAGAGTTCAGGCTAACATCGTGCTAGCAGGGAGTCACTCTTCAGTATGCACAGAAGAACACGTGGGTGTAATATTGCATCATTCATTTGCACCAAACTATGCATATGGCTCATCGACCTTTTCCAAAAGGTAGTGTTTTTCAATACATTGTGGACTGGAGCATATACGGAATAAAGTCATTGAGAGATCATTTGTTTCCTTACTTGCTCATAACCATAGCACTTTTAACTGTATTCCACGATGGGCAAATCAAGCATCATATATAGTTGCTTGGCGGAGTCTGTTCTTTTGACCATTACTTTTACATCGCTAAAAATGGCTCGCCAGAATTCCATTGAAGCAGTACTGGTAACCAATTATACACAAGGAACCAGCATTAACAGAAGGACATCGTCTCTAATAAATCACCAACGAACAACGACTTCTGCCGTCACCACAGTAACAACAACATCAGCCAATAGAAAAATATCCAAAAAAAGGACTCTGGTTATTGTCAATGCAAAGCGCGCACGAAGAACCTCTGATAATAACACGATTTATCGGCCATTTACTTTCTACAGCATTAATAACAAAATGTGTCTACCGATGAGGTTTTACAACAAATCCAACACGCGGAATCTGACAGCACTGCACAGCTATCCAGGCAGCGGTAATACGTGGTTCCGCCATCTCCTTCATCAAGCCACAGGTACTTCGGTAACATGGATATATGATATAATAAAAGACTTTCAAAGATAACTCAATCACAAATTGAACTGTGATTTTCTATCATAGCGATGTAGAGACCAGCTGTGAGCCGTTGCGTGTTATATGCTTTTGATACAGCATTGTATTTTTGCCCACATGTACAGGAATATATACTGGCAGCGTGTACCATTCGAGCATAACAAGTACACCAGAGTACAAAGGAGAAGGAATAAAGGACTCCAGAGTATCCTGCATCAAAACTCATGAACCATGGGGTAAAATGTTACCTGTTTGTTTATATACCTATGCGTATACGTGAGCGTCTATTTATGTTTGTATGTATGTATGTATGTATGTATGTATGTATGTATGTATGTATGTATGTATGTATGTATGTATGTATGTATGTATGTATGTATGTATGTATGTATGTATGTATGTATGTATGTATGTATGTATGTATGTATGTATGTATGTATGTATGTATGTATGTATGTATGTATGTATGTATGTATGTATGTATGTATGTATGTATGTATGTATGTATGTATGTATGTATGTATGTATGTATGTATGTATGTATGTATGAATATATGTATGTATCTATATTATATATATGTATGCATGTATGTTTGTATGTATGCATGTATTGATGTGAATATGTCTTCATATGTGTGACGATTCATGCATGCGTGTATGTGTGTTCCTCAATAAATCTATGTTTGATTGCTTTGATCAATATATCACACGTACATTGTAGCACATCCAACCGAAATGGGGCTAAGTAAAAGTGTTTTATTTATGGATTTCATACACAGTATAATATCAAGACTGCTGTGGGTCTTGTTTGATGTGATCATTGCTTTCTGTATCCCACATGTCGTTGATCCCAAAGATTTGTAAAAACTGCGTTCAAAGGTAGACGTTCCATGATATTGTTTCGGCATTCATAGTCTGGTATTCACAGAAAGTCTTATTTGACAGTTGGTGTTGTACTTTCAAAAGATGCGTGCCCCACTCCCTGATAATCTTGGCTACCAAACCTGCCCAATTTATTTTCAATATCAGGCAATTAGGTTCCGTCCCAAAAACCTTATTCCGGGAATTATTGTTTAAGCTGGACTGAATTATCCCGTATTGCGTCTGTGTGTCGTCTGTATTGCATCTGTGCATCTGAGGAATAAAGAGAAACATTCTTGCGGTATTTTTCGAGGTGCTCGCAAATTAGTTGTAATTTGAAATGGCCGATAGTCGTGTGAGTTGTGAATTAAAGAAGCCTTTTTAGCGCTTTTAGCTGGCCAAGATGAATACTCTTCAATTATATTGTACAACCGCAGAGTTCGTAAGCTTTAGTTGTCTCTGACCAAACGTTAGTTATTAATGTATATATCACGTATTCTTATCAATCTAAAAGTATTGCAGACCTAGATTTATTTTAATTCTTGGCATGTTTTATAACTACGATTGACCCTGGCACTATGAATCTTTTGTGGTCACAGGTAATCCATTCAAGCGAGCTTTGATTTTGGTGAGAAAACCAAGGGACGCTATCCTCTCTGAATTCAATAGGCAGAATGGTTTATCTGGGAGCTGGACTGCAACCACCCTGTTTCAAAGCGACAGTAAGTTATATATAGCTGTAATATATATTCAGTGGCATGTTTATTTTGAAGTACGGAATGTCAATTCAGCTTTTTTGTCACAGAGTGGAGATCGTTTGTGGCTAAGGAATTAAGCGGTATCAATCTCTGCTTGATTATTGGCTTCATCGGTATCAAGGTGAAAAGTACGTCGTCTTTTACGAAGATTTAAAAAGTGACCTCCTGCCTACACTCAGTGGTGCAGTCAAATTTCTTGTGGCAACTGAAATTCCAAAAGTGGTGCAGAGTTGTATTAGCAAATACTCAGAGGGGCCTTACCATCGCAAACGTTCATTAAACTTTGATCCGTATTCATATGTTCCTGAGCTTATGAACCAGCTCAACGAGACGGAGAATATTTTAAATTATGACGTCCGGCTGTGTGTAGAGAATGCTAGATGCGGAGGTGGTAGAATACACAATATACATACTATGCAATGATTGGCGGTTTAAGATTTAATAAAACCACAGAAAAATGTTCGTCTTTCGGCTTTTTGATTACCTTACACCCAGAGATGGTCTAATTTAAGAGTGTGTATCATGCAAGTTGTTCTTAAATATTATCATACAATTTCAAGTATGTTTAAATTGGTCTCCTGCGTTCATAAAATCATTTGTCGATGAGATCCGAGCACAATTAATCATGAATATATAATATTTCATGAATTTGCATACAAAAGAATTAATCGACCTTAATGGAAAAAGTTAAAGCTTTAAGTGCTATACTGCAGGTGCCTTCATCTCAGTCACCTAAGAAAAGTAAATCGTTAAGCTAAGTTACATACAAATCATTTTAGGTGTCTGAAAGCCGATTATTCCTAGTTGAGGTCGCACAAACACAACCATTATAGGTGACTGAAATCCGATTATTCACACCCACACACACACACATATATACACACACACACACACACACACATATATATAGATATATATATATATATATATATATATATATATATATATATAAAATATATATATATGTATATATATGTATATATATACATATAACATATATATACATATATATTAACTTATATATAGAAAAATATATATATACCTACATATATATATATTTATATATTTATGTGTACAAATTATTATGTATAATTATATATATTTATATTTATATATATGCGGATATATATATATATATATATTTATTTATATATATTTATATATACATATACATAAACACATACACAAGTACATACATACACTCATACATACATATTTGCATACATACATACATACATACATACATACATACATACATACATACATACATACATACATACATACATACATACATACATGCATATATACATACAAACCCAGTTCATGGAACATCTCAAGTGTCACACTCGAACACATAATTTTGGATAATCCCACTAGCATCTCTTTCACAGTTAGCGCAAGCGAACACAGATGGACGTATCTCGGTTGTTCTGCTTAGTTACTTTTGTTAACATGCATTGGCGAAGTGGAAAAATATGTGTTCTTTTAACTTTCTTATTGATTGAGTATGAAATAATCCCCGCATCACTGTACTATGGAAAAAACTCACAAGTATCAATGTATCAGTACACACACGAGATGATTGCAAAAACATTGCATCTATCGCCATTTATTATGGCTGCGTTGTTGCTTTGGTCACCAGACATAGTCGAAGAGGCAATATTTACGTCGGTTCAACATTTAAGATTCAATGACAAAACTTACAAGAAACATAAATTAATACCCATATTAGGGTACTTGTGAGACACTCCATTAGTCACAAACACACACACCTATCATGATTAAGAATAACCCCATAAATATCATTCTCTGAGTATGCACTCGGGAACATGTGTTAAGTGTTGCCAACAGACATTGGCTATTACATACAAATCGTTTAAAGTTGAATTATTAAAAAGCAGATAAAGTATGAAATATTTCTTTAAAACATGGTAAATTACCCATATCACGGTACATCTCTCAAGTTTCATCCTCCCTCACAAACAACTCAGGTACTGAAATTATTGTTTTTATACTTTATTCTAATTGCTCTACGTATTAAACTGGGTTCCACTAGGCCTCACTATGGTGGCGTAACTAAGGTATGCATACTAGCTATCGTTAATAGTAATTAAGATTGAACGCACAGTGACGCTGGACAAAGACTAAAAGCGTAGGCCGCATCAGGAACAAGTCTAATGAAGAATGCAAAATCATCTAGCACCGTTTAAACTGTTGCATTATTATGCAACAGTTATAGACACGATAATTACGCATGTTGGTGTGCAGGGAGAAAGTTATTCTCCATCTATGATTTTTGCGTTCGGGTGAACCATTTTAGAGCGGAACTATTGACATGTACCATGATCGGTTATTTTTTTTCGAATATGTTGGGTATATAGTGTTACCTAGATTCCGTATTTAGTTGCAGTAAAACTGTTACGGTGCCGGGTTTTCTTATATGTGACACAGCGCATTCAGATCAATCCTGATATAATCCGGTTCGAACTAGGAGAAAGTCAACATCGCTACCTCAACACTGGAGCAACAAAGGTACCATGTAAGAGGACAATGTCCACTGCAGGCTTAGCTTAACAAAGTTACGGCCAATCCTGCTTCATGAACTTCCACACCACACCTCGCAAGCTTGATTTTGGGAAGCCATGGCACACAAGGAAGCTTTACTGACTGACCGGACTGCGGTAACGACCTGCTACAATGTCGTAGGTCCACAGCTCCCTGAATTAAGATGGTTTCGGGACGGCGGGCAGGGAGGGTGGGGGGTGGTGTCATTAATGGGCACCTGTGCTCATTTGAAATACGTTCAAGTCGATTCGACGGCACATTCAAATCATCAGTTGTATCGGGAAATGGAAATGTTGTTTTCACACCAATTTGGACATGACGTTTACATTGCCATTGTTGCACCAGCTGAAACCAGCAAAAGTTAACTTGATGTTTATAGGGAATGCTATACATCCATGTGCGTAAAATTCACGTTTATGATCACCTGTATCCATCGCTTGAAGTCGTACGATCGTTATAAGTTATATTCCAGCTAGTCTTCCAACGGTAATGGGCCTTGAGCTGGCGTTAACCTGATTTTTACACAACAATGTCCCTAGGTTGACCTTTACTATATTTTAAGGTCACTAAAAAATAGCCAATTGTTGACTCTTAATAACTTATAATGTCCACAGCTTTTCTGTCCATATTGACATCATTGATGGATCATTAGCTTGCAGTTTAATAGTTGACATTGACCAAATTGTCAACTCAAAAGGCTCCTACAATGATTACTTTATGATACAATATTTCGACAAATACAGCCGCTATGGTGACCCCATTTAATCAACTGATGGAGCCAACAAAAGAAGAAGCCAGTAAACCCATGCCATGGTTTTTTTTACCTTGACCTCATTTTCAAGGTCACAAAGGTCAATTAAGTTTACATTTTCAAAGTGCACCGAGCTTCCAATCGTTGGCTGGGCGTATGTGTTAGTTATTGCATGGTCGCGTGGTTGATATGCAATAAGTGGCTTACCGCAACGGCAGCTATTTGCGATTATCTAGCGCAAGATCATACCTTAAAGTGAATGAAAATGTCACATTGTTCTCATATAGACACCTATGAGGATTCGCTATGTGCTTCATTAGTGCTCCAGAATCAGACGTGGTGGGTTTGCTTTCCAGGATACTTATTCATATGTCATTACAAGCATATATTGAGTAAATGTTTGTTGCCATTTCATAAATTGGGATCCGCTACATCCGATGAAGACAAGGGCCCGATCACAACGCCACTACCCACGACTACGAAACTTAAACAATCGTTCGATTAAACTGCGAGGTAATTTGACAACTTGGCTATGACTTTATCCATTGACTGACTATCAACATGCGGAATGGTGTGAACAAAAGAAACAAAGTATGACGTAATTGACTAAAACATAACATTATACCCGTATCACGGCCCCCGTGAAATATGTAGCACATTTCTCACTCATATACAACTTATGAATAATCCCACAAGTTCCATTCTATCATCAGACACACACGCGAACAACTTTAAGAATGACTAATATAACGTAGAAGCCCAAAAATTGCTTATTAATTTAGGAATTTACAACTGATTAAGCAGGAAATACTCATCTTACATATCAGTAATGCTGGCACCCGAGTGTCACACTCACTGACACATCTACCTTAATTAAAGATAACATTTTATCAATACGCGACAGCCAACACCGGTTGTGTGCAACAAACGTTGCCTTTATTTGCTCTTCTTACTCATCCTTTTATGTACATGCCAACATCCATTGATATTAAATATTATTTCTAAAACACCCGCATCACGGTACTCGTGAAATATCTCACAAGTTTCACCAACACACACAACGTATAAATAGCCCAAAACGTTTAATTCTATAAGTAGGCGCACACGAACACAGGATGATGGTTGAAAATATTGCATACAGGTGCTATGTCCGCTAATTATTTGTGAACAGACATTGGTGAAATGGCAACATAAATGCCATTTCAAAGTGTGATATTTTAAAAACAGTGTAATTTGGAAACAATGATTTTAAATATAATATAAAACCCCTATCGGGGTACTGTGAAATATCTCACAAGTAACGATCATAAACACAGACAACAGCAATAATCCCACAAGTATGATACCCTTGCTACTCACACACGAACACAGGTGGAGTGTTGAAAACATCGGAATTATCTACTTTTGTTACATATTCTTTTATGGACTTGCCAACAAGAACTAATGGATGTGCAACATATATATCCGTTCAACTGCCGGAATTAAAAGAAAGGTTAAAGTATAAAATATCAAATATTTCACCAAAGCATAATACTAGCAATAGGGTACTCATGAAGTAGCTCACAAGTTTCACCCTCACACTCACAACCAACGAATAACCCCACGAGTATCATTCCATCAGTAGGTGCATATAAACCCAGGTGCTTTTTTGAAAACATCGCGATCTCTGTATATTCTAAACATCATTGTATGCACTTGTCAACAAGCATTGATGAAGACTAAACACAAATATCTCTTCAGCTTTCGGTATTTAACAAATACTGGATTTAGCGATAAATATTTTTTAAACACATGACAAAAATACCCACATCATGGTACATGTGAAACATCTCACAAGTTTCACACTTACACACCCAACTTATGAATAATCCCACAAATATCATTTTATAAGTGTGCGCGCGCACACACATATGTTGAGTGTTGAAAAGATTGGTTTTTCGTTGCTCTTGGCAACAGATATTTCTGAAAAGGCCACATATATGTGGTATAACTTTTAGAAATTAAAAAACGGTTGAAGTACAAAAGATTGATCCTAAACAGAGTATAAAACCCGTATCAGGATACGTGTGAAATATCTCACAAGTTTAACACTCACACACCCAACTTATGAATAATTCCACGCACATTGTATGAATGAACTTATTACACTTTGCCCCACAAGTGGCAAGAGGGCGATGTGCGGTTTAGGTATATTATATCAAATATTTCAAAAATATATAGCATAATACTAGCATAACGGTACTCATGAAGTAGCTCACAAGTTTGGCACTTACACACAAAACTTACGAATAACCCCACTAGTATCATTCTATCAGTAGGCGCACACCAACATAGTTGGAGTTTTGAAAACATCGTGATTTTCTGTACGGTATAAACATCATTTCATGCAATTGTCAACATGCATTGATGGAGAGCATAAATATCATAAATATTATCAAACCCATGACAAATATTCTAACTTTGCTATTGCCGTGAATGCTTTGTTGCTCTTTGCAGCATATATTTGTGAAAAGGCCACACATATGTAGTGCAAATTTTAGAAAATCAAAAACTGTAGCAGTACCAAAGAATGATCCTAAACATACTTTAAAACCCTTTTCAGGATACTTGTAAAATATCTCACAAGTTCAACACTCACACACATTTTATGAGTGACCTCACGAGTACCTTATTATACTTTGCCCCATAAGTTGCAACAAGGCAATGTGCATTGTCCCACAAATCTGTTGGCCCATAAGTGTTCGAAGAGTGGTATGTGTGTGTGTGTGTGTGTGTGTGTGTGTGTGTGTGTGTGTGTGTGTGTGTGTGTGTGTGTGTGTGTGTGTGTGTGTGTGTGTGTGTGTGTGTGTGTATATAAGTATACGTTCCGGCCCTATTTCGACCTATCAAAACGCACATATTTCACAATGGATTTATCTATTAATCGTGACACTAACGTGTGCTGCTAAAATCAATCCTTGCGCTGGTTGATAATGATGATATCAACATAAACTGATCACGAAACATCAGTATCACCATAACACTATGCGAATTGGTTCACAATTAAACCATGTAAAAATATCCAAGCATTAGTACATTTCATTATCATTTCGAGCGTATGTATCGCAGGGCGTCTGGACTGTCATTTGTTTTTTTTATATTTGTCGCACGAACAAACCGTTACACGCCAATGTAAATGGCAAAATATGAAGCTGTTTTATTTCCCTCTGCTGGAGCCTCGAGTAACTTCACCGTCGCTGCTTTTATTGCTTACCTTTGCTTGGGATTACTCAACTTTACGCAAACACTATCGTTACAGAACTTAACGATGACTCTATTTTCTCGTATGTCGCATTAACTATTGATGTGGGTAATAAAGGGATATTGTGTTACCCCGCAAGGGATATATCTGCTTGCACTGAGGATTAAAGGCCCCATATGTTACAATTAATTGTCTACATCACAAAGCAGACATCTACCTTAATGCTGCTCACATACGGTTTATATGTCATCATGAGACGTGGAACAGCCCCTCAACTATGTTTATGTATCGCCTTTCGATGTAATCACAGAATACATTACTCGCATTATGTGCAGCATGGGTTATTTAAGTTCTTTACGCTTTGTCATCGCAAAATGCTCTGTATATTCGAGCTTATATATGTAACAGATGTTTTCATACTTTGCTTGATCCATATTAGATGCCGCCATTTATGTGGATGTTTGTCGTATGGCATGAAATGGAGGATCAACATTCATATTCTTATTCCGCTATTAATGTCAACTAATTTCTTGATGTCGGCTACCACTACATTTTGCACCATCAGTTGTTATATTATGCTTTATATCGGATATATATTTCCATAATTTTATAACAGTGTTACAGATCAACGATGGTCGTTAAATGTGTAAACAGTATAACTATAAATTCATCTAACATTGGCCTTCCTATTACAGCGAGAAACAAGCTCAATAAATATACGGTTAAAACCAATGGTACAGGCACTTTGACTATGCATAACCACAACCCAATAAGGAATTTAAAGAACTTAGTTCAGATTTTTCATACATCCAGGTTAATTCATCATGATGAAATATCGGATGAATGTGTTATATATTCTTGCAATGGTTAGGCTCCTCTGACAATTCGGAAATGCATATCCGCCACCCTTTAAAAATGTCTCAGTCAACGGGAAACTGTTCAAGTCTTCGCATAATAATCACGTATATTTCACCTTGATATTGCCTAAGCCGATAATCAAGTAGTAATTGATGTCGCGTTTCCTCAAACAACCTCCTATCGGTCTTTTGGTGAAGTATAGTAGATAATACTCAATATGCGCTTATAATCCAGGCGATTTGGACCGAGGTATGATTCCATGTAACAGGTTGAAGGAAGCATATGCTCCCGTTAGTGCTGATTATAGCAACACAAATAATTTCTATATAATAAATGGTTTTGATGGACATTATCTCGGTTAAGTTTATAATCTCTTTATTGTTCTATTTTGTTAATTAGGGTTAGTGTGATATCGGATAGGATAACGCTATCATTTATGATGTACCCTCGCACCAAGGTTTTGTAATTCTTTAGTTAACTGTGGGATCCCATGTTCATTCAATGACAGGTGTTGGCGACTTGGCCGATATTACATGTAACTTTTTGATTGGCCTGGACAAAAATACAAGATATACTTTTTTACAAAGACTCCCACATCGCCTAGGAGAAAGGAATAACAGATCATGTATCCTGCCATCTCCATATTGACCAGACTCTACACAAAGTCGAACTTCATCATTCAAAGTCCCCTCGGTCTCGTTTAGTGTTTTAATATGTTCCGGAATATAAGAATACGGATCCAAGGTTAAAGATCTCTTGCGATGATAAGGCCCCTCTAAGAATTTTGATATAAATTTCTGCACCTCTTCGGGAATTTCTTTTCCGATTTGAAATTGCACAACACCATTGAGAGTTGGTAAAAGCAACAAGCCCGTTTGAATCTGTTACTTGCGTTTACGAATTTGCATTTCTGAAAGATATGAGCATCATTGGTATCTAAAATATCTCTAATTTGTATCTTAAGCTATACAGCAGCAAGCCCGACCAATCGCAAACACAGTAATGTATATCGATAAATGTTCACACAAAACATATAATCATAATAAGCGGTATTTGCCGACAAGGTTCGACTTATGAGATTTTACCGTGAAGCAAAAACACTTGGACATCATTCTGCAATTACCCAGGCAACAATAATACGTGGATCTACAGTCATACTAATCAGGTCACAGGTACTGCTTCAATAGGAGTACATGATCCCATTCATGAATTAAAAAAGCCGATCCATACATGCAAATTCATTGTAGGACTTCCCAGCGACCGTTATGAAAACGAGCAGATGGTTTGAACATTGGTAGGTATATTTCTTAAAATAAATTATGTAGGTGTCGTGTACAAGTCGGACTTACACCACAGTACGACGAGATCACCGTGCATTGAAAGCCACGGTACAATAAGCAATGTTTTAATTCGCAAATATATGCACACTTATTGTATATTGATATATATATATATATATATATATATATATATATATATATATATATATATATATATATATATATATATATATATATATATATATATATATATATATATACATATATATATATATATATATATGTGTATAAACAAAATGTATGTATATGTAAACGAATATAGATATATATATATATATATATATATATATATGAATGTATAAACAAATAGATATAAATACCGATGTAAACGAATATATATATATATATATGTATATTTATTATATATATATATATTATATATATATATGTATATATATATATATATATTATATATATAATATATCTATATATAGATATATATATATATATATAACTATATGTATGTGTATGTATATGTCTATGTATATATATATAAATGTATGAATAAATATATATAAATATCGATGTAAATGAATATATATATAAATGTCTATTTATTTATATATATATCTCTATTTCTATATATATATGTGTTTTTATATATATCTATCTTTATATATATATATAAATTTATATATATTTATATATATATATATCTATTTATGTATATAAATATCTAATTATTTCGTTTTTTGTGTTTCATTTGCGCACCAGATTAATATTGCATGATTGTGTTTGAAGCAAACCTTGCATATGGCCCATCGATCTTTTTCAGAACGCGCTGCAATGTGTTGAGGGGGGGGGGGGGGAGGAATAAAGGGCTAGCCGCATTTTTCGAGTTGATCGCCTATTTGCTGTAATAGGTAATGACCAATAGTTGTGAGTTGCGAAACAAATACGCGTTTGAAAGCGCCTATAGCTCTCCAAAATGGATTCTCTTTCATGATATATTAAATAATGTACCGATAACATATTCTTATTTATCTTAGTGGATGGTAGACTAACAATAATTTGAATTCTTGGCATGTTAAGACCCATTTGGAATCTGATATCCGACTTTAAATTCGGTGTAGATGACGCTATGTTATTCCCGAAGTGGTGCAGGGTTGTGTTGCCAAAGATGGGTGGTTAAGATCCTATAAAATATAGACCAATGAATAGAATTTGTCTTAATGCTTTTTGATTCAAGTGATGGACAAATTGTATGGTGTATATCATGCATTTAGAAATCATCATAGAATTCACAGCATGGTACTAAATTGTATTTTTTATTTTCGGCTAAAATCCATCAAATCCTCCCGTGTCTAATCTATGCAAGAAAATAGTTGTTTTAATTCCCGTTTAATGTTCCATAACGATGAAGGAACTGTTCCAGAACTAGGGTTCTAATGTCTGATATAGGAATTCGGATTGTCAACAAAAGCGTTTTATGACGATGGATGGTTGTTATTGTATATAAAGCAGGGGTATAGTATGCAATGGTTGAACAAAGAAAGATGTATGTGATGACATAGTTCATGTCAACCTATGATAAATGAATATAGAACAATTATATTGATTTCTTTGAAAATGTGTAATATCATATAATGAAGTCATGGACATATGTAAACACGTTAACTGGGGGCGCTATTGTGTTGTTCATAATAGTCACTGGTGGCTAATGCATCGATAACAATCCTGTCAACATGCCAACTGCCATCAGTCATTAAATTCTTTATATCCATGGCATAGCCATGCTATGTACACTTCCGGTTAATGAGAGAAGAGATATGTATTTTCAATTGGCCCAGTAATCTCGTTGAAATTCAATATCTAATCGAAAAGGGACCAGTCGAGCAAAGTAATATAGTCAAGAGCGCTGATGGGCAACCGTGTTAAAATTCTTGGATATACTACAAGA
>CM067358.1:19926162-20003662 GCA_034190875.2 Urechis unicinctus | reverse complement strand
TACATATATCATACATACATACATACATACATACATAAATACATACATAAATAAATGGATTCAGGAATGCAAATATGCATACATACATACATACATACATATACAATACATAGACATACATCCATTTGTTTACATACATTCACACATGCACATACATACAAACATGTACATACATACAAATACATACATACATACATACATACATACATACATATGCGTACATACATACATACATACATACATACATACATACATACATACATACATACATACATACATACATACATACATACATACATACATACATACATACATACATACATACATACATACATACATACATACATACATCCATACATACAAGCATGCATGTATACATACATACAAGCATGCATGCATACATACATACATACATGTTCATATATATACATACATACATATATACATAAAAAACATACATGCATGCATAAATATTTGCATACGTATTTAAATACGTTTATACGTATGTGCATATAATAATCTGCTCATATTAATGCATCAAATATTAACAACTTTATATACACCAATCACGTATTCACTTTTACCGTTTGGCTTGTGCGTTTTGATGCATAATACTGTTGAATCATTGATTCCTTCTCCTCGGTACTCCGGTGTACTGTTGATACGTGACGTGTACACACTACCTGTATAAATTCCTGTACATGTATATGGATATTAACCTTCTAGTAATACAAACGTCTGGATCGAAGTCGTCTCGTATTCATGAATACGATAATGTGTACACAAAGTTGTAATACCTGTGGCTTGGTGAAGGAGATGGCGGAACCACGTAGTACCGCTGCCGGGATAGCTGTGTAGTGCTGTCAGAGGCCGGATGCTGGATGCATTATAAAACCTCATCGGTCGACACATCGTGTTAACAATCCTGTGAAATGTATACGGCCGATACATCTTGATTTTATCTGATGTTCTGCGTGAATGATTTCCGTTGACCATGAACCGGGGCGTTTTTCTAGAGGTTGTGTTACTGGCTGGTGTGGTTGTCGTTCTGGTGAGGGTAGAGGTTGTCTCTTTGATGTGGTTTATACCGAAGAGAGACCCTCTGTTAATGCTGGCAGCATGCGTATGGTGAAATTCGAGTCCGGTTTCAAGTGAATTCTGGAGTGACATAAATATCGCTGTAAAAACGATCGAAACTAAGACAATAGTCGTCATGCAGCAAATCCAGGTATTAAATTCCCCCATTCTTCAATGAACATGCTATGCGCGCTAGCACGCAGGAGAGAGGTTTGCATAGGAATATGATAATGATGTATTTGCTTCAGTGGGCGTTTGTACGTTAACCTTCTTTGCATCTGGTATGGAAAGAAATCGATGAACCACGTGTGAGGTGACCAGTGGTTCAGTAGAGCCCGGATAAACACGTCACCCACACGTCCATCATAAATGATTCCTGTCACAAGCAGGCTTAAACTTAAGTCATGGAAGGACTTGCGGGTCAGGGGTCAGACATACATATATACATACAAACATACTAATTTATATTGATACGAAGGTTGACCGCTTGCCAGGGACAAATGATTTGTCATGTTGGACAAGTGATTTGCGAAGTCAACTTGTCCAACCAGACGAGAGATTTGTATGAGCCGGGCACGCATTCTTCGTGTCTAATGAATATTCGGAAGCGCCATCTGTAGACATTGTCTTGTCGTAGACTCTAGGGCGAGAAGCGTAGCGCAACCCCTGGAGAATGGGACACAGACTAGGTGTCGGGCCAGTCCGGACTTTTTGTATTTTCTATTGGGTGAACAAAGTGTCCCAATTATATACATTGATTCCCATAGAGGCTAAAAAGATAATTGGTGTTTTGCAGGAGCATAGTGTCTTAGAAACGCTCTTTTATATACTACTCAACCTGATTTGGTAGCTGGTTATTTGACCTCCATATTCGGTAAATAGGGAGGGGGCAGTTACGAATTGCTACATTGTCTTGTACTTTAATCACTTGCTAACAGCCTTATCGTTTGCTAACAGCCTTATCGTGACGATTACAGCTGGCTCAGCATTGTCGCATTGAACGCATCTCTTTTTAACTACTAACAGCTTCTGACGGCACAATCGGCATGGTTATCTGTATTTCAACGATGCGTCAACGTTCATTATTGAACGGCGTGCCATACTTGTTTGTCCTCCGAAGTGCGTGCGCAGCACCAAGAATTGAGCCCGCTTTCTGTAGATGGCATTTCACCAGGACTGGTTATAACAGAAACAACACGTAGCTTGGGAAAATATAGCAGATAATGGCAACGTTTCAGTGTGGAATCAGCGGCTCGAAGGGTTAAAACTTTTCTGCAGCGAGTACAAATAGTTAAAATCTACAGACGCGTCCTGGTCGTGTTGGCCTACATCAGAATAAGTTGTGCCCTCCTGAGATTTGCTTGGACTTTAAAGACGCGCAAAACGATTCAAGCAGAACGTATTCTAAGCACTCTTTTAGCGGCATAAAGTATACGCCGCTCAAAAGTCGTACGAAAAGCGCCTTTAACTCACGCGATTGAATAAGTAGGTACAGAAATGTCGCAGTCGAGGCCCAATTCAAGTAAACGGGTATTACGCAAAGCGCAGGTATGAATTCATCAGAACCCTGGACTGGTAAAGAAGGTTTGTGCGTAGTTGACATGTTACATAACTGTTGTGGTATACAGGCACTGCTAAGTATCGAATTCCTAATATACAAATATACAAATATATACATTTATACATTGATATATATATATATATATATATATATAAATGTATACATATAAATGTTTGTAAATATGTATCATTTATATAAATGTGCATGTGAATATATATTCATGTATATAAATACATGTATATAGATATATATGCATACATATGTATATGAATCCGTATATATATACATATATATGCGTATGTTTATATATACAATATATATAATATATATATGTGTGTATATATATGTATATATATACGTTAATGTACATGTGAACATAGATATATATACATAAGTAAACATACAAATATGTTTCAATCTATATATATATGCATGTGAATATGTAAAATATATATACATACATTTATATATATATATATATATATATATATATATATATATATATATATATATATATATATATATATATATATATATATATATATATATATATATATATATATATGTATATGTACAAGGATCTCTTTTTCTTGTTGACAGGAACACATACGCAGACAAGGAAACTTCGAACAGGTAACATTTCTGCCTCGGTTGTAAACCTACCCTCTAAAGACATTTTCGGCTGATATTGTTTGGACATTAATCGACAGTTTGAACTGTTTTTCTAGTTATTTGTATCTATTTAAAACTGCACCCTAAAACAGTACGAATGACGTCAACCGAATATGTGACGTGTCACCTTCTAAGGCGCCACGGGAAATCTTAAATGAAACACGCAGACACTATGTTTTCATGATAGGCGCCTATACTTTGGGGTAGCGTGGTTGTTATTTGTGTCACTAATTGTCTCTCTTGTATTAGTATTTAGATCAACGTTTGCGAATGTCTTGCAGAAGAAATTCTCTACATAGTTGTGCTGATTATGTTCATCGTGACGGTTGGCTTAGCATGGCTGACCTATTACCATGGCAAGTAAGTATGTGCAACTGTTGAAATATAACGCTTTATCCTATTTAACTTTTTTTTATTTATTTTTTCATTCGGGATGCATGTCAGTGTTTGTATCATCATGCTTGAAAGCTGCCGTTGTCTATCCTGTTAATGTTTTAGGCGCCAAAAACTGCGGGCGAAGACCCCGTGGCATAGTGGAAAGGACAGGATAAAAAAGTCAAGTTCACACCACGATCCCGATGCAGATTCCGAACAATATCATGGTCCTGATTCGACAAATTTGGTGATGACTGGGTTAAACCATTACAAACAAGTTAGCGAATAACAAGTCCAGACCTCTGCTTTATTCGGTACATCTTCTGATGTTTGAGTCAAAGCAAATATGAAACTTCCAAGTATCGCACAAAATATGGGATGGATCATACAAAATATGGGACGCCGTGATAACACCTGCCTGCTGTGTGTCTAGGTAAATAAGGTAATATTTATCTTCACAAATTGATGTTGTTTGGTATTACGAATGGTCCAGTAGAGGTGATTAATTTCAATTGCCTGCTTGTTTTAAATATAATTTGTTTGTTACCTTGCATGCTGCAAATCAGTACGTTGAATTTCTTCCTCGCGTTGAACTTTGGCTGTCTCATTATGCGTTACTTTTTGCATCACCCCATAGCCCAGAATTACGACCCTTTACAAGCAGTGATTTCATGAAACCCCATTTAATATAATCGATCTGGAATAATTTTGGTTAAAATCATTGAATATGGTAATCATTATAATTTTCTCAAGGTGCATAAAATAATCTGCTCATATTAATGCATCTGTACGTACAAATATTAACAAGTTTAGATACACCTATCACGTATTTACTTTTACCGTTTGGCTTGTGAGTTTTGATGCAAGATACAGTTGAATCATTGATTCCTTCTCCTCGGTACTCCGGTGTACTGTTGATACGTGACGTGTACACACTACCTGTATAAATTCCTGTACATGTATATGGATATTAATCTTCTAGTAATGCAAACGTCTGGATCGAAGTCGTCTCGTATTCATGAATACGATAATGCGTACACAAAGTTGTAATACCTGTGGCTTGGTGAAGGAGATGGCGGAACCACGTAGTACCGCTGCCGGGATAGCTGTGTAGTGCTGTCAGAGGCCGGGTGCTGGATGCATTATAAAACCTCATCGGTCGACACATCGTGTTAACAATCCTGTGAAACGTATACGGCCGATACATCTTGATTTTATCTGATGTTCTGCGTGAATGATTTCCGTTAACCATGAACCGGAGCGTTTTTCTAGAGGTTGTGCTACTGACTGGTGTGGTTGTCGTTCTGGTGAGGGTATATGTCGTCGTTTTATTGTGGTTTATACCGAAGAGAGACCCTCTGTTAATGCTGGCAGCATGCGTATGGTGAAATTCGAGTCCGGTTTCAAGTGAATCCTCGAGTGACATAAATATCGCTGTAAAAACGATCGAAACTAAGACAATAGCCGTCATGCAGCAAATCCAGGTATTAAATTCCCCCATTCTTCAATGAAAATGCTATGCGCGCTAGCACGCACGGAGAGGGGTTTGTATAGGAATATGATAATGATGTATTTGCTTCAGTGGGCGTTTGTACGTTAACCTTCTTTGCATCTGGTATGGAAAGAAATCGATGAACCACGTGTGAGGTGACCAGTGGTTCAGTAGAGCCCGGATAAACCCGTCACCCACACGTCCACACTTAAATGATTCCTGTCACAAGCAGGCTTAAACTTAAGTCATGGAAGGACGTGCGGGTCAGGGGTCAGACATACATATATACATACAAACTAATTTATATTGATACGAACATACATATGTGAATTTACCTGTGTTACAACAACCTAACGTGGCGAAGTAAGGCACTTAGGGTGTCGGGTAGTCCAGGTCCTCTAGCCCCTTGGCTGCGGGCCCTGTTTGCATGGTAGTGATATTCGATAGTGCCGCCAAGGGTCAAGACTAAGAAGACTTCTTAAACTAGACTGGCATCCCAGATTTGGGCTGCTCCTATCCAAAGCCGTGTCTCTCGGTCACTTTCGGGTACTTTTGCGTCCTTGCCTCTCATTGGTCAGTGTCACATTTTCCAAAGATTCGGCGCCATATTTGTATTAGTATGCATTTTACAACTCTTTTCTCCAGAACTGAAGTATATTCTCTTGCTTAATATGGAAATAACTCCAACGGAAGCCCTTAATTACGCGCAACAGTCACATGGCGTGGTATTAAAAGACTTGTGCGCTCGGCTGCTTGATGGGTCGTGACTGTTTTGTGAATGTGCCTGCTGTGGGGAGGTGGGGGGGGATGGGGTGGGGGTGGCATTCTGCCATACATTGTTAGCTACTGCTCTCGATGCAATGCTTGGAACTGGTCGGGGTTCGACACCAAGGGTTGACCGCTTGCCAGGGACAAATGATTTGCCATGTTGTACAAGTGATTTGCTAAGTCAACTTGTCCAACCAGACGAGAGATTTGTATGAGCCGGGCACGCATTCTACGTGTCTAATGAATATTCGGAAGCGCCATCTGTAGACATTGTCTTGTCGTAGACTCTAGGGCGAGAAGCGTAGCGCAACCCCTGGAGAATGGGACACAGTCTAGGTGTCGGGCCAGTCCGGACTTTTTGTATTTTCTATTGGGTGAACAAAGTGTCCCAATTATTTACATTGATACCCATAGAGGCTAAAAAGATAATTGGTGTTTTGCAGGAGCATAGTGTCTTAGAAACGCTCTTTTATATACTACTCAACTTGATTTGGTAGCTGGTTATATGACCTCCATATTCGGTAAATAGGGAGGGGGCACTTACGAATTGCTACATTGTCTTGTACTTTAATCATTTGCTAACAGCCTTATCGTGACGATTACAGCTGGCTCAGCATTGTCGCATTGAACACATCTCTTTTTAACTACTAACAGCTTCTGACGGCACAATCGGCATGGTTATCTGTATTTCAACGATGCGTCAACGTTCATTATTGAACGGCGTGCCATACTTGTTTGTCCTCCAATGTGCGTGCGCAGCACCAAGAATTGAGCCCGCTTTCTCTTGATGTCATTTCACCAGGTCTGGTTATAATAGAAACAACACGTAGCTTGGGAAAATATATCAGATAATGGCCACGTTTCAGTGTGGAATCAGCGGCTCGAAGGGTTAAAACTTTTCTGCAGCGAGTACAAATGGTTAAAATCTACAGACGCGTCCTGGTCGTGTTGGCCTACATCAGAATAAGTTGTGCCGTCCTGAGATTTGCTTGGACGCGCAAAACGATTCAAGCAGAACGTATTCTAAGCACTCTTTTAGCGGCATAAAGTATACGCCGCTCAAAAGTCGTACGAAAAGCGCCTTTAACTCACGCGATTGAATAAGTAGGTACAGAAATGTCGCAGTCGAGGCCTAATTCAAGTAAACGGGTATTACGCAAAGCGCAGGTATGAATTCATCAGAACCCTGGACTGGTAAAGAAGGTTTGTGCGTTTAGATAGCGTAGTTGACATGTTACATAACTGTTGTGGTATACAGGCACTGCTAAGTATCGAATTCCTAATATACAAATATATACATTTATACATAGATATATATATATATATATAAATGTATACATATAAATGTTTGTAAATATGTATCATTTATATAAATGTGCATGTGAATATATATTCATGTATATAAATACATGTATATAGATATATATGCATACATATGTATATGAATCCGTATATATATACATATATATGCGTATGTTAATATATACAATATATATATATATATATGTGTGTATATATATGTATATATATATATACGTTAATGTACATGTGAACATAGATATATATACATAAGTATACATACAAATATGTTTCAATCTATATATATATGCATGTGAATATGTAAATATATATATACATACATTATATATATATATATATATATATATATATATATATATATATATATATATATATATATATATATATATATATATATATATATATATATATATGTATATGTACAAGGATCTCTTTTTCTTGTTGACAGGAACACATACGCAGACAAGGAAACTTCGAACAGGTAACATTTCTGCCTCGGTTGTAAACCTACCCTCTAAAGACATTTTCGGCTAATATTGTTTGGACATTAATCGACAGTTTGAACTGTTTTTCTAGTTATTTGTATCTTTTTAAAACTGCACCCTAAAACAGTACGAATGACGTCAACCGAATATGTGACGTGTCACCTTCTAAGGCGCCACGGGAAATCTTAAATGAAACACGCAGACATTATGTTTTCATGATAGGCGCCTATACTTTGGGGTAGCGTGGTTGTTATTTGTGTCACTAATTGTCTCTCTTGTATTAGTATTTACATCAACGTTTGCGAATGTCTTGCAGAGGAAATTCTCTACATAGTTGTGCTGATTATGTTCATCGTGACGGTTGGCTTAGCATGGCTGACATATTACCATGGCAAGTAAGTATGCGCAACTGTTGAAATATAACGCTTTATCCTATTCAACTTGTTTATTTTTTCATTCGGGATGCATGTCAGTGTTTGTATCAACATGCTTGAAAGCTGCCGTTGTCTATCCTGTTAATGTTTTAGGCGCCAAAAACTGCGGGCGAAGACTCCGTGGCATAGTGGAAAGGACAGGATAAAAAAGTCAAGTTCACACAACGATCCCGATGCAGATTCCGAACAATATCATGGTCCTGATTCGACGAATTTGGTGATGACTGGGTTAAACCATTACAAACAAGTTAGCGAATAACAAGTCCAGACCTCTGCTTTATTCGGTACATCTTCTGATGTTTGAGTCAAAGCAAATATAAAACTTCCAAGTATCGCAGTGGATCATACAAAATATGGGACGCCGTGATAACACCTGCCTGCTGTGTGTCTAGGTAAATAAGGTAATATTTATCTTCACAAATTGATGTTGTTTTGTATTACGAATGGTCCAGTAGAGGTGATTAATTTCAATTGCCTGCTTGTTTTAAATATAATTTGTTTGTTACCTTGCATGCTGCAAATCAGTACGTTGAATTTCTTCCTCGCGTTGAACTTTGGCTGTCTCATTATGCGTTACTTTTTGCTTCACCCCATAGCCCTGAATTACGACCCTTTACAAGCAGTGATTTCATGAAACCCCATTTAATATAATCGATCTGGAATAAACCCCGGGCAATTTTGGTTAAAATCATTGAATTATGGTAATCATTACAATTTTCTCAAGGCAACGTTTCTTGTCTAATCTTATCTTGAACTTATATGATCCAGCAGCTTAATGGCCAGTCATCAAGTGTTTGTTATATGTCAGAATGCCGTGACGTACTTGTAAAAGTAATACTGAAGCCAGCGAAGGAATGAATAGTAAACACGTAACAGAATGATAGTGAAATGCTCTTACTCTGATAAGCTGTAATTGTAAGCAACACTTTTAAACGTTATGTCTATTAATTCGTTTTCAAAGATTTTTACATTGTATAACCGTCAGAATCAAAGTGTAAATATATCACAAATCTTCACTATAAATGTTCTTTGGTGTTAAGTTTCGCGAAACATTGCCACGGATATGATACCCTGTGTATTTAAATAAAATAATTGTGTGATAGATATTATATAGCCATATTGAACTTAGAGCGATATAGCATTAACGTTGGACCATCCATCAAAACCAAGGCAAATATATGAGACTCACACTAAGTCACATCATTTTAAAACTTTTCTGCTTGCATGAAATAATTTGCATCGCTCCCTTGTCTTGTAGCAACAGGATTTTAACATCTTACAGTAGAAGCCCTCATCATCACGTTTAGAAATGTTAATATAAAACATGCTTTTATAATAAATACGACAATTATGCAGATCGTGTTTGGTCATTTTCTATCATTAATATCGTGTGTATCTGTAACAGAAAGTCGCTGCTAATAACATCTGATTGCTTAGGTGTTATATATAATGAATTAATTTTGGGCAAGTAACGCTTGATCAATGTCAACTGTGCCTTCTGCTGGGCATATATAAAGGTTGATTAACAAAATAGGTATCAACTGTAAGTATGTGCTGATGTCAACTCATATGTTGCAAGCTGTTACGCATAGGAGACGGAGGGTGGACAAATGTAGTTATGTTCGTTGATAATTGTAATGAATACAATACATATAAAGGACGCTTCTCGGCACCCAGAAAGATTCAGAATATCGTATTTGTTCACACGAAAAATGTGCTTCTTCAGATTGTATAATAGTTTCCACCCACATGCAGAACATCTGATCCAAATTCTTGACAGATATGCTTTCTTGCAAATACATAAAAGTGTGAGCACCATCTCGGGTGATGTCATTGAACATCAATTTGTTAGTTAAAAACATACATTAGCTTGGGCGGAAATGATTATCATAGATTATGCAGACGTCACGTTACACGTGGTCAGTCGTTTCGTTTAATTCATTACTTATCAACATCATATTTTGCTTCCAATTGCGAGCACAAAGATATCCTGTGTGCAGTAGTCAGGTGAATAAAATAACAAATGGCTCCACAGAACCACGATGTATTAATTGTTGAATTTCAATGCATCACGTGACCGATACACCAGGTTGGTATCTTACACCTACAACTACAATGATGGTTAAAGTAGGATCGCCAAGAAACAGCCATTTGTGTCTTGAACAAAATGTGACGCTTATCCTTACAATTTGCTGCAGTTCACGACCCTTAAGAGGTTTTCAGCCGTCACAAAGATGTGTAAGGTTCATAATCCGTAATAGTTTTTTCGAAATATTACGACACCCATACCACTATGACGATATAGACTAGCGTCCACTTGCCAGTAAATATTTTGTAAATTGACTCGACGACTACTCAACGATGCTCCCAAGATGTGAAGTACCAAATAGATATCTTGCTCAAGTTCGGATCTAATTTAACATGGTGTGTATTGTTATCCTGCTGCTAACGTATTATACGATCATCATAGGGTATATAGCGGGCTATCAATGGTAGAAATAATTGAAATAACAAATCGATGCATTACGCCTATTTTAGTACAGGTATGGTGCATCTGTAGAGCAACGATGGCAATCTAGAGGATTAACAAACACTTAAAGTGATCATCGTCAATATTGAAAAATATCGAAGGTCATATTACGCGTACGCCATTCGATAGAATATGCGCGTACAGTAGCGATTGGTACAATAGCGCATTCGGTGTAATTACAGATATCACATAATTAAGAGGCATACACAACATGTGTTCAGTTTATACTCGCCTTATCATCTCAGCTTTAGGTTAACATTAGAAATGGCTACAGGGATGAATTGTGTGTATCTTTTATATAGGGCGGGTGCTTGACTAGGTTATGCAATATACAGTGGTAATCTCAGGCCAACTAACCCGAGGGTAATGCCTGCGAAGCTCCTGGTCTTCTGAGTGAGGGCCTGGTGGAGTATTATAAGCCGCCTAGAATACATCCATTCAAAGGACAATCGTAGTATGCAGAAAAATATAATATAGCCCGCGGGGCTTTATTAAGAGCATTGCAGCCATCAAGAACTTTGCAGCTGTTAGGTGTGGCGGTGTGGATAACAACTGAGGCCAGCCTATGGTAGATTGCTTCAACCGGACACTTGCAGAGCGGCTCGTTGATAACCAGTATATCCTGGAGTTGCACCTGACCTTTAACGGCCTTTGAACAATGTCTATCAACAAAACCTGGTGACGCTATGATGACCAAGGCTGATGGACAAAATTATCTTTCTGTGGGTCGTGTTGGGGTCAAAAATTAAAAACTTCCATCTGCTGCTTGTGTTTTGTGCTTCTACTAGCCTGGTAAACACGAGCGCCTCCAGTATAATGAATGTATATATATGCATGTATATTTATATATATATATATATATATATATATATATATATATATATATATATATATATATATATATATATATATATATATATATATATATATATATATATATATATATATATATATATATATATGTATGTATGTATGTATGTATGTATGTAGGTATGTATGTATGTATGTATGTATGTATGTATATGTATGTATGTATGTATGTATGTATGTATGTATGTATGTATGTATGTATGTATGTCTGTATGTATGTATGTATGTATGTATGTCTGTATGTATGTATGTATGTCTGTCTGTATGTGTTGTATGTTTGTATGTATGTATGTATGTATGTATGTCTGTATGTATGTGTGTCTGTATGTATGTATGTATGTATGTCTGTATGTCTGTCTGTATGTCTGTGTATGTATGTATGTCTGTCTGTATGTATGTATGTATGTATGTATGTATGTATGTCTGTATGTATGTATGTATGTATGTGTATGTATGTATGTATGTATGTATGTATGTCTGTATGTATGTATGTCTGTCTGTCTGTATGTCTGTATGTCTGTATGTATGTATGTATGTATGTATGTCTGTATGTATGTATGTATATGTATGTATGTATGTATGTCTGTATGTATGTATGTATGTCTGTATGTATGTATGTATGTCTGTATGTATGTATGTATGTCTGTCTGTATGTATGTATGTATGTGTATGTGTATGTATGTATGTATGTATGTATGTATGTATGTATGTATGTATGTATGTATGTATGTATGTGTATGTATGTATGTATGTATGTATGCATGCATGTATGTATGTATGTATGTATGTATGTATGTATGCATATATGTATGTATGTTGTATGTATGTATGTATGTATGTATGTCTGTATGTATGTATGTATGTATGTATATGTATGTATGTTTGTGTGTATGTTTGTATGTATGTATATGTATGTATGTATGTATGTATGTATGTATGTATGTATGTCTGTATGTATGTATGTATGTATGTATTTATGTATATATATGTATGTATGTAGACATATCTGCATGTATATATATATCTGTATGCGTTTGTGTATTTGCATGTATGTATATGTTCATATGTGTATGTATATATGATATATGTATATATATATATATATATATATATATATATATATATATATATATATATATATATATATATATATATATATATATGTATGCATGTATGTATGTTTGCATTCCAAGGGGTGGAATAAACCTGATGTGCAGATTTTGCTCAGACCAATAGACAAACAACAAAGCACCAAAACTCCGTCTGTTGTTTGAGCGACTAAATTTGGTACGCAGGTATATTTTCAGACCATATGTGATAGTGTTATCATATCTGACATCGCCGTTATCCTAGTTTACAAGATAGAACTATGAAAGGACTATAACCTTAACAGAGATAAAATCCATTTAACCATGAGAGTTACTGCACACATTATTGGTTATGTTACATTTATCACTGAAATGAACGTATGCGATTTTAGCTACCTTCAACATGTTCCATGCAATCACGCCAGGGTCAGAATTGCCCGAGTTAAGATCTTTTAGTCAGGCAGTATGCTCGCTGTGGTTTTAACAATAAATGTAGCAGCTAGCAAAATTACGAACGCATTCCTTAAGCTCAGTAACGCGGAGATAATTAAGGTGGTTTGTGTAGTGATACACTAGCCAACCTGTCCTGTCCTGTCAATTCGCACCTGTAAATCATTCCAAAATCTCTGAATGTCTGCCTTATGCTCTGGATGGTGTCCTCTGCTGATATCAGTGCTGTGTCAAGAGGCGCCCGTAAGGTCCTGCCAGGTAAACCCATCGACAAACGTTTTACCCCTACAGATGTCAAATGAATGCCGACTTTGGTATCTGGTACATCATATATGTGTATTACAAACTACAAAATAATGAGCTCGCCTGAGTTCTTATCGTCTATCGCTGTTCCCGCGTACCTTCCCATATAAGACAAACACGCCTACTGACATTCAGGCAAAACTTTTTGAGCATGGTTATATTGCTAGGTAGTTCTGTTGCTGCTGCAACCGGGCGAGAAAGTCGTCATCACCCACTGAATGCGAAACCAAGAAGGAAGCACAAGTCGTTACAGCTCATGCCGTCGCACTGATGTAGCATCCACCATGTCTACTCACTCTCTGTGGAATAGAACACCCCACCTGTATCCATTAGTTGGATTTGGTTTATTGTCTGCAGCAGATATTCAGCTATGCAACGGTTGTGTATGTATGTGGATATGATCTTACGGTCCTACATTTTCATGACAGGAGTACGGGGTTCAACAACGACCTATAAGCAATATTGCATATTGAATACATATAGCATTATGACACTTGAAGTCCTTGAATGTATGTTGCCGGTTATAAAGATTGCTGTCATGTGTCTCTCCGTATGAGGCAATACAAGTTTTTTACCAATTTTGCAATCACACCCTGCGTTATCTATATTGTGTGCATGAACTTGGAACCACCGTAAAAACGATATATGTTGCGTGGTCAAAGCGCCTGCGCAATCACAGTTCAACTGCTTGATGTTGATAAATTGATGTTTAACATTTACGCTAAGATTGTGCGTGCGATGGTAGGTAGAAAACTTCCTCACTTTGAGGTAATATGGGATATACACGGTAAGTACGAACAGAATGTGTGGCTTAGACAACGAATGAGAGCGCGACCTAGTTAATGAGGTGAGTTGGTGAGTTAGTGTTGGGTGTTTAAATACACGATTGATTAAGTGCGAAAGTGAAAGACAAAGTAAGATGATGAGTGAGCGACTGAGCGATCGATTTTGAGAAGCTTCGGAGGTAGTGAGCGAGTTAGTTAGTATATAAGGGGGTCGGCGGGTACGTGAGTGAGTGAGTGAGTGAGTGTGTGAGTAAAGTTGTAAGTATCCATCCTTTTGACCCTACGCATCAATCTGAAATAAGATAATAGGGACCTTTGGTGAGGTAACTGTGGTCTATAACTCACCAGATGCTAGATGTAGATGTAGTTGTAGGATATTGGGTTGGGGAGATTCAGGCACTGTTCCCTCAAATTGTCACAGCAAACTGCAGTTTTCTACAATACCAATTAATTGATACGAACATGCACCGTAACACGGCCTTACCATTGATTCATACAAAATATGCTCGGTCAAATACCTACACCACTTCTTACTTGCTAACGTGCGAAGTATTTTCATCAGTATTGTAAAATTGGAAATTGAAGACGTGGAGTCGTAGTTTGGCGAGTTGTAGTTTTCCTAGTTTCTATCATTTTGGTTACGATAGAAATAGCCCTCCATGGTTTTCGTGAAGCCGAACGAGCTTTGTATCACAAACTAACTGCCATCATTAACAGAAGGCCTCAGTCTCACGTGTATCACCTGCGAGTGTCAGCCTCAATCGTCACCTCAACAGCCACGGTACCAGAAAGTAAAACTCACCGCTTTAAAAACGCATATGGTAACGGCCCACGCAGACAAATATGCACGGAGCATCTGATAATAACCAGATTTATCGGCCAATAAGGTTCTACGACATAAATAACAAGAAGTGGTTACCGATGATGTTTTTCCAATACGCGCTAACTGACAGCACTGCACAACTTCCCAGGCAGAGGTAATACTTGGTTCCGACACCCTCTTCATCAACAGGTAGTTCTATGACAGTATCTTATTCATTGATATAAAAGGATTTCGATCCATATATTCAAATGCTTTGTATGACGTTAAAAGGAATAATATCTTTACAAGCGGAAGGCTTGATTTTGAACATCTGTTAATAATAAACACCTATGCAAAATGCTATAGGTGAAGTAGCTGTAAGTTTGCATCGAGCAAACTAACAAAGATACACTCAAATCCTCCATGTAGTCGTCAGTCAGATCACATTAACGTCCGGTGTTTGTACATTCCCAGTAACACGCCAAGTCGACCAACGGTGCTATTGATTGTAGCAGCATATGCGGAATATCACATTCTGTTCATTTATACAACCTCATTGACGACACGAATGTGGCTCTGCCTCAAACAGGGCATCCATTTTGTGGCACAAAAATTATGATGGCTTTATTGTATCCATATATTGGATGCGTATATGCCAACAGATCCTCATTTGCATAAACCTCTGAGTTCAATTTAGGCTACATTATATGCGATTCCGATGAAGTGGAAGTTTGTTATGGTCTATGTCTAGCGTCATATTGCGGTGGTAACTATGCACAGTAAATGAAAAAATTAAACGAATGTCCCTAAGAAGAATACTGTACGCAAACAAGACACACAGCCGCTAGGGCACACACTTGATTCTACCTTTCTACCGCCTGGTCCGATATAACCACCAACTCAAGATATACATCAGTGACATAGTAGCTGTTCGGAATCAGGCATGACTACTTGTTAGTTAGTTATATTGATATGATAATCATCATATGTGTTACTTAGTCATGCATTAAAAAATAAGACATCACTCAAAGACAAAACACCTGACAGTATCATGCTAGCAGCCATCGCTAATTGGACACAAGAAGAGTTGGTTATCATATTAAAGACAAACCTAGCTATCGTAACATACTTAGAGATCATCCCATATTCTTTGTTTGACCTTTGCAGAACTTCCTCTTGTATCATATAATGATATTGTTGCACAGGTATTATTGTACAACTCGCCAAGTACTTATATTGAATAGATTTTACAAGGCTATCAGCAAAGTACGATGGTAAAATTTACATCCATATTTCAACATCATGAATATCAACATTCACATTCCAAACACCATCACCTTCTTTTATTACGTATTGGTTTCGTCCGTGGTTGCAATTACGTTAGTCAGTCCAACCGAAAGGCCTATAAGTCATATTTCCCAAATATGTACCAATTTTGTTAAGAGCGGAGGGAGCCTCGGTAATGTAGTCTAATGCACTAGCTATGTGGCAAGCTGCTAGCCTTAACTATCTTTTAAAGCATACTATTTAAACATATAACCATATAAGCTGCTTAGATGGCGCAGCCCAATATAGCAAATAGGTTTTGGTTACCTGTTAAAGTTAATGTACATAGAAGCCGCCACATGTCGGCGTAGTGTAATTTCGTTTTGTTACTGCTATAAATGGTCACAGTGCAAGCCGTATAATGGCTTGGAAGCTCTATTTATAGATTTCTTAGCCTCATAAGAGTTCCCTCATTGCGTTTACACGAATTGCATGCGTCCACTTTGTTACTGCTATATAGATTTTACGACCTTGGCGTACAATTCTACATAAAACCAAACGGAAGGCCTATACAACTTTGGATGATTTAAACTCGTTTTACAGATGCATGGTAACAGCCGCATATTTTATCCACCGCCAGTCAATGTTAAAGTCGAAAGAGTCGGATTTCGATGCCTGCAAACTTTATCCTTATAGATGTATGGATCAGTAAGACGACAAATCGATAAACATTAAAGACAATAATATCAACCTCGTGACTTAATCTTGACAGCCGTAATCAACATTTCACCAAACGACGTGATAAGGCTGGGAATGGTAATGGTGCATAAAATTGCAAGCGCAATGTTGTCATGTCACACTTGAACGGGACAAACACTTCTTGCATCGCTTGTATCTAATTAGTAAACAAGCCTTTATTTTGTCGGAGACAAAATAGCTTGCACGGTTGACCTTTTGAATCTTGAAGAAATTGGGTCTGAATTATACGTCATAATGAGCGGCTTAACATAGATATGAAATCCGTACATGATCGACCGCCGCGAAAATAACGCCACGAAGTATTATTACTGTGATGAACAATGATCCAGGAGCACAACATCATTTAAAAAAAAGATTATGTGGCAATGATCACTTTAACAGAAACAGGCACATTTTTAGGTTTACATTGAAATCTGGGCTTATTAAAAATAGCTACCCTGGCGTTACAACCATCCTCATTAGAACTGCGTGTACGATACCAAGTTAATAAGCTATAGCTAGGCTCTTGAAAAGTTTCAACATCAGTTTGATATCATCGACAGCTGGAATCGTATTGGCGACAGCACTGTCATACGTCATGTCAAGTACATAATGATACTTGAGCTTGGGCTTCCGGCGTCTTGAACGGGCTCGATATGTACGTTCAAAAATAGGAGCTTAGAATCGCCGAGCATAAAAAAGCAGCAGTTGGGGTATGGGAGTTTTGTGCAACTGATAAAGCCGATGATAAATTATTTGATATAAGAAATTATTCTGAACAATGTACGTCAGAAATTAATTTGGTCGGTGTCATTAAGCGCCATGTTATATTACTGTATTCATGCTTGGGCAAGGTTTGGACTTTACATTTGTAACGATAGTCCTTTGGAGCGCGGGGTGCCCCGGTAATGTAGTCTAATGCACTAGTGATGCGGCAAACAGCAATCACTAACGATCTTTTAAAACATACTTTTTCAACATATAATCATATAAACTGCTTAGATGGCGCAGCCCAATATAGCAAATAATGTTTTGATTACTTGTTAAAGTAAATGAACACGGAGGCCGACGCACTTTTGCGTAATATATGCTCGTAATTGCTATAAATGGCCACATTGCAAGCCGTAATATGGCTCTTAAGCTCGATTTATAGATTTGATTGCCTCATAAGAGTTCCCCAATTGCGTTTATACAAAAGGCAGGCGCCGACTTCATTTCTGCTAAATAGATTTTACGACATTGGTGAACAATGTTACGTCCACGTAAAACAAATCAAAGTACCCATGTAACTTTGGACGATTGAAATATAACACCTTCTGCCATGTAACAGCAGTATATTTATTCCACCGCCAGTCAATGTTAAGGTCGATAGAGTCGAATTTCGATGACTGTAAACGTTAGCATTTATAGACGTATGGATCAGTAAGACGACCAATCGATGAACATTAAAGGCAGGAACATCAACCTCGTAACTTAAATCTTGACAGCCGTAATCAACAACTGACCAAACTGCGTGGTAAGTTGAGCCATTGAAGGGGACAAACACTTCTTGCAGCATATATATTTAGCTGCAAAACAAACCTTTACTTTGCGGGAGAGAAAATAGTTTGCACGGTTGACCTTTTGAGCTCTTAAAAAAATTCTACATCTGAATGGGCTGCTTGACATAGATATGTAATCCGTACATAACCGACCGCCAAGTCAATTACGCTGCAAAGTGTTTTTTTCCGTCATGAACAATGGTCCAGTACCATAACGACATAATGATCGCTTTAACAAAAAATGGCACAACTTTAGGTTTATATTGAATACTGGGCTTTGCTTTAAATAGAGACCGCTGTGACACAACCATTCGTTATTAGAACTGCGTTAACGGTACCGAGTTAAAATAACTATAAATAGCAATAACTTTTGCAAAGAAATCATAGGCATTAATCATATTGAAAGCGCGACCTACTCAGCGAATTTGCAATAGTGAGATTCTTTTATAAAATTTACGGCTTAGGCTGTATTCTAGTAATAGCATTCAGCTGCATGTTTGACCCTCAGGGAACTTCCGGTGTCGACATATTCAATCAGTTTCTTAATCACAGACGCATCACTCGCCACTTTTGCTTCTAGATAAGGTTATTGTTATTATTGAATATTAAGGTTTTTCTGTGTTGCAAAGCAATTCTTCATGTGGTTTATGGGCTGGTATTGTTTGTGTCAGGCATTTGTCAATGATGATTCCTTAATAGACGTTATTTTATCGATTATTGATTGCAACGTCCGATATTGTGTAAACATTTTGGAGGTTTGCATCATACTGCAACAGCAGGAGTAGTCGAATGCAATCTCAGCTTTTGCTAGAGGCATACATAATCTGGTATGCCTTTCAGTAGCAGCACCTGTATTGTCAATATAAGCTGCTAACTACGTGATGCATCAAAACATAATGCGCCTGACCCTAAGCAAACGCCCCAAAAGGCTCTCATATATCCAATACGGGACGACTCAAATTCAGAGCACCTCGTCTTTGAGGCTACAAACAGATTTGTATGAAGCACCATGAAAGCACTTGAAGCTCCTTTTATTTTCCAATTGCCTTCGCTTAGATGCAAACATCGTATTTATTCTGCTGAACGAAGGATTGAACTTATTTCAACAGCTTTATTATCTCATATTGCATCTGTTAAATAAAAAAAGTAACAAAACATATGCATATGTGAATTTACCCCTATAAATATAGTTGTGGTACTGGTAAAATCCGTTAGGATTAAATACTATCGACAGATAAATTATCTGATGGCCATTAATAACACATCAAATTAAACCATATATGTTAACTGCCATCTTAAACTTTGGGGCCATTAAAAACTGATGAGAGCAGCAAAAAAAAAAAAACAGTGATGACGACGAATTATTCCAATATGGCCGGTGTAAAATCATATTGTGGACTATAACAGTTCTGATTAGCATGTAAATCACGTGAGCCGTTAAGATGATAATATTACACCACTCACTTCTGCTATGGAATGGATTAAGCACGTGGCAAAGATAATTTGTTTCCCATCAATAACCAACACCAACACTTTGCAGACCCCCTCATACTTACCGCAGAATCATGCATCATTAACTATGAGAAAGTTGGAGCATATGTCTGCCAGTATCTGCGTCTCTAGGGGTACACATAGAATGTGTCACACCATGATGCACGATTGCAGTACCCGTTAAAATTTCCGGTTTCTGTCTAGCTATTGAAATGAATTCGTATCTGCTGGTATATAATCGTGTCGTGCATGTATTGCTCACTGATTCAGTGTTCAATATATTTAGTCTGCATGGTGAATCGGTATGCCAATACTGCATATCTCATTCATCAAAGTGTCACTGCAAACAAATACCACATTACAATAAATTTCAGATTATAGCATGGCACATAAATGTAAAAAAAAGATCAAAAATAGTTGTGGATTAAAGCCTTATATACTACGCTTTAAGAATTATCCACATTCATATTAAAAATATCAAACTGAACGTGACATATCTTTATTCGCTGCGTCTAGCAATAACAATACGGTGCATTTACACTCAACTCATTCATGCATTTACAAACGTTTGCAGAGCGGCCAACGCTGACATTTTAGCGTCACTATGCCTTAAAACGGCATAGGTGCAGTTGTAAGATAAGACCTAACCATCAATTGAAGCGAGCCTTATGGGACGTTAATCCGTGTAATATAGCAGACATGTTACTTGTTACAGCTCACTATCTCAAGCAACTTTACTTATCGTTTCCATTTGACAGTCCCATTCCAGGGCATTATATGGCAATTTTTGGACACAATGGGGTTAGAATCACTGCAGTGAGAGTAGGCCGTTTTTTATAATCTGTGGAAGGTAATGGAACCATTGGTCAATGTAAAGACACCCATGATCCTACTATTGCTTGTAACAGAAACATAAATGGGCAGGTTGCAACTGAGACAACTCATATGAAGGGAAAGGACAATAAACATTATAAGGCATTATTTATACCACTGAGAAACATGGATAACTGGCTAGCATCGGTCCATCAAACGACTGTGCGGTGAGCCATATCCAAGCGACACGGCCCATCCGACCCTGATACGCAATCACCTTTATCATAGCATGGAAACACCCAAGAAAAATAAATATAAGATATGCTTATAAGTCATCTAGATTAATGACATAATCCAGCGAGAATTGTCTCGTTTCTTCTGGTTGTCTCCTTTTAATTCTTATAAATGTCAGGCGCTTATTGTTCGGCAATTGTAAAACAGCCGGATTCTAAGCATTTAACATGAACACCGGTCCGAGCTGAGCCAATCTGCCGTTTACCATAGAACAAGCTATAAAGGGGTAAACTGCTGGGTATTTGATGAAATTTTGAACAATACCAACTTTGAAAAAACTGTAACAATGCTTTTACAGTTTCTATGCTTCGGGTTTATATCATAGATGTATACTTTAGTCGGATAGACGAACACTCCGTCGAAAAAAATACCTCGATTAGCATAGTATGATACAAATGAGAGTCGAATACTAACACAGTTATATGAGACGTATAGGTACAACAATAATATAACTATTGCATCTGTGTTATAACCATTATGTCTTGTTTGGTTAACTGTTTATATGTCTCACCTCATTGGTTAGAGAAAATGATGCGGCGATACTCGCGGTCGAAACGCCAAGCTCAAATAATGAATGTGTACGACACATGTGAGCAAGCGTTTACGCAATAGCGCCTAAGGCGCCAGCTGTTCTCGCGGTATTGCAAATCAGACGGAAATAACCTGCTGAGCGCATTTATGCGAAGTTCCATATTCATTTAGCATAGGCTTAGACATTGAGGTCTGCTATAATTTGGCCTAGAGCCGAATCGAGCTCTGGGTCTACTCCATGTACCATATATTGCTAGAGTATAATGACTCACGAGATCATATCGCAAAGTTGTTTTTTTATACAATTTGCAACTGCAGCAGGTTATAGAAAATGTGCTGAAAGTTTACTGTAGTCGCGCAACTGTTATTAAAGCAAAGCAAAAACAATTCACTAAAGCAGTAAGAACCGTTTCCTAAAAAGAAGCATATTACACAGTAGAAGATCTATAGATTAACACGTGTTATAAGTAAGGGTAAATGTGGGCAGTTATTGCAATAAGTTTGTACCTATATTTATATGGCTTATGAACGGCAAAACATTGAATATATATCCGTTTAATCGCTGGATAAAGCATGATATCCGTCACGCTGTTCGCAAGAAAGGCAATTTAGTAAGAATAAATATTGTGACATTTAAGAGTTTAAGGAGATCGTTTAGCTTGAATCGGCAGATTGGTATCCATCGATGTCTTACAGATAGGGCTTTAGTAAAACCACTGCCGATATCCTGCTGAAAACAACTTCCCGTTATTGCAATAATTAAAACATAAATCTGACGAATCACAGCTTGACACGTGTTATCGATGATGGACTGCTACAGCCCGAGGAGCATACTATGGTTTGGAGATGGCTACATTTAGACGGGGTGAAGTATACGATGGCCAGCCGCTCATATAGTTGATGCAATTACATCATTTAGCGAATTGGAAATCGAAACCGAAAGCCGCAGAAAGACTAAAGGGCTGTATTCAAACTTCACCTTTAGTAAATTTCTACCTTGACACGTCCAAGTGTCTAGTTAAGCTTTCTGCACATAAATTTGTTTTTGTTAGATCTTGCACCGTGTTAACGTGGTATTGGTAGAGACCGAATCGAATAACCTCCTATGGTTCATATTGTGAAGATCTGTGGTCCCAGCAATAATTGGGCCTTTATTATGTCTGTTGTTTTTAAATCAGTTGTTAATGTCGTGAAGACGTGTGGTTACGATTACGTTATATAAGCACCAAACAATGGTGGGGGGGGGGGGACAATCCGAAAATACAGTCCCAGGTGCGCAGTAAGGTGGATCGTTTTAAGGATTGTGTAAGCTTAGAATATCTCAACATGAATTCAGGTAAAGACGTTCAGGCAATGCTTTTGATATTGTGCATTATGCAGCAACCCCTCACCTCTCCATCCGATATTTTAAGGATTCGCTTTATATACTTAATAAGCGTCTAAAAAAAGTCCGGCAATAATCTGTAAAGGGAAAACCATCATGAGGCTGTATTAAATTATGCGTTCTGATTTCAGATAACAGGTTTACCCCATTTCACTTAAATCAAGAGATGGCTTACATATGAGCTGATTGGCATTGCCTGACCAAGAGCCCTGATTTGTACCATTTCAAAACGCATCATGAATTTGATTGTTTTATTACTGGGTGGCAGTCTAACTGCTTCAGATTGTTACGCACTACGTCAATCTTTCACTATAAGTTGGATTTCCTCTAAGCTTTGTCATCTGATTAACATTCTACTCCATTTAACATATCCACCAGACGCTATAGATCACCATATCAATAAATTGCCGAAGAAAAGCTAATTTAGGTTAAGGCTAAGCATAACAATATTGAAGGTTATCACCAGCACTATGCATTGCAAATATGAGAAAAATATCTGACAATTCCGCGAATCGCATCACCAATATAGGTGAAGGTCATGTGCGAGTCGACGTACACTTCAAATATCACATTTAGAGTTTCTACACTCGCAATAAATCAGCTGATGATCAGGTCTTATTCAACGCTTTTGATATAAAAATGTCTACTTTAATCGCTGATCGGAATGGTAATTCTTGGAATTCAGCCAAATATGCATTGATTTGGCGGTGTTCTGAGAAAAAGTAATTCATCGACTTAATTCCTACTTTCCCTCTCCGCTAATTAGCGCAAATCCAATGAGTATGGGTTTACAGCAGCATTCAATGGTTAGTTAAGGGGCCTGTTACGTACTGCCAAAGTCTGTAGGCATAATAATTGTAAA
Organism: Urechis unicinctus; assembly: GCA_034190875.2. Classification (NCBI taxonomy): domain Eukaryota; kingdom Metazoa; phylum Annelida; class Polychaeta; order Xenopneusta; family Urechidae; genus Urechis; species Urechis unicinctus. Next base: position 19,979,730 of record CM067358.1, on the reverse strand, counting down.
TTTGCAAATTACGACGTAATAATTTTACCGTACAAAACAGTGCCAGTCTCGTGATTATGGCTGACACGATTACTTTTAGGTTTTTGAATACCACTCGTGAAAGCTGTTAGCTTTATTGCTTTCACATAACCGATTCTCGGCATGTGTCCAGGAACATTATTGCGACTTCAGATGCCTTGCTAGAAGATTATTATTCCATGGCGTCAATTGTACCCAAAAAATTAGTACAAGGAAAATAATACAATCCGCTTAGCACAAGGAAAAAATAATCCAAATACTAGTACTAGTCCAAGTAAAGGACGCAGTCAATCCAAATACTAGTAAAGGTGGGAACATTCTATAGGCACTCAGGCAGACGCTTTTTTCAAACAATTCATGTGGTGAATTTTCAGATTGAAATTTGAAAACTACTATGAAGAGTTTCCAGTATGCTTATGTCCCAGTATAAAGTGTCGACAAATGCAATTAGTCTATATATACTGGGTCCGAAGAAAACACCGACAATAATGAGGTATTTGACTGTATGGATAAAAATAACAATACGATTGGGTCCTCTTCTTAGGGTGATGTAATTGGCCAAATTGTTTCCAATGTATGAATAAACCAAAAATGTGGCCCAAATAAGCGTGCACGATAGTGAATAGAAGATCATTATACTGTTGTATCCAAAACTATGTTTAAGCTAAAGATAATTTTTCTGCATCTTGTCGGTTACACTGGAATGTGCTCCATTCCGCGTAGAGAGGTCGATAACATAACTTATTGTTAAATCATCCATGGATATACTCGAAACGATTCGTTTATCTGCAAAACACTAGTATGGTTGAGCTTTTCCGATTCATTTACTTACTATTACCCGTTTGAATATGAAATACTCCGAAGACGTTCAACTTTAATGGGTCGCCTATATAGTTTGGACGGAGTGAGAAACAAACAATATAACATCGATGCCAAATAAGTTTGTGAATACGTAAGCGACAACAGACGTATTCTGCAGAAGACGACACATGGTGGTCCACGTGGTGGGCAGTTATTTGAGTAAGCTGTGCATAGCTGGTTCAAAATGAATAAAGCTATATGCCGTAAATCATGGTCGACTTGCATATATGTATCATGTTGTTTACATGCACGCTCACGTAAATATATCAAAAGCTCAACACCTTATTAAAAAAATCATATGGTGTTTAATTAGATAATCTGAAGTTGGTTTATTTCAATTAGCATATGCATATAATGCTACATACTCATGCATCCTATCTGAGATTTACCTCCATCTCCTTGACCGCCGAAGACGTCTGCATACAAATGACGAAATCACCACAGCAACATAATTCCAATCAATTGCCAGTGCTATGGTGTCATGTCTGAAGTTGCCAGCTAAATTACCCTTAGTTACTTTCTATATAGTGTGATGTGACATATAGTTCAATCTTAAAATGTCAGCCATGAAACGGCAAATATGTCCCTTCATTTTTCTTTATTATGTGATATTGGTTTGTCCACAATAAAAATCGTTGAAAACACCTGAAATGCAACGTTTTTGTGATGAATATATTATTGCAGTCTAGCATATTGTTTTTTTGTCTTTTGTTTTCGACTAACACAAATAAATATTAAAACCGCAATCAATGGGGCAAAGTTTATATTATTGTGTATAAATTACGCGACCTTATAGTGTAATCAAACCTCTCGCAGACCATTCATTGACCTTTACAAACACGTAATATTACAGTTGTTTGATAAATTGCATGGGACACAAGCTCACTTATTCAAGCCTCTAAAGAGCATCACCTAGAACCTCTGTATGTTATGCCTTAAAATGGTATTCACACTTTGAGCAAGCACGTTTCAGTTTGCGGCGAGAGATCAAGCAGAAACAGCATACGATTGATACGAGCATGTCAGTATTCTGCGCACAGGATGTTTAGTACACAGAACCGAAAGCTTACATTTGCACTCGAACAATTGAATACATAAGTACAGCAAAGGCACCCTTGAAGATATAAAGTATATTTAATTACAGCTGCTTAGCAGATGACGTAAAAGGGGCATTCATCGCAGCAAATAATTCAATGATAGATTAATCTCTAACTACAGAATTATGTTAGATGAGGGATATTTTCTAATTCATTATTTTACATATCATACACTATCTGCATTAGATAATGGATGTTTTATCGCGATATATAATTTTATTTCATCTAGCCGGCTTTGTGGCAGCTGATGTATCTGCAATTAACTATGCTGTTTGTACCAGGGTTCATTTTATACTCTCTCCTATGATATGTGTTATATAATGGATATGTTCTGTGCTTGAATTTATGCCAATGATAATGTGAATGCATGGCATCACAAGAAACTGTGCTTCGTGTCCAGCTACGTACAGTACTTGCGTATGAAGGAGCAAAAAACGCTGACAACTAAGCCCTGCTTACTTACTCCGACTATATATGATGTGAATTAGTTACACACTCGTCATCAGATGGTGCTGCTTTAAAATCGGTAATAGCACATGAGATGTAACGTCCTGAGTTTTGACTGGTCAAGGCAATACATTTAAGTCACTGTGCAGCTGAACGTCTACACGGGGAATTGAGAGTAATTATCACAAGTAATAATCATCGTGCAGTCTACTAAATGAGAGTCAGGACAGCACTGTGGGTAACTTGAGCTATAGCCAACGACTATTTAGGAGGAGTACTGTACCTTTTCCTCGTTCACCCTGTCGGACACATAAAATATCAAATCTGTGTATGGCGTTTAATCCATACATGACATACACTAAGCTACTTTTCAATCAGCAGCTCAACACTTAAGTGACAATTGAGGCATAATACCGTGTTGCAATCAACTTATGTGAGCGTTTACCGCACACGCCACGACATAACTTAAAAATTAAGAGTCTGCGTTTAGTGAAGATCAACTGAACATCACATTGCACCAACATGGTGTCCATCCAACGAAAACCCTGTTTGTCATAGCTTCACTAATTTTGATGTCAAGATTCCCGATAAGCAATAAGACCGGTATCCTTGAGTTTTCAGACTTCCAAATAGGTCATATTACGAACTTAGGTTGTTAATAAGATGTATGTAGTAACGATGATAACATTGATAACTACAATGGGCTGAAGCATAAAAAGGGGGTTTGCATTGCATTTATTCGACCAAATAGGCAAAGATATGTACCGTGCTTGTGCCTCGATTCATGATTCTGTGTATTGAGCTGATACCGCCGATTATGGAAACGGTCAACATTATACTATCTGGTTCGATTAAGACGGCTGTGCATGATTGTTAGCGCTCGGAATTGGATCATAACTTTATACAGCTCGCAAAATGCACTTTCTGTGTTAAGCGATTAACCCTGCTGAGATGCATAACTGGGGCACTTACCATAATTTGGCACATGCTGTAAATTAATATAATGGATGTTATCAAAACGGAATCTGCTAAAACTGTATTATAGCCATAGCCAGCGTCGGTTGCCAGCAAGACACGGTATCCACTTTTTTTTATCATAGCAATAGCGATCCATCATCGTAACAATGAGCAAAATCGGTGCGTAGGACAAATTATGGTAACGTGGGCGTTCGTTGCGACACGTGTAGTGATGTTGGATTTCCAAGTGATTTTACATCGCGCCATAGTTTTTATGATCTTCAGATTTCATATCGCATATTGTCATCATAAGCTAATATGTATCACATGCGCTTAAACGTCACTTGCCTAAAAATCCAAACGAGCGTTAATTACATCTTGAAACGATGATAACACCGTCGCTTCCATCTTTAGTCTATGTTCGTCGGTTTTTTGTATATATGCGGTAGCAGAGAACAAAAGACGCTTTTATAATTGAGCCCCTTTACAGCTTTTATGCAATAAGCCACATCAATTCTAATTTGCAGTGTCACCAAACGACGGTTACAATGTCTGCAGACGTGCATGATGAAAATTCACCTCTCCCTTTTTTGGAAAGCCACGCTGTATGATTGCATGGAATAAATCAACTCAATCGCATCTGACGTTCTTGATGTCCAAATGCGCACCTGGACATCAGAATAATGATGTTGCTCTGAACAGGGAGTGACGTCCTCAATAAAACACATTTGTTGAAATTAGCAGCTGTATCATGCAATATGTTTGCATATACCTAAATTGATGATTATGTTTGAACGATACGTGTCGTAAAAACGTAGGCTCAAGTAGGGTGCGGAATGAGTCAGTTAAGCAACGATATCAATCAATCAATGAGCAAGAACAGCGATCGCGAATAGACTGTTTGTAAATAGTTTCAAGGTAGGCTGCTTGGTTGCCCTACCTAATTGCATAAACATATTCCTTCAGTACAACACGATATCTATCATGTAGATAAGTCAGCACATATTGCAGGAATACAGTCACCGACCGTGTTTAGCCGCCTACGCTACGCTATAAGTGGTGACCAAATTAGGTTTGTGCTAATCATCACAGCCTAATTAGCCACTGCTTTCGAGTGTACGGCGTAGACTAAACACTTCAATGGTAGCTGCCTTATTGACAAACAAACCGTGACCTGCAATGCAATAAAAAATACAACGATGTTGTCATATATATTGGATATTTGTTTACTGTATGCTTTAATCATTTTACGCCTTAAACTACATCAATAATGGACATGCATGCCCATGTATCTGTCACCATTATTCTACATTACACCTATTCACTATACTGGATGGTTTCACTAAAGTAGATGATATGATGGAGTGCCTAAAGCAACTGCAAATGCTACATGACGCATGCAGTTGTAATTCGATCTTTTTCTTTAGTTTATTGAGCATCGACTGAAATCGTTGATTGATATGCGATCGCCGTCTCATCATCGTGTATGCTGTACGTGCTGGAGTAAAGGAGTAAACGCAGAATACCTTCAGATCCTGTGGTTTGCTGCAACTACTAAAAGATAGTGGATGCACACTACTGCTCGCAATAGTGACACCTATTAGACGTCATGTAACATTCAAGTATGTACCATTAAACATTTCTGATATTTATCCCGAAGAATGCGACCGAACGTAATGAACTTATATTAACGAGGTCTATGTAATTTACGAGGCAACATAAATTATGCAGTGGTCTGTTTAGTCATGCCCGTTATTTAACAGGTTGGAGCACACTTATCGCTTAAGACGGACAGTACTCAACGACAAACTTTGAACACTTTTCATCGGGCGTGTAGGTCCACTCCTGTTACGAATAGAATTGATTGGCTAATCTCATTTATCGGCATTATTCTTTCTAACGAATACAAAACGTTTGACTCATTAATTCGTTTTAGCCTCCGTCGAGCACTAACCCATTCCTTCAATTACATAGCCTTCCATTATAAAATGCGCTGTATAAAGCTTCATTGGTCACTTGGGTCTCTTTGATTTAGTGCAAATGACTTTTATGGTCGTAAAACATTAGCCTGCGTTGTGTTTGGCAATCAGTTCAGACGTTTTAATGCCACGGTTGGGAATGTTAAGAACAGTCGACTTGATTACTATGGACGGTTGCACGTGCATATGATTGCACCTATGAGTATATGTTGTTTTCATCGGACACTAAGTGAATTGCTGATACTGACTGATATAACCAAACCACATAAACCATAGGCAGAAACGCTTACTCGCACCACGAGGACGTCTGCTTCTTCGATAAGTGAATGAGTTATTTTTGAAGCAACTAATAACAGCTGCAACAGATAATATGTGATTGAATATATCGAAAAACCAAATGGAACACAAACTTACTTAATAGTTACATTGTTGATGTCAGTCTGTGGTGCAAACCGTGGTATGAAACGTAATGTTGATATAAATCCGTAAATCCTAACTGCTCTACATGTCTGTATTGTATGAGAGAAACTATACAATATTGCATGCCTCAACATTTACAAAATCTGAGTTAATATGTTTATACTTACTATCTCTTTACGTAGGATATAGTTTGCAATATTGTAATAGTGTTGAAGACAATCTCGCATTAGAATATGCATCGTGGAAGATTCTGCTTATGAACAAAGACGGCAAACGCGGAATCTGCTTTAAGTATGTGAAAACATAAAGCACTCGATGGCTTGGAGCTACAGCTGCCCTCGTGCATTATTTACAGCGCTACTGTAGGCTGTAATAGAACGCTACACAGGCCATGCAATTTTTAAGGGACCTTTACAATAATTTCACATCATACGAGAGTTTTGTTTGAAAAAAAGGCATGCGACGCATGCGCAATTATTCAACCCGTAAAGGTCGCCCACGCGTTTACGACCAAGCACGTCACATCGCGTGTCTTTATGGCATTTTAGAGCGGCATCTTCCTCTGTACACTTTGATCAAGTGCGACGAGTAGTAAAGCGGAGACAGCACAGTAATGCTATGATTATGCCATTTTGTCCGTAGTTTGCTTATTGCAGAGAAACGTGTGACTCGCCTTGCGTGGAGATACACAGTAGACGCATACGCGAACATCTGTGCTTTACGTAAATGCAGTGTTTGCATCCAAACTTACAATGTAATAATAGATTGATACTCAGCAACAAAATTATATTTGGCGAGGATGTCACTATTCTGTTCAAGTGTTGCTTATTGCTCAGACCTGTTGTGGCGTCCATCTATGCCGATGAATTCATATCCATGTTCTTTGCCTAGTATATCGTACTAGCCACTACAGGACGGAAATTGTGTGCGGTTTCTCAATTTATGGCAGTCCTTCAATGCATATCTATGCCAATTTCGGGATTACCAAGCGCAGTCCATCTCCCTGTAAACGAATGTTGCACCTGACTATAAATGTATTAATTGTCGTTCGTGTAATGCAACTGCTTGTTGTGAATTATCTGTCGATTAGAAGTGTGTACCCCCCCTGCCCCCCGGTTGATTTGTGTACAGCTAACGTTGACCATCCGGTACCAGTTACCTGAAACAAGAAGATAAATGGCTGTCTAAACTGCTTATAGGTACCAATTTAAAGTGGTGTTTGTATTGATTGTAGTAAGTGATTCAACGTGGTTTTGTCTCATATAAGTAATATTCTGGCAATTATTTCTGCTATTTTTCAGACTTCATATATCTTAGATAATATAAGCTCTAAAAAAACCTAGGCATTGAAACTGAAAAACAGCCAGGTGGCTTCCTAGGAATATATGACGTCACCTGTTACCCATAAACAAACAAAAATCACATTAAAGCTTACGAGCCTGATTCGAGTTGATAGCGCTAAGTACCCACCAATAAAGTTGAAGTCGCATCAGTTTATAACGAAACATTCCTTGAATATTCTAGCGACAAACATTGTGCTCGCAATTCGGACACCAGTAGGCTTGACCGTTTTGTCCTTGCTACTGCTCAAGTGTGCTAGCAAATGTTTGGATGTAAAAAAAAACATATAAACTATTCATTTGATGACACTGCTCTTTTCGTTGCGATATTCTTCTGTGCTCAGGAATAACCTTGCCATAACCACGAGAGATGTTCCTCGGCATTAGATTGGAGCTGTTTTGCAACACCGACACCTAACACCTAGCCATATTATGTGTCTATAATCATCAAAGTGTGAGTTGTCGCATTGCCCTTAGTATACAAACATGTGCGGGCTTGCGATATACTGCAGTGTTTCAATTCTTAAAATGTTTTTGCATAATTTTTGTTCAATTCCACTAAATTAATCAAAGTGATCAAACGAATATTGTTTGACAGATACAATTCATGCCTTATCGAGACCACACAGCAATCCAAACCATTCGGTCCGCTTGAATATAGTCATACAATGGAGGTGTCGTAGTATTGCTCCTCACACGGCAAGGGCGCTTGGTCAATGAAAAATTGAGACTTTGAACGTGGAAAGTTTATGTAAAAGAAGGTCTTTGAACCACGTGGCACGCACTGTATTTATCTATTAGTATTGCAACCGCAAGTGCTTGGGTCGAAATTGCAACTGGTCTTATAGTAATGCAGTAAATCGTTGGCGTTCATAATCTGCCAACTTGCTATACATAGACGTGGATTATTATTACTTCTGCTGTGAACCTCATGTGATTCAAACAGGCACAACATATATTGCAAACACGGACCATATCTTATCTGTGTGCAAATCAATCCGCCAGCCTATCTTCACACGTAATCATGCAGATTGAATTGGTGATGGCTGTCACTTAAGCCCGGAGGCCTTCAGATGATTGCAGCAGCTGCTCCAAGCTTAGGGTTAATCAACAAGCACATACCATTATCTACGCGTGACTAAGTTGTGCCTCATGCAATAAACTCACGCTGGGAACCGACTTGACGGGTAAGAGCGTAGCGCTGCGTTTATGCAAAAGGCAATCAGCATTATTTAACACTGAAGGGTTTAATTGTGAGGAATTTGGACTGTGTGTCATGATCAAGCTTAGTTGGAGGAACCTGGTAATCGGACAATAAAGCGAAATTACTTAGAGACAAATAAATCAACCACTTTGATGTGTGTATAAATACTCGAATGGTTGCTGGTTTGAACCAAGTTAATATTGCACAATATTATCGCTACCGAATGCTAACAGTCGCTAGATGATGTACACAAATTATTTACCAGACTGATTCAGTTGTAACTCAACACGATGGTGAGATTTTATACATTCTGATGCGATATGTACAGCTACAGGTGACATCAGTAACACCCTATTTCTTATTGATACTAGCGACTCCATTTCAGCATTTCATGACGTCATTGTCGCGCGTAAACACATTTTTACAGCAAAATCTTTGTACGTGCTACCTACTCTTTGGCTTCAACTGACAGGATGATGTATTCTCTTAGCAATGACGTTTGAAGAGGCAATTAAAGACGCCTAAAAATACATGACCTCGCTCTGAGCCACACTGTCCCTTGGTCAGCCACCTTTGTAGGCCAACCGATATCTACAAACTTCAGGACCAATTTATGGAGCTGATGGTAACATGGAATGTGTCTCTTGCATAAAATATTTTAAATGCGTAGTCCGGTATGATAAGGCATATATCAAAGCAAGCACCAACATATTAGGTCATATTTTACCAAGCAGTCAGAGTTGACTGTCACACGGCACCTTCTTGACCGCCGAAGACGTCTGCATACAAATGACGAAATCACCACAGCAACATAATTCCAATCAATTGCCAGTGCTATGGTGTCATGTCTGAAGTTGCCAGCTAAATTACCCTTAGTTACTTTCTATATAGTGTGATGTGACATATAGTTCAATCTTAAAATGTCAGCCATGAAACGGCAAATATGTCCCTTCATTTTTCTTTTATTATGTGATATTGGTTCGTCCACAATAAAAATCGTTGAAAACACCTGAAATGCAACGTTTTTGTGATGAATATATTATTGCAGTCTAGCATATTGTTTTTTGTCTTTTGTTTTCGACTAACACAAATAAATATTAAAACCGCAATCAATGGGGCAAAGTTTATATTATTATGTATAAATTACGCGACCTTATAGCGTAATCAAACCTCACACAGACCATTCATTGACCTTTACAAACACGTAATATTACAGTTGTTTGATAAATTGCATGGGACACAAGCTCACTTATTCAAGCCTCTAAAGGGCATCGTGTATGTTATGCCTTAAAATGGTATTTATGTATTCACACTTTGAGCAAGCACGTTTAAGTTTGCGGCGAGAGATCAAGCAGAAACAGCATATGATTGATACGAACATGTCAGTATTCTGCGCACAGGATGTTTAGTACACAGAACCGAAAGCTTACATTTGCACTCGAACAATTGAATACATAAGTACAGCAAAGGCACCCTTGAAGATATAAAGTATATTTAATTACAGCTGCTTAGCAGATGACGTAAAAGGGGCATTCATCGCAGCAAATAATTCAATGATAGATTAATCTCAAACTACAGAATTATGTTAGATGAGGGATATTTTCTTAATTCATTATTTTACATATCATACACTATCTGCATTAGATAATGGATGTTTTATCGCGATATATAACGTTTTATTTCATCTAGCCGGCTTTGTGGCAGCTGATGTATCTGCAATTAACTATGCTGTTTGTACCAGGGTTCATTTTATACTCTCCCCTATGATATGTGTTATAAAATGGATATGTTCTGTGCTTATATCCGTCAGAGACTGATATGAATTTATGCCAATGATAATATGAATGTATGGCATCACAAGAAACTGTGCTTCGTGTCCAGCTACGTACAGTACTTGCGTATGAAGGAGCAAAAAACGCTGACAACTAAGCCCTGCTTACTTACTCCGACTATATATGATGTGAATTAGTTACACACTCGTCATCAGATGGTGCTGCTTTAAAATCGGTAATAGCACATGAGATGTAACGTCCTGAGTTTTGACTGGTCAAGGCAATACATTTAAGTCATTGTGCAGCTGAACGTCTACACGGGGAATTGAGAGTAATTATCACAAGTAATAATCATCGTGCAGTCTACTAAATGAGAGTCAGGACAGCACTGTGGGTAACTTGAGCTATAGCCAACGACTATTTAGGAGGAGTACTGTACCTTTTCCTCGTTACCCTGTTGGACACATAAAAAATCTGTGTGTGGCGTTTAATCCATACATGACATACACTAAGCTACTTTTCAATCAGCAGCTCAACACTTAAGTGACAATTGAGGCATAATACCGTGTTGCAATCAACTTATGTGAGCGTTTACCGCACACGCCACGACATAACTTAAAAATTAAGAGTCTGCGTTTAGTGAAGATCAACTGAACATCACATTGCACCAACATGGTGTCCATCCAACGAAAACCCTGTTTGTCATAGCATCATTAATTTTGATGTCAAGATTCCCGATAAGCAATAAGACCGGTATCCTTGAGTTTTTTGTACGCTAATGCAGGTTTCGATACAGACTTCCAAATAGGTAATATTACGAACTTAGGTTGTTAATAAGATGTATTTAGTAACGATGATAACATTGATAACTACAATGGGCTGAAGCATAAAAGGGGGTTTGCATTGCATTTATTCGACCAAATAGGCAAAGATATGTACCGTGCTTGTGCCTCGATTCATGATTCTGTGTATTGAGCTGATACCGCCGATTATGGAAACGGTCAACATTATACTAACTGGTTCGATTAAGACGACTGTGCATGATTGTTAGCGCTCGGGATTGGATTATAACTTTATACAGCTCGCAAAATGCGCTTTCTGTATTAAGAGATTAACCCCGCTGAGATGCATAACTGGGGCACTTACCATAATTTGGCACATGGTGTAAATTAATATAATGGATGTTATCAAAACGGAATCTGCTAAAACTTCATTATAGCCATAGCCAGCGTCGGTTGCCAGCAAGACACGGTATCCACTTTTTGATCATAGCAATAGCGATCCATCATCGTAACAATGAGCAAAATCGGTGCGTAGGACAATTTATGGTAACATGGGCGTTCGTTGCGTTACGTGTAGTGATGTTTGATTTCCAAGCCATAGTTTTTATGATCTTCAGATTTCATATCGCATATTGTCATCATAAACTAATATGCGCTTAACGGTCTTAAACGTCACTTGCCTAAAAATCCAAAAGAGCTGTTAATTACATCTTGAAACGACGATAACACCGTCGCTTCCATCTTTAGTCCATGTACGACGGTTTTTTGTATATATGCGTTAACAGAGAACAAAAAACGCTTTTATAATTGAGCCCCTTTACAGCTTTTATACAATAAGCTAATCTGCAGTTTCACCAAACGACGGTTACAATGTCTGCAGAAGTGCATGATGAAAATTCACCTCTCCTTTTTTTGGCAAGCCACGCCGTCTGATTGCATGGAATAAATCAACTCAATCGCATCTGACGTCCTTGATGTCCAAATGCGCACCTGGACATCAGAATAATGATGTTGCTCTGAACAGGGAGTGACGTCCTCAATAAAACACATTTGTTGAAATTAGCAGCTGTATCATGCAATATGTTTGCATATACCTGAATTGATGATTATGTTTGAACGATACGTGTCGTAAAAACGTAGGCTCAAGTAGGGTGCTGAATGAGTCAGTTAAGCAACGATATCAATCAATCAATGAGCAGGAACAGCGATCGCGAATAGACTGTTTGTAAATAGTTTCAGGGTAGGCTGCTTGGTTGCCCCACCTAATTGCATAAACATATCCCTACAACACGATATCCACCATGTAGATTATTCAGCAGATATTGCAGGAATACAGTCACCGACCGTGTTTAGCCGCCTACGCTACGCTATAAGTCGTAACCAAATTAGGTTTGCGCTAATCATCATAGCCTAATTAGCCACTGCTTTCGAGTGTACGGCGTAGACTAAACACTTCAATGGTAACTGCCTTATTGACAAACAAACCGTGACCTGCAATGCAATAAAAAATGCAACTAAGTTGTCATATATATTGGATATTTTCACTGTATGCTTTAATCATTTTACGCCTTAAACTATATCAATAATGGACATGCATGCGCATGTATCTGTCACCATTATTCTACAATACACCTATTCACTTTACTGGATGGTTTCACTAAACTACATGATATGATGGAGTGCCTAAAGCAACTGCAAATGCTACATGACGCATGAAGTTGTAATTCGATTTTTTTCTTTAGTTTATTGAGCATCGACTGAAATCGTTGATTGATATGCGATCGCCGTCTCATCATCGTGTATGCTGTACGCGCTGGAGTAAAGGAGTAAACGCAGAATACCTTCAGATCCTGTGGTTTGCTGCAACTATAAAAGATAGTGGATGCACACTACTGCTCGCAATATTAGACGTCATGTAACATTCAAGTATGTACCATTAAACATTTCTGATATTTATCCCGAAGAATGCGACCGAAAGTAATGAACTTATATTAACGCGGTCTATATAATCTGTTTAGTCATGCCCGTTATTTAACAGGTTGGAGCACACTTATCGCTTAAGACGGACAGTACTCAACCGACAATCCTTGAACACTTTTCATCGGGCGTGTAGGTCCACTCCTCTTACGAATAAAATTGATTGGCTAATCTCATTTATCGGCATTATTCTTTCTAACGAATACAAAACGCTTGACTCATTAATTCGTTTTAGCCTCCGTCGAGCACTAACCCATTCCTTCAATTACATAGCCTTCCATTATAAAATGCGCTGTATAAAGCTTCATTGGTCACTTGGGTCTCTTTGATTTAGTGCATATGACCCTCATGGTCGTAAAACATTAGCCTGCGTTGTGTTTGGCAATCAGTTCAGACGTTTTAATGCCACGGTTGGGATTGTTAAGAACAGTCCACTCGATTACTATGGACGGTTGCACGTGCATATGATTGCACCTATGAGTATATGTTGTTTTCATCGGACAATAAGTGAATTGCTGATACTGACTAATATAACCACACCACATAAACCATAGGCAGAAACGCTTACTCGCACCACGAGGACGTCTGCTTCTTCGATAAGTGAATGAGTTATTTTTGAAGCAACTAATAACAGCTGCAACAGATAATATGTGATTGAATATATCGAAAAATCAAATGGAACACAAACTTACTTAATAGTTAAATTCTTGATGTCAGTCTGTGGTGCAAACCGTGCTATGAAACGTAATATTGATGTAAATCCGTAAATCCTAACTGCACTACATGTCTGTATTGTATGAGAGAAACTATACGATATTGCATGCCTCAACATTTGCAAAATCAAAGTCATTATGTTTATACTTACCATCTCTTTACGTAGGATATAGTTTGCAATATTGTAATAGTGTTGAAGACAATCTCGCATTAAAATTTGCATCGTGGAGGTTTCTGCTAATGAACAAAGACGGCAAACGCGGATTCTGCTTTAAGTAAATGAAAACATAAAGCACTCGATGGCTAGCACTCGATGGCTTGGAGCTACAGCTGCCCTCGTGCATTAGACCTTACAGCGCTACTGTAGGCTGTAATAGAAAGGTCGCTACACAGGCCATGCAATTCGCGTGTCTTTATGGCATTTTACAATAATCCTCACATCAAGTACGAGAGTTTTGTTTGAAAAATAATGCTAGGCATTTTGCGACGCTTATGCGCAATTGATTTGCAACCCGCATATTCGAAAATAGGTCGCCACGCGTTACCCATAAACGACAAAGCACGTCACATTTCGAGTTGATAGCGCTAAGGCATTTTAGAGCGCACCATTTATAACGAAACACTCCTTGAATATTCTACACAAGCATTGTGCTCGCATCAAGTGCGCTTGACGTTTTGTCCTTGCTGCTGGAAATTTAGTATCGTTCAAGTTTGAACATTCATTATATATATGTAGTCTACAGTCAGCAATGTTGTGGAGTTGATGCCTGGAAATTTGTTATGTCTTTGTTTTGTTGTAGCAACATATGCGTCGCTTAGTTGTTACTGCATACCCGCGCGTCTGTTCATAGAGACTGCTTAACGGTGTATTAAGATGTAGTTTGGCATTATGTGGCTGTGCTCATGAGAGAAAGAACGTCCACATATGGCTTTATATTGATGTTTTGCCCAAACGACTAAGACTGTCATAATGATGACTGTTTTGTTGCATCGTTTATTGTACGTTAAAAAAATATCTCGCTGTCCTTGGTGTGCATATGCTTCAAAACTTGCAATCGGCACGTAATTGCAGAACAGGGGCGAGTCAAGACAGTGGCGACGGATTGTGCGATCGAACGGTCCGCTTGAAAATCACATTGATACTCACATTGATCCTTAGTCGCTAAGTCTTCCGAGCATCGCACGCATTCGCATTGTGCTCGAACCAATTACGAGGGGCAACTGGCTGGTTAACATTATACCGCACATCAGGTAAGAGTATTGTTTTATCATTTTCGTTCTTGCCATAGGCTGCTTTTCACTCATTTATTTAACTGACATCAGTGAGATCAATATATGGGTTTATATATCTTTCAATTGCGCGCAATTTAATGTGGTCCCGCCATACATAGTGCCGTGCAATTGATCAGGGCTTAAGCTGTTTAGCTTTGTCGATTCAAAATGAGTGGTTAATATGCACATACTACAGTTCAACGGCATACACCATCAGTTCAACCTGTATGTTGCCTGTTACGTCATTGCGCTATCACAAGATCAGCTGTAGTAGTGGCTGTCATTATTCGAAATGAATGGCTAGGTTAGCATGTAAGTAACATACGATGCGTTTTGCATTTTGAACAATGCGGCCAATTTATACATATTATGAAAGCATTTGGGATTCCATAGTTTTTTAATATTAGTTGAAAAATGGAAAGAAACCACTTCATTGGATCTTCAAAAACATGCGCGTTCTTGACACCAGCAATATGTTTATTATTCTTCATCAATAATGAACCGATACCCTTAGGACATTGTGTAATTCTCTTATACTTCCGATAGATGGCGGATGGATGCCGTTATAATAGAGCCATATTGTCAAACGTGTCCCATGAATGCCATCACCTATTTACAATGTCATTGGAACATGCAGTCTGATCCATATTTGCTGTCAATATATCAACGTCCTTGTACAAATGGAACCACTCCTTTGAGGCTTAAAATGAATTACACGCACTTAACTTAATTGCATCGAACGAACCTAGAATTGTTAACAAAGTCGTTTCTGTCCTTGCCATTTAGCCAACACAAGCTCGGATTTCTGTACATAATACTGAATAATTCAACGGTTAGAACACATTGTTGATTTGCTTCACCTGACTTATCTCGATGAAGGACGGAACATTACCCATTAATACTCAAGTGTGCTAGCAAATGTTTGGATGTATCAAAAACATATAAATATTCATTTGATGACACTGCTCATTTGATAGCGATATTCTTTTGTGCTCAGGAATAACCTTGTCATAACCACGAGAGATGTTCCTCGGCATTAGATTGGCGCTATTTTGCAACACCGACACCTAACACCTAGCCATATTATGTGTCTATAATCATCAAAGTGTGATTTTATCGCATTGCTCTTAGTATACAAACATGTGCGGGCTTGCGATATACTGCAGTGTTTCAATTTGTAAAATGTTTTTGCATTATTTTTGTTCAATTCCACTAAATTAATCATAGTGATCAAACGAATATTTTTTGACCGATACAATTCATGCCTTATCTAGACCACACAGCAATCCAAACCATTCGGTCCGCTTGAATATAGTCATACAATGGAGGTGTCGTAGTATTGCTCCTCACACTGCAAGGGCGCTTGGTCAATGAAAAATTGAGACTTTGAACGTGGAAAGTTTATGTAAAAGAAGGTCTTTGAACCACGTGGCACGCACTGTATTTATCTATTAGTTTTGCAACCGCAAGTACTTGGGTCGAAATTGCAACTGGTCGTATAGTTATGCAGTAAATCGTTGGCGTGCTTCGGTTTGGATGTTCATGATCTGCCTACTTGCTATACATAAACGTGGATTATTATTACTTCTGCTGTGAACCTCATGTGATTCAAACAGGCACAACATGTATTGCAAACACGGACCATATCTTATCTGTGTGCAAATCAATCCGCCAGCCTATCTACACACGTAATCATGCAGATTAAATTGGTGATGGCTGTCACTTAAGCCCGGTGCCTTGAGATGATTGCAGCAGCTGCTCCAAGCTTAGGGTTAATCAACAAGCACATACCATTATCTACGCGTGACTAAGTTGTGCCTCATGCAATAAACTCACGTTGGGAACCGACTTGACGGGTAAGAGCGTAGCGCTGCGTTTATGCAAAAGGCAATCAGCATTATTTAACACTGAAGGGTTTAATTGTGAGGAATTTGGACTGTGTGTCATGATCAAGCTTAGTTGGAGGAACCTGGCAATCGGACAATAAAGCGAAATTACTTAGAGACAAATAAATCAACCACTTTGATGTGTGTATAAATACTCGAATGGTTGCTGGTTTGAACCAAGTTAATATTGCACAATATTATCACTACCGAATGCTAACAGTCGCTAGATGATGTACACAAATTATTTACCAGACTGATTCAGTTGTAACTCAACACGATGGTGCGATTTTATACATTCTGATGCGATATGTACAGCTACAGGTGACATCAATAACACCCTATTTCTTATTGATACTAGCGACTCCATTGCAGCATTTCATGACGTCATTGTCGCGCGTAAACACATTTTTAAAGCAAAATCTTTGTACGTGCTACCTACTCTTTGGCTTCAACTGACAGGATGATGTATTCTCTTAGCAATTACGTTTGAAGAGGCAGTTAAAGACGCCTAAAAATACATGACCTCGCTCTGAGCCACACTGTTCCTTGGTCAGCCACCTTTGTAGGCAAACCGATATCTACAAACTTCAGGACCAATTTATGGAGCTGATGGTAACATGGAATGTGTCTCTTGCTTAAAATATTTTAAATGCGTAGTCCGGTATGATAAGGCATATATCAAAGCAAGCACCAAAATATTAGGTCATATTTTATCAAGCAGTCAGAGTTGACTGTCACACGGCACCTTCACGTTAACATTAACAGCATATAGATACTCCTGTCAACAAGTCATTTGTCCTTTTTACTATGCAAGACTTAATTCATGAACATTAACATCGTGCGAGCACCTTGCTTTCTGGACCAAGCAAGCTCTTGACGTTTCTAGGCCAATGCATTGAAACGAGGTATTTGAAATCAGCACCACGCTCTGTTAACCCATGATACAAAGCGAAATGGCATATGTTAGAGTGAAGACTAAACAACAAAATGACATACCAAGGGTTGGATAATTATGCCATGTGTATAATGCCAAGTCTTGGTACTGTGTCAATTATACTAATCTGCATATTAAGTTAAAAGCCAGTGGCTTGTCACAATAAGGTTTAGTCATGGAACATATCAATAACTTTGAGCACAAATAATACCCACCTGTCATGGCCGAATCGCCTGGGTAGCATAATAAGGGCTTGGAGAGAAGCTATATTTCAGTAAAAAACGGTAACTAACCATCTTCGTAACTGTCTTCGTTATAGGCAATCATCATCATGAGACCATAAATTAGCCTTGTTGCAGAGGAATAAATATAATTTTGTCTCCAGTTTACAGAGACATTGACATATGCAGGAAAATACTTCACCAAGTCAACATGGCAATTTATTAGCCTGTAACAAAGTTATATTCGTTTAACCCACCAAGAAAACATGATATGTCGAACAGTTGCATCTGTAGGCAATCAATGCCAGCAGCAACAACTAATCCTGGCATTGGTTACAATACATCGCGGTTTATTCAGTAAGACAGACAAATAATCAACTGAAGATCTAGGCGTGGATAGTGTCACTGCAGTGATGCAGACGTTCCATGTATTTGCAATGCTATGGATAAGGCTTTAGCAAATTTACAGTGAACTATTTACAGGATGCCGGCGCTTTTATGATTGACAGAGTGATTAATTCCAAGCTGGAACACTGCTGCAAAACAAATCTTACCAACGATGGTATTGCTTCATGATGTGTGCAGCACATGATTGTGCCCCGATACCCGACTTGCTTGTGGGTCTCGAATCAAACTTATTGAACGGTTAGCCTGATCAATAAATGTATAATTTTTCGGGAGGAAAACCTTCATGGATGCTACAAAACGACCGCTGACATCAACATACGTAGGTAGATCCCTATACTGTTCATTGTATCTATCGGTAACGTATTTATTTTGCTTGATCGCATAAAAGCAAAATGGTAAGTAAACATAAGAAAAAGAGTGATATAAGTCATCAGTGCAATTACCAGGAGTGCGACAGATAAAAACATAAATCGATCAGAGCTATTGTGATTACAAAAGTGTTTTAACATTTAGGGACAATCGCAAGCGAGATTAATTGCTCTTTATGTAGGCTAAAAGCCTTTATAGACGTTACAAAATGTCGGTCTGGTTCCCGAAAGATAATGGATACTATAAGCTGGGTGTTCCAATAGCGGTGTTTCCTTTGCACTGAGAATGACCTCTAAGTACTGTCGAAATTTCCTTTTATTGCTGGGGTGCTGAAAAGGTCGATCAAAAAGAAACACCAACCACTTCGAGCTAACGCTAGACATATGCAATGAATCATTGGAAAGTGGTTGTTGTTTTCTCATTCGTTTCGTATATAAAGCGATAGCAAGGCAACTATTCGTCACTCAGCAGCGTAATGCGCAGATTATACTGAACTATATTTCTGTAACTTATTACAATGAAAACGGCAACTTTTAGATTGATCGGCCTCGATCTTTAGTAAACCTATCGTGCGCAGTAAATGTTATCATTGTGACTTAAGATTGTATTACCTACCCACCAAGCACTGGCAGCTAAAATGTAACGAGCTTACATCGGCAAAAGTTGGCACATTTCGCACGTTTAACATTGCAATTAAGGCCAAAGCCCTGCAAAATTGACAACGTCGTAAACTTCTGATGTAACATATGGATGTTGAGCAGCATTATCTACAAACTACATGTCGTATTTAGAAGGACAAAATTTACAGAGCCTAAGGTCAGCCAATCAGCGTTACAAGAAATTTATTCAGCAAAACTGGGTAATTACTATTTTGTGGTAGTAAATGGTACACAGGTAAATTTCTCGCCAGATTAGCAAGTTGCTTGGCCTGCACTGATTACTTTTTCGTAAATAAGGAATGCGTTTCTTCCTACAACGCGTTTTGACATTACTGCATATAATACCCAATTATTGAAAGGCCTATCCAACAGACATTTATAATATCGATTTTTTGTTACAACACATTATTACCATGGTGCTAATTTCTTTCTCGTTCACCCAAAAGGCGTTGTTAACGCTGACTGTTTAAACGGATTCCAGTGATTTATCTAAGTAATAAATTGTGCGTCGTGTGTTAACGCCAGGTAAAAAGTGTATTCACCATAGTGGGCACTATGTGCTTTATCTCGTTTTTTTGCACAGTATTATGGAAATGTGTCGTTCATAAATCTGACTAAACGCACCATACATAGCGCTTAATGGCGGCAAAAATCCTCCAGACCTCTCACAAACGGTTTTGAATGTTACTTCGGATATTATGGAAATTGCTTTTCGCGTATTCTGTATGCCTAAGTGCACAATAACAATAGGTGCTTACGTTGATTTCACCATTTTTCGCAAATATGTAATTCAATCAGAGGGCTTTCTCTTCGCGAGATCGTCGCGGAATGAAATGTTAAACGCATTTTGGGCATTTTTAATTCATCCAAATAAATGAAGCCCTTCTGAACTATAAGAATGTATATAAAATATAAACACGATATTGTGGGTGCTTGTAATTAACGACGGCATAAATTGATTCGATGACAGAGAGTAGATAACACACGAGGAGCACGAAGAAATTGTATATGTCTATGTCGTCATATTTGTCTTTCAGCAACTTGCCATCGTGAACGAACAAATTGCAAAAGTAATTATATGGAGAAATAAATTGTCTGAATGTCAATTAATAGCATACTGCCAAACGTCAAAGTGATCTTTGACGTTTGGCATACCCTATGGGTAGCTGGTAAGAACGATGTCGATGTAAGAATTGCCCTCCCCCCTTCTCCAATATTGTGACCCCATATTTTATTCGCATTGTGAACCTAAACGATTAGGGGTTTTCAGTAACATATGTATTGTATGCATAGTAGAGCTTTTAGTGACCATAAATGATGTTGAGGTTTCCCGCCATGCTGTTGTTGTACTAACCGACAACTGCACTTCCTGTTTGTAACGAGTTGGGTCGATTAAACAGCCGCCTGAGGAAATATTAGTTGGTTCTGTTGCTTTTATACATACATACATGTCCTTGGACTGTGTGTTAGTTAACACAGGCACCCAAAACCATTACGAGCATGTCAGTATTCTGCGCACAGTATGTTTAGTACTCAGAACCGAAAGCTTACATTTGCACTCGAACAATTGAATACATAAGCACAGCAAAGGCATCCTTAAAGATATATAGTATATTTAATTACAGCTGCATAGCAGATGACGTGAATAGAGGCATTCATCGCAGCAAATAATTCAATTATAGATTAATCTCAAACTACAGAATTATTTTAGATGAGGGATATTTTCTTAATTCATTATTTTATATATCATACACTATCGCGATATAACATTTTATTTCATCTGGCCGGCTTTGTGGCCAGATGAGTTCATTTTATACTCTCCCCTATGATATGTGTTATAAAATGGATATGTTCTGTGCTTATATCCGTCAGAGACTGATATGAATTTATGCCAATCATAATATGAATCACAAGAAACTGTGCTGCGTGTCCAGCTACGTATAGTACTTGCGTATGAAGGAGCAAAAAACGCTGACAACTAAGCCCTGCTTACTTACTCCGGCTTTATATCATGTGAATTAGTTACACACTCGTCGTCAGATGGTACTGCTTTAAAATCGGTAAAAGCACATGAGATGTAACGTCTCGAAAATGTACACGCTGAGTTTTGACTGGTCAAGGCGATACGTTTAAGTCACTGTGCAGCTGAATGTCTACACGGGGAATTGAGAGTAATTATCACAAGTAATAATCATCGTTGCAGTCTACTGAATGAGAATCACTGTGTATAACTTTAGCGATAGCCAACGACTATTGAGGAGAAGTATTGTACCATTTCCTCGTCCACCCTGTCGGACACATAAAATATCAAATCTATGTATGGTGTTTAATCCATACATGCCATACACTAAGCTACTTTTCAATCAGCAGCTCAACACTTAGATGACAACTGAGGCATAATACCGTGTTGCAATCAACTTAGGTGAGCGTTTACCGCACACGACACGACGTAACTTAAAAATTAAGTGTCTGCGTTTAGTGAAGATCAACTGGACATCACATTGCACCAACATGGTGTCCATCCAATGCTTACCCTGTTTGTCATAGCATCACTAATTTTGATGTAAAGATTCCCGATAAGCAATAAGACCGGTATCCTTGAGTTTTGTGCACGTTGATTCAGGTTTCGATACAAACTTCCAAATAGGTCATATTACGAACTTATTTTGTTAATAAGATGTATGTAGTAACGATGATAACATTGATAACTATAAGCAGCTGAAGCATAAAAAGGGGGTTTGCGTTGCATTTATCCGACCAAATAGGTAAAGATATGTACCGTGCTTGTGCCTGGATTCATGATTCTGTGTGTTGAGCTGATACCGCCCATTAAGGAAACGGTCAACATTATACTAGCTGGTTCGATTAAGACGGCTGTGCATGATTGTTAGCGCTCGGTATTGGATCATAACTTTATACAGCTCGCAAAATGCACTTTCTATGTTAAGAGATTAACCCCGCTGAGATGCATAACTGGGGCACTTACCATAATTTGGCACATGGTGTAAATTAATATAATGGATGTTATCAAAACGGAATCTGCTAAAACTTCATTATAGCCATAGCCAGGGTCGGTTGCCAGCAAGACACGGCATCCACTTTTTTATCATAGCAATAGCGATCCATCATCGTAACAATGAGCAAAATCGGTGCGTAGGACAAATTATGGTAACGTGGGCGTTAGTTGCGACACGTGTAGTGATGTTCGATTTCCAAGTGATTTTACATCGCGCCATAGTTTTTATGATCTTCAGATTTCATATCGCATTTTGTCATCATAAGCTAATATGTATCACATGCGCTTAAACGTCACTTGCCTAAAAATCCAAACGAGCGTTAATTACATCTTGAAACGATGATAACACCGTCGCTTCCATCTTTAGTCTATGTTCGTCGGTTTTTTGTATATATGCGGTAGCAGAGAACAAAAGACGCTTTTATAATTGAGCCCCTTTACAGCTTTTATGCAATAAGCCACATCAATTCTAATTTGCAGTGTCACCGAACGACGGTTACAATGTCTGCAGACGTGCATGATGAAAATTCACCTCTCCCTTTTTTGGAAAGCCACGCTGTATGATTGCATGGAATAAATCAACTCAATCGCATCTGACGTTCTTGATGTCCAAATGCGCACCTGGACATCAGAATAATGATGTTGCTCTGAACAGGGAGTGACGTCCTCAATAAAACACATTTGTTGAAATTAGCAGCTGTATCATGCAATATGTTTGCATATACCTAAATTGATGATTATGTTTGAACGATACGTGTCGTAAAAACGTAGGCTCAAGTAGGGTGCGGAATGAGTCAGTTAAGCAACGATATCAATCAATCAATGAGCAAGAACAGCGATCGCGAATAGACTGTTTGTAAATAGTTTCAAGGTAGGCTGCTTGGTTGCCCTACCTAATTGCATAAACATATTCCTTCAGTACAACACGATATCTACCATGTAGATAAGTCAGCACATATTGCAGGAATACAGTCACCGACCGTGTTTAGCCGCCTACGCTACGCTATAAGTCGTGACCAAATTAGGTTTGTGCTAATCATCACAGCCTAATTAGCCACTGCTTTCGAGTGTACGGCGCAGACTAAACACTTCAATGGTAGCTGCCTTATTGACAAACAAACCGTGACCTGCAATGCAATAAAAAATACAACGATGTTGTGATATATATTGGATATTTTCACTGTATGCTTTAATCATTTTACGCCTTAAACTACATCAATAATGGACATGCATGTGCATGTATCTGTCACCATTATTCTACAACACACCTATTCACTATACTGGATGGTTTCACTGAACTACATGATATGATGGAGTGCCTAAAGCAACTGCAAATGCTACATGACGCATGCAATTGTAAATCGATCTAGTTCTTTAGTTTATTGAGCATCGACTGAATGCGTTGATTGATATGCGATCGCCGTCTCATCATCGTGTATGCTGTACGTGCTGGAGTAAAGGAGTAAACGCAGAATACCTTCAGATGCTGTGGTTTGCTGCAACTATGAAATGATAGTGGATGCACACTATTGCTTGCATTAGTGACACCTAGTAGACGTCATGTAACATTCGAGTATGTACCATTAAACATTTCGGATATTTATCCCGAAGAATGAGACCTAACGTAATGAACATATATTAACGCGGTCAATATAATTTACGAGGCAACATCAACAATGCAGTGGTCCGTTTAGACATGCCCGTTATTTAACAGGTTGGAGCACACTTATCGCTTAAGACGGACAGTACTCAACGACAAACTTTGAACACTTTTCATCGGGCGTCCACTCCTGTTACGAATAGAATTGATTGGCTAATCTCATTTATCGGCATTATTCTTTCTAACGAATACGAAACACTTGACTCATTAATTCGTGTTAGCCTCCGTCGAGCACTAACCCATTCCTTCAATTACATAGCCTTCTATTATAAAATGCGCTGTATAAAGCTTCATTGGTCCCTTGGGTCTCTTTGATTTAGTGCAAATGACCTTTATGGTCGTAAAACATTAGCCTGCGTTGTGTTTGCCACGGTTGGGAATGTTAAGAACAGTCGACTTGATTACTATGGACGGTTGCACGTGCATATGATTGCACCTATGAGTATATGTTGTTTTCATCGGACACTAAGTGAATTGCTGATACTGACTGATATAACCAAACCACATAAACCATAGGCAGAAATGCTTACTCGCACCACGAGGACGTCTGCTTCTTCGATAAGTGAATGAGTTATTTTTGAAGCAACTAATAACTGCTGCAACAGATAATATGTGATTGAATATATCGAAAAACCAAATGGAACACAAACTTACTTAATAGTTACATTGTTGATGTCATTCTGTGGTGCAAACCGTGGTATGAAACGTAATGTTGATATAAATCCGTCAATCCTAACTGCTCTACATGTCTGTATTGTATGAGAGAAACTATACAATATTGCATGCCTCAACATTTACAAAATCTGAGTTAATATGTTTATACTTACCATCTCTTTACGTAGGATATAGTTTGCAATATTGTAATAGTGTTGAAGACAATCTCGCATTAGAATATGCATCGTGGAAGATTCTGCTTATGAACAAAGACGGCAAACGCGGAATCTGCTTTAAGTATGTGAAAACATAAAGCACTCGATGGCTTGGAGCTACAGCTGCCTTCGTGCATTATTTACAGCGCTACTGTAGGCTGTAATAGAACGCTACACAGGCCATGCAATTTTTAAGGGACCTTTCACATCATACGAGAGTTTTGTTTGAAAAAAGGCATGCGACGCATGCGCAATTATTCAACCCGTAAAGGTCGCCCACGCGTTTACGACCAAGCACGTCACATCGCGTGTCTTTATGGCATTTTAGAGCGGCATCTTCCTCTGTACACTTTGATCAAGTGCGACGAGTAGTTAAGCGGAGACAGCATGGTAATGCTATGATTATGCCATTTTGTCCGTAGTTTGCTTATTGCAGAGAAACGTGTGACTCGCCTTGCGTGGAGATACACAGTAGACGCATACGCGAACATCTGTGCTTTACGTAAATGCAGTGTTTGCATCCAAACTTACAATGTAATAATAGATTGATACTCAGCAACAAAATTATATTTGGCGAGGATGTCACTATTCTGTTCAAGTGTTGCTTATTGCTCAGACCTGTTGTGGCGTCCATCTATGCCGATTAATTCATATCCATGTTCTTTGCCTAGTACATCGTACTAGCCACTACAGGACGGAAATTGTGTGCGGTTTCTCAATTTATGGCAGTCCTTCAATGCATATCTATGCCAATTTCGGGATTACCAAGCGCAGTCCATCTCCCTGTAAACGAATGTTGCACCTGACTATAAATGTATTAATTGTCGTTCGTGTAATGCAACTGCTTGTTGTGAATTATCTGTCGATTAGAAGTGTGTACCCCCCCCTGCCCCCCGGTTGATTTGTGTACAGCTAACGTTGACCATCCGGTACCAGTTACCTGAAACAAGAAGATAAATGGCTGTCTAAACTGCTTATAGGTACCAATTTAAAGTGGTGTTTGTATTGATTGTAGTAAGTGATTCAACGTGGTTTTGTCTCATATAAGTAATATTCTTGCAATTATTTCTGCTATTTTTCAGACTTCATATATCTTAGATAATATAAGCTCTAAAAAAACCTAGGCATTGAAACTGAAAAACAGCCAGGTGGCTTCCTAGGAATATATGACGTCACCTGTTACCCATAAACAAACAAAAATCACATTAAAGCCTACGAGCCTGATTCGAGTTGATAGCGCTAAGTACCCACCAATAAAGTTGAAGTCGCATCAGTTTATAACGAAACATTCCTTGAATATTCTAGCGACAAGCATTGTGCTCGCAATTCGGACACCAGTAGGCTTGACCGTTTTGTCCTTGCTGCTGCTCAAGTGTGCTAGCAAATGTTTGGATGTAAAAAAAAAACATATAAACTATTCATTTGATGACACTGCTCTTTTCGTTGCGATATTCTTCTGTGCTCAGGAATAACCTTGCCATAACCACGAGAGATGTTCCTCGGCATTAGATTGGAGCTGTTTTGCAACACCGACACCTAACACCTAGCCATATTATGTGTCTATAATCATCAAAGTGTGAGTTGTCGCATTGCCCTTAGTATACAAACATGTGCGGGCTTGCGATATACTGCAGTGTTTCAATTCTTAAAATGTTTTTGCATATTTTTTGTTCAATTCCACTAAATTAATCAAAGTGATCAAACGAATATTGTTTGACAGATACAATTCATGCCTTATCGAGACCACACAGCAATCCAAACCATTCGGTCCGCTTGAATATAGTCATACAATGGAGGTGTCGTAGTAGTATTGCTCCTCACACGGCAAGGGCGCTTGGTCAATGAAAAATTGAGACTTTGAACGTGGAAAGTTTATGTAAAAGAAGGTCTTTGAACCACGTGGCACGCACTGTATTTATCTATTAGTATTGCAACCGCAAGTGCTTGGGTCGAAATTGCAACTGGTCTTATAGTAATGCAGTAAATCGTTGGCGTTTCATAATCTGCCAACTTGCTATACATAGACGTGGATTATTATTACTTCAGCTGTGAACCCCATGTGATTCAAACAGGCACAACATGTATTGCAAACCGGACCATATCTTATCTGTGTGCAAATCAATCCGCCAGCCTATCTTCACACGTAATCGTGCAGATTGAATTGGTGATGGCCGTCACTTAAGCCCGGTGGCCTTGAGATGATTGCAGCAGCTGCTCCAAGCTTAGGGTTAATCAACAAGCACATACCATTATCTACGCGTGACTAAGTTGTGCCTCATGCAATAAACTCACGCTGGGAACCGACTTGACGGGTAAGAGCGTAGCGCTGCGTTTATGCAAAAGGCAATCAGCATTATTTAACACTGAAGGGTTTGATTGTGAGGAATTTGGATTGTGTGTCATAATCAAGCTTAGTTGGAGGAACCTGGTAATCGGACAATAAAGCGAAATTACTTAGAGACAAATAAATCAACCACTTTGATGTGTGTATAAATACTCGAATGGTTGCTGGTTTGAACCAAGTTAATATTGCACAATATTATAATTACCGAATGCTAACAGTCGCTAGATGATGTACACAAATTATTTACAAGACTGATTCTGTTGTAACTCAACACGATGGTGAGATTTTATACATTCTGATGCAATATGTACAGCTACAGGTGACATCAATAACACCCTATTTCTTATTGATACTAGCGACACCAATTCAGCATTTCGTGACGTCATTGTCGCGCGTAAACACATTTTTACAGCAAAACCTTTGTACTTGCTACCTACTCGTTGGCTTCAACTGACAGGATGATGTATTCTCTTAGCAATGACGTTTGAAGAGGCAGTTAAAGACGCCTAAAAATACATGACCTCGCTCTGAGCCACACTGTCCCTTGGTCAGCCAACCGATATCTAGTAGGCCAACCGATATCTACAAACTTCATGACCAATTTATGGAGCTGATGGTAACATGGAATGTGTCTCTTGCATAAAATATTTTAAATGCATAGTCCGGTATGATAAGGCATATATCAAACCAAGCACCAAAATATTAGGTCATATTTTATCAAGCAGTCAGAGTTGACTGTCACACGGCACCTTCACGTTAACATTAACAGCATATAGAAACTCCTGTCAACAAGTCATTTGTCCTTTGTACTATGCAAGGCTTCATTCATGAAAATTAACATCGTGCGAGCACCTTGCTTTCTGGACCAAGCAAGCTCTTGACGTTTCTAGGCCAATGCATT
Organism: Urechis unicinctus; assembly: GCA_034190875.2. Classification (NCBI taxonomy): domain Eukaryota; kingdom Metazoa; phylum Annelida; class Polychaeta; order Xenopneusta; family Urechidae; genus Urechis; species Urechis unicinctus. Next base: position 19,951,623 of record CM067358.1, on the reverse strand, counting down.
GAAACGAGGTATTTGAAATCAGCACCACGCCCTGTTAACCCATGAGACAAAACGAAATGGCATATGTTAGAGTGAAGACTACACAACAAAATGACATACCAAGGGTTGGATAATTATGCCATGTGTATAATGCCAAGTTTTGGTACTGTGTCAATTATACTAATCTGCATATTAAGTTAAAAGCTAGTGGCTTGTCACAATAAGGTTTAGTCATGGAGCATATCAATAACTTTGAGCATAAATAATACCTACCGGTCATGACCTAATCGCCTGGGTAGCATAATAAGAGCATGGAGAGTAGCTATATTTCAGTAAAAAACGGTAACTAACCATCTTCGTAACTGTCTTCGTTACAGGCAATCAACATCATGAGACCATAAATTAGCCTTGTTGCAGAGGAATAAATATAATTTTGCCTCCAGTTTACAGAGACATTGACAAATGCAGGAAAATACTTCACCAAGTCAATATGGCAATTTATTAGCCTCTAACAAAGTTATTTTCGTTTAACCCACCAAGAAAATAAGAGTATTATTATTTAACATTCGCATTAGATGTATACTTGAGCATTTTATGGATGAAGAAATAAAATTTGGTGTATGGCTTAAAAATAGCCCACATCTAGCAATATAATGCTTGATTTAGAGGCATATGGCATTTCGGTGAACTCATTGGAACCTTCGGACAGAACTCACCTAAGAGCCCTAATATCGCATCACCTTATTTGGCATTCCTCCTTGTGAACTGTGTCTGCATTAATACGGGCAGCTAAACGGAGAGAAATAGCAACATCGATTGGAGCAGCCCTCTCCCACATATTTTGTTGCCGGTATCAAATGCTTCCTATTTATCGCTTGGTACATCTGTACGACCTTTGTGTGTGAGTACAATAGTTGGATAAATGAAAAGTTCAAGTGAAATAAATACAACAGTTCAACAACTTTGTATTGTGACTAATTGTTGTGAATGGTGACAAATGCAAACATGATATGTCGAACAGTTGCAGCTGTAGGCAATCAATGCCAGCAGCAACAACTAATCCTGGCATTGGTTACAATACATCGCGGTTTATTCAGTAAGACAGATAAATAATCAACTGAAGATCTAGGCGTGGATAGTGTCACTGCAGTGATGCAGACGTTGCATGTATTTGCAATGCTATGGATAAGGCTATTGCAAATTTACAGTGAACTATTTACAGGATGCCGGCGCTTTTATGATTGACAGAGTGATTAATTCCAAGCTGGAACACTGCTGCAAAACAAATCTTACCAACGATGGTATTGCTTCATGATGTGTGCAGCACATGATTGTGCCCCGATACCCGACTTGCTTGTGGGTCTCGAATCAAACTTATTGAACGGTTAGCCTGATCAATAAATGTATAATTTTTCGGGAGGAAAACCTTCATGGATGCTACAAAACGACCGCTGACATCAACATACGTAGGTAGATCCCTATACTGTTCATTGTATCTATCGGTAACGTATTTATTTTGCTTGATCGCATAAAAGCAAAATGGTAAGTAAACATAAGAAAAAGAGTGATATAAGTCATCAGTGCAATTACCAGGAGTGCGACAGATAAAAACATAAATCGATCAGAGCTATTGTGATTACAAAAGTGTTTTAACATTTAGGGACAATCGCAAGCGAGATTAATTGCTCTTTATGTAGGCTAAAAGCCTTTATAGACGTTACAAAATGTCGGTCTGGTTCCCGAAAGATAATGGATACTATAAGCTGGGTGTTCCAATAGCGGTGTTTCCTTTGCACTGAGAATGACCTCTAAGTACTGGCGACATTTCCTTTTATTGCTGGGGTGCTGAAAAGGTCGATCAAAAAGAAACACCAACCACTTCGAGCTAACGATAGACATATGCAATGAATCATTGGAAAGTGGTTGTTGTTTTCTCATTCGTTTCGTATATAAAGCGATAGCAAGGCAACTATTCGTCACTCAGCAGCGTAATGCGCAGATTATACTGAACTATATTTCTGTAAATTATTACAATGAAAACGGCAACTTTTAGATTGATCGGCCTCGATCTTTAGTAAACCTATCGTGCGCAGTAAATGTTATCATTGTGACTTAAGATTGTATTACCTACCCACCAAGCACTGGCAGCTAAAATGTAACGAGCTTACATCGGCAAAAGTTGGCACATTTCGCACGTTTAACATTGCAATTAAGGCCAAAGCCCTGCAAAATTGACAACGTCGTAAACTTCTGATGTAACATATGGATGTTGAGCAGCATTATCTACAAACTACATGTCGTATTTAGAAGGACAAAATTTACAGAGCCTAAGGTCAGCCAATCAGCGTTACAAGAAATTTATTCAGCAAAACTGGGTAATTACTATTTTGTGGTAGTAAATGGTACACAGGTAAATTTCTCGCCAGATTAGCAAGTTGCTTGGCCTACACTGATTACTTTTTCGTAAATAAGGAATGCGTTTCTTCCTACAACGCGTTTTGACATTACTGCCTATAATACCTAATAATTGAAAGGCCTATCCAACAGACATTTATAATATTGAGTTTTTGTTACAACACATAATTACCATGGTGCTAATTTCATTTTCATGTCCGTCTTTCTCGTTCAACCAAAGGGCGTTGTTAACGCTGACTGTTTAAACGGATTCCAGTGATTTATCTAAGTAATAAATTTTGCGTCGTGTGTTAACGCCAGGTAAAAAGTGTATTCACCATAGTGGGCACTATGTGCTTTATCTCGTTTTTTTGCACAGTATTATGGAAATGTCGTCCATAAATAAACTAAACGCACCATACATAGCGCTTAATGGCGGCAAAAATCCTCCAGACCTCTCGCAAAAGGTTTTGAATGTTACTTCGGATATTATGGTAATTGCTTTTCGCGTATTCTGTAGGCCTAAGTGCACAATAACAATAGGTGCTTACGTTGATTTCACCATTTTGTGCTAATATGTAATTCAAGCAGAGGGCTTTCTCTTCGCGAGATGTTAAACGCATTTTGGGCATTTTTAATTCATCCCAATAAATGAAGCCCTTCCGAACTATAAGAATGTATACAAAATATAAACACGATATTGTGGGTGCTTGTAATTAACGAAGGTATAAATTGATTCGATGACAGAGAGCAGATAACACACGAGGAGCACGAAGAAATTGTATATGTCTATATCGTCATATTTGTCTTTCAGCAACTTGCCATCGTGAACGCAGAAATTGCAAAAGGAATTATATGGAGAAATAAATTATCTGAATGTCAATTAATAGCATACTGCCAAACGTCAAAGTGATCTGTGACGTTTGGCATACCCTATGGGTAGCTGGTAAGAACGATGTCGATGTAAGAATTGCCCTCCCCCCTTCTCCAATATTGTGACCCCATATTTTATTCGCATTGTGAACCTGAACGATTAGGGGTTTTCAGTAACATATGTATTGTATGCATAGTAGAGCTTTTAGTGACCATAAATGATGTTGAGGTTTCCCGGCCATGCTGTTGTTGTACTAACCGACAACTGCACTTCCTGTTTGTAACGAGTTGGGTCGATTAAACAGCCGCCCGAGGAAATATTAGTTGGTTCTGTTGCTTTTATACATACATACATGTCCTTGGACTGTGTGTTAGTTAACATCGGCACACAAAACCATTACTCTGAAGAATCAATACGACCTTGTTTTTCATCGTTTCTATGCCGAGCCAGCTCGTGACATTTCTAGACCAATGCTTCAGATTGATACACACGCTTCCTTTCCACTTTATATGGAAAGAGACGGGATACATCAATATTTAAACTACTATTTACAAATCATTCTTTCACTTTATGATGCCACAAATCAGCATCATTGTTTGTACATCGACATAGGATGAACACAGGCTGCACAGAGACACCGTCGACGATGAATGCAGTGTTGCGCTATATTGACATTTGCAGAAAGCCAAGTACAAGCACGTTGGAATTAGGAGGTTTACATTTAAAAGTGCATTATTTGATACAAGACGTGATTGGAACAGATAAGTGGTGGTACTGCACCATATCAATAAGGGTGTGCCAACCTTCGTGTAAAGTGTATGCAAATACGCTCTTCTAGGTTCTGGTTTCGTCTATTTGGCATAATTGTTGTTAGCTGACGCGCACATAACAAAGGCACATACTTGAGTTCAAAAGCATACAAAATAAGTTCAACATGTTGCCTATATGTCAGTTACGTTAATACGTTTTCGCAAGATCAGCTGTAATAGTGGCTGTAATTATTTGAAATAAAAGGTTAGGTTTTCATGCAAGTAACATGCAATTCATTTTACAAAAAGACTAATACTAGAATGCATTTTGAACAATGCACAAAATTACAGCTTTAATACTTAGTCAGTATTAATAAAACATTGGATAGATACTACCCCACTGTATCTTCAAACACATGCGCGTTTTTGACACCAAAAATATATCGAATGTTTTTGTAGTTCGTTATAACGAACACGTAGACACGGTTTGGACATTAGATAATTTGTCTTATTCTCCCGACAATTGGCAATTTACGTATTATCTGAATCATATTGCCAAATGTGTCCCATCAATATTACTTACGATGTCATTGAAATGTGCAGTCACAATCACGTGCTTGGTAATATTTGCTGTCATTTTATCAATGTCCTTTGCAACGGAAACCATCCATTTAAGGCTTAAAATTAATCACATGCAATTTTTTTTGTTTTCAAAGACACGGACTTGTTACATGCTCCCTCGGTTTTCTGTGATATCATCTGCAATATTCAAGAGATATCAAATATACAGCTACCAGAAATCGAGCACGGGATACACAGCCATCTTTGCTTTTGATTTCCATTGCATGAGCTGGTAAGCTACTTTGCTATTTCATAGAAAATTGGTCGTAAAGTTGGTCGTAAAAGCCTGAAAAGACGGGGTGATTTTATTGTTAGAAGTAGACATGTTTTGATAAACCAGTACTGAGCACATTTGTAACTTGCGCTTCTATATCGAGGTTCATGAACCCGAATGATTTTAATTACTGTTGATAACGACGTGCACCAGACATTTTAAGACTATGTGAATAGCTGATTTAAACAAATCCATCATAGAATGAACTTTCGAAAATAAATTAGCTATCAGTTAGGAACTTATGTCTACCGATATCTGCTTAAACGTTTAAACCAAGAAGTATTGTCAAATATCTACAGCGATAATAACTTACACTTCCATTGTGACGTACCTTTCATTGATATATGACGAACGCTTACAGATGCACGTTTTATTAGATATCGATAGTCCTGTCCATGCGCGCAAGCGTAGATTATAAGAAATATACAACACGTTATGTTGGACATCAAGTGTCAACCATCTTATTCGGGATTGTCTTGCAGACTAACTTAATAACAATTAACAATCGCCAGTCGTATTACTAGCCAAATAGTACATATACATATCAAATTACCTTTGTAGTTATTCAATTCTAGCTAGAAAAACATAATTCAGTCATTAAGGTATAGCCTCAATAATCATTTTTGAGAATGCAAAGTCAACTAATTGAAGTACTAGAGCTTAAGGGGTCCATTCAATCACGGATGTACTGGGTGCTGACGTCGACTAACATTAACGAAGAGAGATCTAAGTCGGGTTATGTAGGAGTCAGAAAGAAGTGTTTCTATAAACGAGAGCCAATTGGTTCCATATATATGCTGACCAATTGCCATAAGGTCAGTTGATCAACAATGTGCGGCACAACACTCCCCGGTGCTGAGACCTGCTGGACAATTTGTGTGCTTCATTAAACTTTGAAATGGATTACTTATATTTGCTGAATATGTTTAAGTTACCCCGCGATTGTGGTTGGATGCGCATTATAATTTCGTGTTGCTTTTGTGGATTCTAATCGACAACATCTGAGTATATGAAGCCATTCTTTTTCGAACTCATCGATATGGTTTTCAGCATGTTCATCACAAGCTACATCTCGTGACTAGGACATTCGTGGAATATTTTTTATCAGCCAAGTTACTCGTATTTCCTCGCTCACTCGCACGCATTGACAGGTTATTAGTAGCACAAACACATTTTTTCGTTGGGCTACTATTGCGCCAATGGCAATTTCCTCGTGTAACGACGATACTCATGCGCCTTTCGTTAAATTTACAGTATCACTATGCACGAAGAAAACTGTAAGCTCGCCAAAGCAATTACATAACCGCATAGGGATCGCTTGATTGTGTTTACATTGAAGCAGGCATACAACGAAAAACATTATGGCTAAAATATTAATTTCATTACACCAAGTGATATTTGGTAATTTCAAAACGTATTAGACAATATTCGTTGTTTTTGCGAGTTAATACATCGGTAGTTGCGAAAAAGGTTAAAAATAGCATCTCATATATGTTTCCCGCAAGTCAGCGTTTATGTTTTAGCGGCAAAATGGGATTTATCCGGGCTACGTATAGATACTATTTCTCTCGCTGTAACATATGCATCATACTTACGACAGTAATAGTGTTTTATGTTCGGGCACCTCTTTATTGTTAATGCCAATCCACAGGTTATAACAAATAACAGCATATGCAGATCATGGTTTGACAATTGACTATTAACCTGTGTGATTTCTATTGCAGAAGATGTATTTGTTGCAGAATATGTCATTTATCGTCTATACGGCATTAGCGTCATGGGCTTTAACTGGTCTCTAACAAATGAGATATTCTTGTGATTAGCTGTCTGCATGATGATTAGGCATTATTAATGAAAATGTTTCAGAAAAGTTGTACCGGTAACACTGCTTAAATAGATGCTCTGTGTAGTACACCAATGGCGCAAGCATGCTGATCAACAAGCTTCAAACCATTCGAAGAAATTATTCATAGACTATACAGTGGTTTGGTTGGACCCAGGACCGGCCAATGTTGATGTTGGTCCTTGAATAGTTTTGGGACATAAACAATAAAGCAGTTCAAAAAAGTAGTACGTTGCTATGATTGTTTGTTTGTTCAACGTCACTTGCCGAATAAAAAGTAGCCAATAAATGCTAACATTAATTAGGCTGGGTTATCACATCGCAGTGTGAATCCGTTTCATGACAGAAGAGGTTAATGGTACTTATTTGGATTGCCTATATCCTACGTTTCTTAGTACCTCCGACTACTATTCTAGTGCAGGAGGTGACTTTGCAAACAACGTAAAATGATCAGAAAGGTTGCTTGACCGACCATCATCCTTGGGTTAGTCGCTTTTCTTAGACGTTTATGTGAGTAGAAGCATACTTTATGTGGCGGACATTCTTATGCTGAATCATATGCATCAATATAAACTAGTTCTGGATAACTAAGGATTAGATCAAGTAAAAGTACAACAACATTGAGTTGACTTTCTCTCCATGTTTGACTGCTGCAATTTTACGTCATGTTGCGTTATCGGTTATTCATTTCACCTGCTTCATTTAATTCTTGACTTTGGAGTTCACATTCAATGTTATTATGCATTATTACTCAGGTCTGTCATGGTTTATGTACTTCATCCATGCCGAGTTTATCGTCCCTTTGCAGATTTTGTGATTTCGTATCTCAGCGATAAATATGGGAGATATGGTAATACCGACAACGAACACGCAACTAGATTAACGTACAGTAAAAGAACACTTTTGAGAAAACCCCTGTAAAAACACTTGCGAGGTGTGCTTGATATCAAGCGCCTCCATATGTTAAAGCTGTGCTGCTCGGCGGGGGAATTTCCCAAATCGTTAGGTGGATGGTATTAAGACACAGTGTCTGTTATCGCACGGATAGCTGGCGATATGAGAAAAGATCGGGCTTCGACTAACAAAAGAATGCTTAACTGCCCCACATGTAGAATTATCCTGACTAAAATCAGGGAGGGTCGAATTGTATGAATCGGTCTCTATTGCATACATTCAACGTTAATCGACAGCAAAATCCTGAGATTTATATAAGCAATTTAATTATGTTTCGAAAGACAAGTTCTTTATCCCTCTAAGAATATATGAGCTTGCCCTGTGGATGTTATGGCCACTTGTATGTCTTTCTGCACTCTGTACATTAACAAAGGATGGGAAATCGAATCAACGCGACCTCTTTGTTCAGCAAATTATCTAGGCTAAGTAAGCTCTTGATCTTTCCAGACCAATGCATGGAGTTGAAAGTTCATGAAAAAGATTAACGTTAATTAAGATCACATACCCTGTTTATTATATATATCACATGCAGAATTAATTTATACGGAATGGAGCATCAAATTAGTTAAATAGCAACTGGTATTGCTTCAACCAAGCATACTACCATCTGGCAATTACTTTCACAGTGCAATATTTAACAAATTGTAGAAATTGATAGGTTTATTTAGTTTGATTGATGCCTAATTAACTGAAGATCTAGGCGTCAACAGTGTCATTGCGCTGATGTCGGCGTTGCTTATATTTACACTGCCATGGGGAAATCGCCTGACTTATTGTTTTCTTAGAGAACAAGTCACACATAAGCTTTATCACATTTACGTTGAAACACTACCATGGGAAGATCGCCTCAGTTATTGTGTTCTCAGAGATCAGGTTATAAATAAGTTGTATCACATTTGCATTGAAGCATCTTCAAGATTATAGGTGCTTCTATGATTGACAAAGCGGTTTATAGTTCATGCTGGTACATTGTTCCAGAACTAATATTTCCAACGTGGCATTGCTTTATGACGTATATAGTACATGTTTGTGTACCAATTAATAACTGGCATGTGGGCCCGATTTAAACTCATTTAATTGATTTGCCTGTAAAAGGCTGTCGTTATGTGCGTGATTTGCTTCCTCCATAAATATCTCATCTTTCGCGAAACATACAATCGGCTACGCTTGAGAATGACATCACAGTACGCAGAAAGCGTAATAGTTGGATGTTGTGAGCATCTACCACACTGCCCAGTTATTGTAATCTTGATTCAGACATCACTTGCATGACATTCACGCGCTCCGTCATAGGTGCAGGAACAATGACACACAATGTAGTTCACATTCCTTATTGGACAGGTATGTGGTTCAATGTTCTATGACGCCGGTCATTATCTCACCAAAATAGCAAGTTACTTGGCCTGCACTGACATATCGGTTGTAATTGAAGGCACATTTTTCTTCCAAGGGCTTATGTTAGACATCACTGCTTATATTCGCTTAAACGTGAAAGACCTTACCCACTGGCATTCATAGTATAACGGTTTACTTATGTTTCAGGTTATCATGGCTGTTGCCATAGCTTTAATGTTTAATGTTGCGAATCACCTTGTAACAATATTTCGCCCTTTTCATGTCCGTCTTCCCGGACACCTCAGGACAAAGGTAACGCTGACCGTTTATACCCATTCATGTCAAGTTCTGTAATGATGAATGCAGCTTTTGCATCATGTGTAAACGCCCGATACAAGGTGTTCGTGACCAGCGTGGTGTATATGTGTTATATTTCGATTTTTCACAACAGCAAGTGTAGGTGGCATTCATCACGTAACCACGGTAACGAGACTCCTTGAATGACGGCCCAAATTATGATAATGGCTGTTTTTTGCGTATCATGTATGTATCACTTAGGCCTAAGGGCACAATGTCAAACGGTGTCTATGTTGGTTGAAACCAATCTGCCCGAATTATGCAATTCAAGCAGGGTGTTTTTTCGTTGTAGCATTTGACCTTTTGTGAAATTGAATAGAAATTTAGTGAAAACGCAATTGGTACAATATGGTTATTGACAATTATTTACGCAATATGTACCAATATTGTCTCGGTGGATGTCTAAACACCAACGCTCTTTGTCGCATTTGACGTGTTTGAAATTATACAGAACTAATATGAAAAGCAATTAATACTATATGGTTATTTTTCGAATTTAGTACGCCATACATTTTTCCAGTAATTGCTTTAATGCGACATACGGCAAAGTGTACGATACAAAATACTGGTTAGAAAATTGTCTTCCTTCATCGATGGCCAACGTGGTAGAAACTACAATCATTGCAGCATCTCCCAGTAAGAGTGAGCCATGTTCGTGATGTGAAAGCAAGATTTATTTTGTAGAGATTTTAATGGTACTCACGTGTGTTGATGGTTTCACATTCATTGCGGTTGCGTATAAATCCTCTCGAATACATCCGGGCAATCAATAGCATCACTTCAATTGATGCTATCCACTGATATTGCCTTGTAGGTGGTAGTATGGCGAAATACGTTTTAAGGTAATACTGCGATTGTTTAGACACAAACCGTCGTTTTCCGTACTATTTTCTTAAATATTTACAACGCAGGGTATCGATACATATGTGTTATGGATATTAGCCTAAGCGCATAAACACGGACAAAATTGGCTTATATTCACCTGGTTTATTTATCGAAATACACTGTGGAATGATAATGAAATCAATGCAAACTGTGTAGGAGAGTAACGGTTTTACATTTAACATTCCCACGTGATATTAATTTAAGCTATCTTCGGCGGTTAAAATGATATAAGTTGGCACGACATATCCCATTATAATATGAAAATATGATATGCTGTCACGATTAATTGCTTCGGCTTGTTCCATCAATTAGTCAGCGTCCTTGGCGAAATAACACCGCCTACACGAGGTTGTAATTTGATACTCAACAGGTTAAGCAAGAGAAATTTATTACTAATGAGTATATGTAAATCAGTTCCATTCCGGAGACACAACTAACGTTAGATTGTCATCTTGTTTGAAAACTACATATATAGCATATACATGTCGACGACCATTTATCTAAAGCAATTTTCTGCCGTTGCTCTTGTCCTAATTTCGTGTCATGCATTCGCTCCTAAGTTCGTCCATTTGTACATCTCTTGATCAATTCTGGTGAATAGTATAGTCATTAACTTAACTTAATGAAGAAAATCATGTGTGAATTTTATCTCACAAACTTTGACTGCTGAAGTAAATGTACATATAAAAGTGATGTATTTGTTCAACAACAATGTCCCCGCGTTATTGTGTGAATTTTTAAAGGGCACCTGCGGATACACTCCTGCCAGCCTTCATGTATTCTCCGTTACCAACCAATACGCCTTGCAATTAACATTTTGCCACGCCGAGAAATCACTGGATAAACCACTTTACAGGGTTAAAGGTAAGATAGGTATCTTAATCTAGCATATTAAGTCAATGGTGCGTGATAATCAACCAGCACTGATAATACATGCACCAAACGGCACGCAAACTAGTGTTGATGTACTTGCGGTATTGTAACAATAAGTATGACAGTTCGATGGTGCCTAGATTTGGACACGTGTTAGATGCTAACGACAGATGTAGTAATTCAGGGTTGAATTCTACCAGTGCTGCCAGTTCAAGTCGCCACATTGTCAGATGTAGAAACATGAAACGCCTCTTTGTTTCGGTATATACTCCGCAATATGCGATGCATACTGCACCAACGCGATGGCAAAAGCTACAACGACCATAAACAAAGCAAAGCAGGCTAGCTTTATTGACCAATGGCACTGGAAAGGGATTTATACATATTTACAGGAGGAGTAACAGCTCCAATTTATATGACCTAAGCCGTCAATGAGCAGCATATGCTAGACTGTCGGGCTCAAAATAGGCAATACACTTGGCCGTTACTGGTAAATATCAGGCTCAGTTACTTCTTAAATTGCATACTTAATAGAAAAGTTTGTTAAGCATTGTGCAACGCCGACTTAATTGCGTTGGCTTTGTATAGCTAATGGGTATATATTCATATATAGTTTGCGTACCCTACCTTCAGATGGGACACATTTCTAATATGCAAAGCATATAAAATTAGCTATAAAACATAATTTATATGCATTATTGGAGTCAAACAAGCGACATAGCGAAAGCCGGAATAGTTTATTGAAGAGAATATCAAACTTTGTCATCAATCTCAAGTGGGTTGATTTGAGATTGACCCTGTTTCTAAAATGATTGCTTTGTGCGAGAACCGGGTCTGCTACATAGATATATTCGAGAGAAGTGATTCTAGACAGCTAATGTGATGTTGTTTCCCACATATGATGCATCGTTCTACTTGATATTCCGTGATAATAATGTACTATTACGCATGCATCCTTTTGGCAACTGTTATCTACAGTTCAAATCCTCCCTTACAGCTCCTCAACCACTCTCATATCTAATGATAGAGTATTGCGCTCATCTGGCATACGCCCAAATCCGCCTCGTGATCCGTGAGCGCTTGTTTCGTCTAATATGCAAAGGGCAGGCTCAAAGATTCTTGACGACGTTTTCGGCTTTCTGGAAATCTCCTGGATCTTGCGTTATATTTTTTTCAGTCAGTTAATAGCAAATAAAAGTGCATAACCAGAAGAGCACGTGGTGAGAAACTGTGATACGGCACCATGTATGATAACACCACAGCTGTAGAAAAAAGAATTATCAAGTGGGATATGTTGCTCTTACGCCGATATTACGCCAAACCATATTAACTTAGCAGGCTGTGCAAACCGCGACTCAGCGTTGAGTTGTACTTAAGCTCAGCGTGGTTGGTGAATACGGGCCCAGTACTCTTAATGTTAGGGTGATAACGGCGGAAATGATAGAGTTCCAACGATATACATATTGTCAGTGTAGATGAAACCTGTTCAAAGTTTATTATCTTCAATAATATAACCAACATTGCTGCAGTCGTTTTTGTATTATTACCTGTGTATGTGTTGTACAGTTACGAAAGGATACAAATAGTGTCTAGAATATAACTTATCATCGTCTTACCAGACGGCTTCTTTGACTCTCAAAATATTGCAATGCAATGGAATGACTATGCTATTTGCTTAATCATCCGGCGAAACACTGCCCCATGCGGTATCTGTGACTTACTCGTACTTAAGAAAAGTACCAGGCCATTTTGTACCTTTGACAAATGCCAAATATCCGGTAGTTAACTCTATATAGATGACGATAATGTATATTATTGGCGTGACAACCTAATTTGTTAAACTGTGCGGTGCAAATTTGCTTTGAGCAAGTTGACAGCATAGTTTGTTAAAAGTTTTTAACTTTATGAACATGGTGACAATATCTAGCTGTGGCCACTTCTATCGGAGAAAATTAATGTGTGACATTATAACGCCAGACCAAAACATCCAAGCGGTGTACGTGATCACTGTAGGCATTTCAACAGAAATAACGTGCATGTGGCATCTATCACGTGCCCACGTTAACGAGAAAAACACTGAATGGTAACCGATAGACGGTGTTCAGTATTTTGACTGATATCAATACTTTTCTGTCCATTATCAGTTTGTTTCCTCGTGTGCTACTGTTGTATTTTGTCAGCAAGCAAATTGCAAAGCGGCGCTCAAAGTAAATGAGCACCACAGGTCATTTTCCATTTGTCGCTCTTATCTTTAGCGGGATAGCATCTACGTACGCTTATCAATATCAATCTAAAAGATCGGCATAAAGCAGGAGATACCCGTAATGACCCTATATATGCATGAAGCCTCTAAACACCATAATCTACACACAACACCTTATAAGTCCTGCAGATAATTAAAAAATCGAAATCCCCGCAACCCGCGAGGTAGTCATACTACAGCCCTTAAAATTACATGCGTATCAAATGAACACAGGGAACATTGATTATTCATAGTCGGCAAGTGATGAACGTGATCGTTATACTTGATTCGCGCAAGATGTATGATCATGGTGAGCGTTGTCACAACGGCTGACGCCTTCCCGACTTGTCGATACCAATTTCAAACCTGACAGCCATAAACAATTCGACTTGATATACCTGCAATGGGAAGCGCGATAGAAAGTTTAGGAATAAATCTATTGAGGGTAACTAATCAAGGTATATATCGTTAATTCGTTAATTCTATTCATGTTTTTGACAAACGCATATGAAAAATTAGTATTCGACCCATTTTCTATTTTTGGATTTGGCGAACACAAGTAGAAAATGGGCATACATTCCATTTTCGTTTCCCTGTCATGAATTTTACAATCTGAAAGACGAAAATGGAAATGGGTTCACTTCCGTTTTCCCATTTTCGATTTTTGTAAGTTCATCAATTAAGGGACGTTCCCTGATGGTTTAAACAGAATACGCGCGCGCCGTAATAAAGCATGGCGTCCGTGCTAGATGAATTCGGCGATGTTATCATGATAATGTTACAAGATTATTCCGTGATTTCTGAGCATTTGATTTCTCTCGGAGTTCAGAGGGGCTCATCCGCAGCTACTATCGTAAATACTGCTGATGGCAGGCTACCTATCATCACAGGGCATGCAAGTTGCTAGGCAAGGCACTCGCTCCTGGTTTTTTGATGATCTGATGCCACCTAAGGGGCAAAGGGGCCGTATGGCAGAATCTTCAAGGATATAAGCAAATATGCTCATTCTAGCAGTACAGACAAGGGACAGTTTGAAAAACATACATTTTCATATCCATAAATGTCTTAACATCCATCTTGCAAAGAGTACAACAACAGCCACACTCCTTTATTAACAGAATCAACGAAATCCATCACAATTTTAAGAATTGTTGTCCAACATGGCTACCCTGAGAATCGAAAACGAGACAGATATCGGCTTTCTGTTAGAAATCACGAGCTCCATCAAATTATGTTGCATTATGGGTGTCGGCCATGTTGTGGTTTTGAACAAAGTTTCTCGACGTGCCGCACTTTCGTAATGAAACTGAACAATAATACAATACTGTAGTAAAAGAAACAGTCCTCGTGTCTTTTCGTGATATAATCTTTCATTTTGTCACAAATTTCATGGCCTGTACGGCTTTTGTAAGTTTGTAGCGAGTTCATTTGTCATTTTGACTTCGGAACTAACATGATTGTCATCCAATTTTATATTATGTGCACTGAAAGTACACAGATGACCCACAGTTTTTAAATTATTTAATTAGTATAATCTTGCAGCGCATTAGGAACAAGAACTGCATACCATATCATGCTGCTTACTTTGGTCACAAACTGCATATAAATTAACTCTCAAATTATGTTGGCAATATTTCATATTGTCGCGTCAGTCAGATCAAGTGTGATGCGTTTGCTGTCAGAATAAAATACAGACATCTTCGGGCGGAGTCGAACGACTGATAAAATACTCAGATTATTTTCGCGCTCGGATCAGCGCAAAGCGCGCGATCCTTCTTTAACTGAAATCGTGTAATCCGATCGAAAATAAGAAAGTGAAACTAAACCCATTTTGCAATACGGTTTTTCGGTAAATGAAATCTAATATCGGGAAACGACAATGGAATGTATACCTATTTTCTATATATGTTTGCAAAATATTAAAATAGAAAATTGGTTGCTTACCCATTTTCTATGTGCATTTGTGAAATTGAAAAACGAATTAACGTTGTATACCTTGATTGTAACTTATGCATTCTTTTAGTTATACTATGCCCTAAACGATGATTTCATTCGCAATGTTTAACAGTCCATAAGTTGACAGGCATTAGATGACGTTTTGAACGTTGTGTAATTATTGCATGTCGGATTCAATTAAGAATCGTAGTTTGCATTCAGACAAACATATATTTTGCTTCTTGTATTACGATCATTTTATATTGAGAGCGTTTTGTTGGTGCATTATTTTCACTACATAATGATAACTTTCATAACGTTTATAACGTTTGTACATAAACTGTCAGTACATACAACAATATGGGGAAAACATTTGCGAGTATTTGCCTAAGGCTGAGACTGAATATTTGCCTGAAACTCTTATTCTTGGGTGTCAGCGATATTATTGAACAACAGTACTACTTCAACTCCACTAGAAAATGTGCAACCAATCCAGTGAATTTGTGTCCATAGTGATCCAATGCAATCCGACAATCCCCTTTGGACAGCGTTACTTGGGGGCGCCATGAATACGTCTGCCGTGTGTCCCATATTGCCTTTGTAGGTGACTCACTTAATATTTTTAATGCTCTGGTAGTTCATCAAAAAAGTGGCAAGAAAGCATTGTAAAGGTGTAACAATTGGATATATTACGCGGACGGCTGCAAACACTTTGTGGCTTGGGTCGTAATACTAAGCTGAGACCCTATCCCTCCAAAAACAAACTTTTGACACGCTAGTATTTATGGCTGAATACCGTTCTAGCGGTAAAGGGCTGCATATGATCTGGGTGAAAATGTAATAATAGCTACTAAACAATGGTCCAGACAGTCTGCACTGACGTTGGCTTTATGTTGTGTGACGCGCTAGTGTGGGGCAGCCAGCTTCGTCCAGTGGTTTACTCCATTATGCTTGTCCATGTGCCCATTATACAGGCCTATATTGAGGGATGTGTTGATGATAAAACATTGATAGACGTTAATAAAGAACACTCTACGATAATTAATTATATTCGTTTTCATTCCGAGATATGTCTAACATCATTTCAAAAACTATGCCGATAACACGAAGCGTGCCTATTTCTACTAGTATTGTTATCCACAATACTACACTAATATGACAATTACAGCGCCCCTTGTACTTCCATCGTGACAATATATATGTAATCCTTGATGCCAAAATTGCGTCTAAGTGGCAAGAAAAAGATGTTTTGCTTGACAAATACTTTACTTCTCCAGAATGCAACAAGAGTGTGGCATGATTAGCAGACACAAAACCTTGATGGTGTGTGAAAGTATAACCAAACCGTGGCAACACACACGCAATAAGTGATCAACAAACACAAACAAAAGTTGATAACGCTGTCCAAATTTAGGCCTTCGAAACATTTTAATAACAACTGACAAATCAGAAATTTGAATGACTCTCATCTACTTCATGATTCTGCTGATTTACGTGGTTCACTAAACAGAAAAATATATGTTCACGCTTGCAGCATAATTATCTCATGTAGCATTAGTTACAGAGCACCTTAGTTTGTTAAGGTTCTTCTTGTATTCCCAGCATGGATAGTGTGCTGCATATACATAAGGCACTGCATCATCGTGATGTTATACTACTCATCGTAGAATCAATACACCGCACGCATGACGTATCTGATCCAACTTATTAACGCCTTATATTAGATTTGTGAAAGACTTAATGGTATATCAACTTGAATAACACAGGTCACGCTGTTCAAACAACATCAAAACATCGATCTTGCTCTTGTGTACAATAAAAGAGGCATCAAATTCTGACATCTTTTACGATATCTTAAGGCAATAATGGATAGCATGTAACATGTGACAGGGTTCTTGCCATGCACTGCTGTGCAATATAATGCTCCTGCTCTATGACGGACGCTTTACCTTCAAGGCCAGCCGCATCAGTATAATGCGTGGTGATTTTCATGTCTGGGCAGGAGGCCAGTGTGGTCGCCTACATCATTGTGTATTGTAGCATTTGTACACAAGTGACCGGTATTTGATTACACGTAGCGCAACATTGTGGTGGCTCCGTCCGGGAGTGGCAACATATAATGACCGCTATATAAGTATCAACAATGTGCATTTTCGAAGCCACCCGTGCGCTCATCTCAGAGTAGGAACGTAAACGAAACATCCTTGTTTAATGTATTACAGATTAGAAAGCAAAATCATTTCATTTGTAAACGATATTTGCATGACTCAATAGTTCAAGCCTACAATTCATGGCGCACACGATGAAATTAGTCATACACACCAAAGCTCTCCAGACTTAGATTCGTGGCTTTGCCTGAATTTCAATACCAATGCCAGTGGATTTATTTGCATTATTAACACTCTCAGCATGTACATTAAGGCTGCATGATAAAAAAATGCATTCCAAGTGATATCTGCGAAATGCAAAAATGACATCAATTACCATAACTATAGTAAGGGTTACCTATTGGTCTTATTTATCAGATCTGTACACGACTCATCATCAAGCTGCATAAACATTAGGATACTCGTATGAAGTGAAGTGTAAAAATATATACAAACTTATTGAATATTCGTTAGTTTGTACACTGTTTAAGATCATCCATCTGTCAAAATGTACTGAAAATATCATTGCAATTGCTTTATTGTAGTTATATTGCTTAATAAGGAGCCCGATAACCCCTGTACGTTTACATTCTGGAACCTAACATATATCTTACTTACTAGGCAATTCTTCCAAATATGTTTTGGCAGTAGAACTTAAAGATAAAAAAACGCAATTTGATCAGATTCAAGCTTGCATGATCATAATATTGCAATGTTTACTATCAAACAACAAAACAAATTCCAATCAATATTGTCAGAGTGGTAAGACCAAATTGAACATTTAAGGTGTGGTTATACTACAAGCATTCTGCACTCTATTTTACTTTTCTTCATCATTATCATGGCATTTTGGATGTGTGATACATGTATTACTCGTACGTACCTTTTTGTGTCACCGATACAAGCTGATACGCTCTGATTTCGATGTATTTACTCCTAGTTACATGCCATTGTATCGGCTAATTGCAGTAAAACTTTTAATATTTGCTTAAACACTGCGGCTGCATTATACCATGCGATTATTGATTTAATACGGCCATCGTTATTGCGCAACACTATGTAGCCCATTATTACTTCTTTGTCATTCATAATGCTTTCGTTTGGTAATATGCACGGCATGATTCTATGTTTCAAGACTATTTCCTGCAGTTTTCTGCTGCAGGAGTCAATTAGCTTGTAGCAGAATATCTTTTGTTGCGAATTGTAGTAAGATTTCATGGCCTAAATGACAAGTCGGTAACATTTGATTTTCGGAAAGTGAAGAACTTTGAAGAGCGACACATGGTTGAGGCCAATTATACGTCTAGAAACACCCCTGTAACGTAATCAAAGTCAAAAGCCCGTAAGGACCCGAGGTGTTTTTTCGATGTATCACAAACGATTGTGCACTTAATTGACCCTTTCAGGACGCCGGGGTACAAAGGGACTGGTTGCTAGGCGCGATGTGCATTAGGTATGGAAGAAACAGGGCACTGACGATGAAAAGGTTAGCAATCCAATCTATTATGATTGGCACGAACAAACTAGTCCCTGCCTTTCAGATTGGCTTAATTTTGTTAGCCTAACTTGTCATGCAATGTCAGGTGCAAAACATGTGATGACATGATCACATTAATCACCCCTTTTTAAAGCTATAGCGTGGGATGAGTTAAAGCTATAGCGCGGTATGCATGTATGTATATTAAAAATTGTGTGCATGCATATATGTATGTATATATATATGTATGCATGTATGCTTAAATGTGTGTATGTCGATATGTATGAATGTTTGTATGTATGTATGTATGTATGTATGTATGTATGTATGTATGTATGTATGCATGTATGTATGTATGTATGTATGTATGTATGTATGTATGTATGTATGTATGTATGTATGTATGTATGTATGTATGTATGTATGTATGTATGTATGTATGTATGTATGTATGTATGTATGTATGTATGTATGTATGTATGTATGTATGTATGTATGTATGTATGTATGTATGTTTGTATGAATGTATGTATACATGTATGTATATATTTTTGTATGCATATAAGGTGTGTATGGATGTATGTAGGTGTGTATGTACATATGTATGTATATATGTATGTATGTAGGCATATATGCATGTATGTATACTTGTCTGTATGCGTTTGTGTAAGTATGCATGTATATGTTTATAAATGTATGTATATATGATTGTATGTATGTATATATACATATGTATATATGATTGTATGTATGTATGTTTGTATGTTTGCATCTTTGCATGTATGTCCTTATGTATTTATGTATGTATTCATGTATGTAGATATGTATGTAACTATTTAGGTGTTCTTAACTTGTGTCATAGGTTATACGGCATGCCACATCCGGCATTGGTTTTTGTTTGGTCGGGCGTGTTGCTGCATACCTAAGTGTACAGGTCGAGACGTTATCATTACCAATGTTACTCTTATTTTACAGAAACGTCACTTTGTAAACGCCAGTTAGAGATCGCTGATTCTCGTGCCGAAGAAAGCTTTTCTCTCAGAATGCAACAGACAATCTGGTAAAGATGGGAGTTAGTCTTCCAAGAGCCTTTTGAATAGTGTCCGTTAATTATGCACTGCAACGATATCTACGCCGGGTATTTTAACAAGCTCGTGCTTCAATCTTGATTTGTAGGACAAACGGTCAATCTAGGTTTTATTTTACAGAATGGATATCAATTGTCTTGATACAAATAAGACGATATCTATTACTGCTCAATCATTGGCTTCGGCAGCATCAAAGAGAAAAATACGTCGGTTTCTACGAAGATTTCAAAAGTAACCTTCTTCCGACTCTTGACGGTGTGGTGCACAACTGTGTAATAAATCATCACAGGGGCCTGATCGTCGCCAAGGATCTTCAACCATTGATCCGTTTTCTTATATTCCTGAACTTATCAATACGCTGAAAGAGAAGGAGAGGACTTTGGTCGATGAAGTTCATTCGATGTAGGGATGAAATGATACATGATGTGTAGATTGTGCACAGATCAATAAACAAACAACAAATCAGCAAAAAAAACCCGCTTTAATTCCTTGCTCATAGGCGACGAGGGCATCTTTATAAACTGGTCACACTACCACTGTGCTAAAGTTGGTCTGAGCTATGGCGCATTCTGCCAAGCACCCTTCATTTCTGCCTTTATATTATTTAGTGTTCATTATGGGTCGTAAGGTATTGTACAAGTACTGTTTGTCCCTCATGGATTCATTGGAATCAGGGAAAGGTATCTCTTGTATGTTTGTCGCGGCTAATCAACAGGATACAGGTTATATAGGCCGGGTAAGCAACACCTGACTGTTAACGAACATGGGATCCCACGGTAGACTATCGAATACAAAACTCCGTCTATTGTTTGAACGACTAAATGTGGTCTTTCCTCAGACCATATGTGATAGCGTTATCATATCAGACATCGCAGTTATCCTAATTAACAAGATCGAACAATTAATTGATTATAACCTTTACAGAGATAAAATCCATGCGTACCCATCCCTTTAGCCAGTAACGCGGAGATAATTAAGGTGGTAGTGCAGTGATACACTAACCGACCTGGCCTTATCCGCTATTACTTGTCAATCATTCTAAACTCTCAAAATGTCTGCTTAATGCTTACCTTGGCTCTGAATGGTGTCCTCTGCTGATATCTGTGCTGTGTCAAGAGGCACCAACAAGGTCCTGCCCAAAAACCGCGGCGCTGAATTATGTACTCATCCACAGTGACACCGTAACACTCAATAGCATGATTAAGTCTGACTCAGTTGGTGTAGCGATAAGTGTGGCGCCATTTAGCGTGTGAATGATCATTCAGTGCGATTTCAATGACTGGCGATACGTTTGTGTTTACTGAAGCTACTGCGCTAAAAGGTTTAGACGGTATCTATGTGCTTGATCTTCAACTTGTGCAGCCATACTTCCAGTATTCATGCGCGGCGATAGGGGTCCGAAGTAAGATTTATGACGCTATTCCAAATATAAAGCGATGGTTTCTACATTGCACTCTCATACTCAGCCATCATGTACCATAAAGAGGAGTGCTGGATCCAGCCCTGTCATAGTCCTCATCATCCCTTGTTTTGCCAAATGTCTTGGATAATGCCAGCATAACAATATCAGCTGTTCTTGTCTAAACCGCTGAGCAGTCACCATGCGTCATGATTGTTGTCCGTTCGTTTGTGCCTCATCGATTAAAGCTTATTTCCATGCATTGAGATAATCAACAATGATACATATTATAATCATTGTAATAACCCAAAGGGGCAGTCAGGTAAAGATCAGTACTGCGCGAACTTACTTGTGGAGATAGTACAGAGCACCCGCTAATATAAGAGTCAGTATGAACATTACCAGCACAGCGATAAAGAGAAGCTCCACTGAACACAATGTACAGATTCATACAGGTATTTTACTTCTTAGTACTTCAGAATATCACCGCCATAAAGAGCAAATAGGGGAAGTAATAGTTCTTGGAGCGATGGCTATCCAGAGATAGCTGCTAGAAGATACCTTATCTATCATGCTATTGTATTTTGTCTGATACAAAATGATTCGTTCGCGATCGTCCAAGATTCCAGGTAAGCCCATCGACAAGCGTTTTACCTCTACAGATGTCAAATGAGTGCCGACTTTGGTATCTGGTGCATCATATATGTGTATCACAAACTACAAAATAATGATGGAGTTACAAGTTACCCGTCACTGGCTCTTCTTTTGGAGTTCTTTTTGGTTATTGGTATATAACTTCCTCACTTTGAGGTAATATGGGATATACACCGTAAGTACGAATATAGTTCGCGGCTTTGACAACGGATGAGAGCGCAGCATAGTTAATGAAGTGAGTGGGTGAGTGAGTAGGTTAGTGAAAACGATAAATCGTTAAGTGATTGGGTGTGTAAATAAACGATTGATTTAAAGCGAAAATGAACGACAGAGCAAGTGAATAAGTGAGCGACTGAGCGAGCGATTATGAGAAGTTTTGGAGGGAGTAAGCGAGTAAGTTAGTGTATAAGGCAGAGGGCAGGTAAGTTAGTGATTGAGTAAGTTAGTGGGTGGGTGAGTAAAGTTTTGAGTAACCGTCCTTGTAACTCTTCACATTGATCTGATGGTGCGATCTGTAGCGGTGCCATACTCACAAATACATACTTACATTTGGATTATTTTATGACAATTTAAAATTAGATAATAGAGTCCTTTGGTGAGAGAACTGTGGTCTTTAACTCAACAGATTCTAGGTGTAGATGTAGGATATTACGTTTGGGAGTTCCCTCTGGGGAGAACGTTTAATTCGATGTTTAAAGAGTATTGCCGGTTAAAAATGCAACTAAACAATCCGTCATGCACAGGGCCAACAGACACTGCACCTCCAAATTGACACAACGTACTGCAGTTTCCACAATACCAATTAATCGATGCGAACATGCACCGTACCACGGCCTTACAATCGATTCATAAAAAATAGGTTCTGTCAAATACCAACACCTGTTATTACTTGCTTACGTACGAAGTTTTTCATCAGTATTGCATAATCGGGAAATTGAAGACGTGGATCAGTTGTTTGGCGACTGTTTTCCTAGCTTCTATCATTTTGGTAACGATAGAAATGGCCCTCCGTGAAGCCGAACGAGCTTTGTATCACAAACTAATGTCATCATTAACATAACGTCTCAGTCTCACGACCAACGGTGCTATTGATTGTAGCAGCATATGCGGAATATCACTTTATGTTCATTTATACAACCTCATTGGCGGCACGGATGTGGCTCCGCCTCGAACAGGGCATCCATTCTGTGGCATAAAGATTATGATGGCTTTATTGTATCCATATATTGGATGCGTATATGGCAACGGATCCTCATTTTCACAAACTTCTGAGTTTAATTTAGGCTACATTGTATGCGATTCCGCTGAAGTGGAATTTATCGTTATGGTACAACCTCTATATCGAGCGTCATACTGCTGTGGTAAATATGCATAGTAAGTGACGAAATAAACCAATGTCCCTAAGAAGAATACTGTACGCATACAAAACACACATCCGCAAGAGAACACACTTGATTCTCCCTTTCTACCACCAGGTCCTCTATAACTGCCAACTCAGAGAATACTTGATAAAGATATACATCAGAGACATAGTAGCTAGTCAGAATTAGGCATGACTACTTGTAAGTTATTTTGATAATTCATTTAATTAATCCGCAACATTTGGTCGGACAAAAAATGTACTCTCTTGATCAATTACGCCGAGCATGAGGTTGCACTGCTCCCTTTTGTTAAGATCACTACCTCTTCCAACGGACCAGGCACTTTGTTCATAATATACCTCAATACCTTGCTGACAACTGAAAACAGGCAGGTGCAGCATATGCTTACAGCGGTTTTAACATGGTCCAAAATATTGCAAAATATTGCAAGCAATTAATAAGCACAAATATGAAGGATGACCAGACGCGATAAAAATAGATGTATTTTAGAGTAGAGAGCCTGTTTATCTAAGCTCTAAACAAGTGGCGTCAAACAGAGTTTTTCCTATATGAACACCATTTGACGCTCAGATATTATAGAACGAGCGCTACGATCAACTAATGTATCCTCAAATTTATTGTATGAAACCACGCCTGCCTTTGTAGATGGAATTTTAGAAGTGATGATTTGCCCAATACATCATGAACAGTTTGCACTTGGTGTGGAATGGATATTTATTCGTATTTATAGTTTTCGGATTAGCATCATAACTCGTTGGTGGTTTGATAAATATCAGCATTACATGTGGTGCTATATGATAATTGTTAGAGGTAGACTAGAAGACATACAATGCATATGATAAACCACGATGTAATAACCATCATATGTTTTACTTAGTCATGCATAATAAAATAAGACAACCCTCAAAGACAAAACACCTGACAGTATCATGCTAGCGGCTGTCACTAATTCGCCACAAGAAGAGTTGTTTTTTTATATTAAAGTAAAACCTAGCTATCGTAACATACTTTGAGATCATCCCATATTCTTTGCTGGACCTTTTCCACCTGTAGCATATAATGATATTATTTCACAGGTATTATTATACAACTCGCAAAGTACTAATAGTGAATAGATTTAGCCAGGCTATCAGCACAGTACGAGGGTAAAATTTACATCCATATTTAAATACCATGAATTTATCGCATGAGACATTCCAAACACATTACTTTCTTTTATTACGTATTGGCTTCATCAGCGGTTGCAATTACTTTAGCCAGTGCAACCGAAAGGCCTATAAGTAATATTTTCAAACTATTTACTCATTTTGTGTCGATCGGGGGTGGGGGGCCTCGGTAATGTAGTCTAATGCACTAGCTATGTGGCAAGCTGCTAGCCCTAACTATATTTTAACGGATACTATTTAAACATATAATCATATAATCTGCTTAGATGGCGCAGCCCAATATAGCAAATAGCGTTTTGGATACCTCTTAAAGTTAATGTACATAGTAGCCGCAACATGTCGGCGTAGTGTAATTTCTTTTTGTTACTGCTATAAATGGTCACAGTGCAAGGCGTATAATGGCTTGGAAGCTCTATTCATAGATTTCATAGCCTCATAAGAGTTTCCTCATTGCCTTTACACGAATCGCAGGCGTCCACTCCGTTTCAGCTAAATAGATTTTACGACCTTGTTAACTATGTTTTATCGACAGAAACTGGCACATTTTTAGGTATACATTAAAATCTGGGCTCTAGTAAAAATAGACACGGTGGCGATACCACCATCCTCATTAGAACTGCGTATACGGTACAGAGTTAAATAGCTATAACTAGACTCTTTAAAAAGTTTCCGCATTAGTTTAATATCATCAACAACTTGAATCGTATTTTTGACAGC
Source organism: Urechis unicinctus (assembly GCA_034190875.2). Taxonomy (NCBI): domain Eukaryota; kingdom Metazoa; phylum Annelida; class Polychaeta; order Xenopneusta; family Urechidae; genus Urechis; species Urechis unicinctus. The sequence continues at coordinate 19,926,278 of CM067358.1, read as the reverse complement.
TCTGCCATACGTCTTATCAATTTCATATTGCTAAGATAATTAAGCAGTAGTTAACTGCTACGGCTTCCGGCATCTTAAACGGGCCCGATATATACGTTCTAAGATATGATCTTAGA
>CM067358.1:19911162-19921162 GCA_034190875.2 Urechis unicinctus | reverse complement strand
TATCAACGCGTCACAGTTTGCTTAACGCATGTTATGGGATGACATTATCATAGTATAATGGGCCCTTGGGCCAATATTGATATCTATCTTCGCCGCATATAATATTAAACATCCTCAATGCCAATACGTGCCAATACGAACGCACTTTCATGTGGGACGGTTATGTAGTCGGGTTTTAGAACTTTTGCGTTATAGGAAATACTCCGAAGACGTTCAACTGCTCATGGGTCGCCTCAAAAGTTTGGACGCAGGGGGAAACAAACAATACAGCGTCGATGCCAAATGTTTGTGAATTCGCTTCGGACAGCCGACGTATTCTGCAAAAGACACACATAAATGTCCATGTGGTTGGCAGTTATTTAAGTAGGCTGTGCATAGCTGTGTCAAAATAAATAAAACTATATATATGTTTCCAAAAAACCAATATGGATTTTCATTAAAAAAAAATTTTCATTTCAATTAGTATATGCATATACAGCTACATATCCATGCCTTCTACCTGATATTGAGCTGGAGGAAGTCAGACAAATGGCATCAACACAAGTGTTCATAACGCTGATCTTGTTATTTTTGATCCGCGCAAGGTTCATTGACATTGTGAGCGCTGTCACAACGGCTGACGCTTTCCGACTGGCTTGGAAGCTAACAATTCGACTTGATATACCTGCAATGGGAAGCACGATAGAAAGTTTTGGAATCAATCTATTGAGAATTGTTTATGCATTATTTTAGTTATACCAGGCCTTAAACGATGATCGAATTCGAAATGTTTTACAGTTGCCAGGCATTGCATGACGTTTCGAACGTTGTGTAATTAATGTATGTCGGCTAGAGTTAATAATCGAAGTTTGCATTTCAGACAAACAGATATTTTGCTTCTAGCATTATGATCAGGTGCATTTTATATTGAAAGCGGTTTGTTGGTGCACTATCTTCAATACATAATGATAACTTTCGTAACGTTTATCCATAGAATTGTACAATTACTTGTGATATTATAACTGTTTAGTGCATACAACAATGTGGGGGAAATATTTGCGAGTATTTGCCTAAGGCTGAGACTGAGTATTTGCCTGATACTCGTATTCTTGGGTATCGGCGATTTTTTTGAACAACAGTACTACTTCAACTCAATTAGTCGAAATGGGTAATAAATCCAGTAAATTTGTGTCCATAGTGATCCAATGCAATCCGCCAATCGCCATGGGCAGCGTTACTTGGGGGGCACTTTGCTGTTGACTGCCGTGTGTCCCATATGATCTTTGGTAGGTGCTGTACTTCTTAGTCCTATGCTAGTTTATCAATCAAAAGTGTCAAACACCTTGTGGCTAAGGTCGTAATATTAACCAGGGACCCTATCCCTCAACGAAAACTGTTGACACGATAGTATTTGCGGCTGAATACCGTTCAGCAAAGGGCCGCATATGATTTGGGTGAAACGGTAGTAATACCTACTAAACAATATTTCAGACAGTCTACACGGACGTTGGCTTAATTATGTTGTGTAACGCGCTAGTGTGCGGCAGCCAGCTTCGTCCAATGGTTTATTTCATTGTGCTTATGTTCAAGTGCCCAATATACAGGCCGACATTGAGGGATGTGCTTTGTGATAGGACATAGATCGGCGTTAATAAAGAGCACTCTACGATAATTAATTTTATTCGTTTTCTTTCGACATATGTATAACATCATTTAAAAACTGTACCGATAACACGGGGCATGCCCATCTCTACTAGCATTGTTATCCACAATACTACACTAATACGCCAATTCCAGCGCCCCATGCACCCTTTCAATACGCCGGGGTACAAAGGGACTGTTGGCTAGGGTGTGTGGTGTATTAGGTATGGGGGAAACGGGGCACTGACGATGAAAAGGTAAGCAATCCAACCTATAAGCATTGGTTCGGACAAACTTGTCCCTGGTGCCAATCCGCTGCCTTTCAGATTGGCTCAGTTGTGTTGGCGTAACTTGTCATGCAATATTAGGTGCAAAAAATGTGATCACATGATCACATTATACACCACTTTTTGAGGCTATAACACCGGATGAGGATTGAGACTAGTAAACAGATGGTGAAAACTAAAAGCCTACATCGACGTGACTAGTGAACAGATGGTAAAAGCTAAAAGCCTACATATACGCATGAGAATGATTTCAATGGGATAAGGACAAACATTTCCTCGAAAATGACCCGTGTGTACCTGCGCCATTTGCTGTGATTGCGTGGCGGCTGAATCGGTCGATCGCAAAAACCATACTGCAACTGAGCAGTTTGATTCACGGACCTGTCAGACTCATTTACGGAAGCTTGCTGGCAAGCTTTGATGCGTTAAATGCGTTTGTTGGTCAGTAATACTTCAAGCCTCAGTGTTTACTATATACTATTAGTGCATGGTGGATTTAGCTATTATTTAGGTGATTGGTCTGTAAGTTATATGATTGAGCAATTGTCAGGTCACTAGCCGTCACCCAACAACGTAATGCGCAGCTTAAACGCAGCTATATAATTTAGTTAGGTAAAGTGATCAAAACTAAAATGGCAGCTATAACATTTTTCTGCCTTTATCTCATATTTCACTCTCGCACCCAGACAATAGTGGCAATTTGACAATTCGCAAAATATAAGGCACTCAGGGCCCCGCTTGTATCACTTACCAAAAACAATGGTCCTGCAAGTTAAGCTCGCTAACAGCAGGTCGATATGATAAATACGCTCATTAATTGAAATGATTGCATTTTGCGTTCAAAGCCACCGCAAAAGTGATAACGCATTAGACTGGCAGCATAATACTCAGGTATGTCTATCAGCAAAAACATATGACAGCTATTGCAATGAACAAGTTTTCTACACTGCTGCAATTATGTTCAAAGTCATTAGTACAAAAGGATTTTCAACCATCCCTACGTGTGGCTCATATCTTTAATCATCGATGCTTTTCAAAAAACGGTTTGACACATTTGGTAAAGTTTCACACCGACCGATATTAGTCTAGTCCCAATTATTTAAGTGTACGCTTGTACAGCGTAGCGATTGAATTTAGCCACTTATTGTCGTTCACACTAATGTCGTCGTTGTGTTTTGTGAACGTCGCATTATCTGGATTTGTTAATCATTCACCTCGTTTTTGCGAGGGGATATAATAGTAAATGGGCTGAAAGACTGATGAGGATTGACATTCGTTGCTAAGCACTAGCACAGAATAGCAATGAGAAGAAAATTGATCTATTTTGTCGACAGCGAGCATGCGCCACCTACGGCTTTTGCCCTCGCTGAATATCTGCTTTATCTGGTCACTTTACAATGAATCCCAACAATTAAATGTCCATGTTAACGCTTTTGCCAAAGCATGATAAACCAGAATGCAATCAATCATGAAAATTTCGTGGGCTAAGCTTTTTGACTGCTAAACATTTACTGATCGTAGCGGATGCGGGACAGAAGCATTTTAGCACCTTAGTTTATTATTGCAATAAAGCAATGGTCTGCAAGCACGTTTTGTATTTAGCTGCAACTCTAAGGACAGTCATATAGGCTCACAACAATTTATTTTATATAAGTAATTATTAATTAAAAATAACCCAGAAACAAAAACGCAGTCTAAGCTAAGCACTAAAAATGTCTTACAACAAATAACACGAATATAACATAAGAATACAGCTTTGGCGTCTTCCTCCCCATTTGATTATTTGACGACCGATGACGCAAAGTTAATATATATGACATATTTTCAGCCGCTGTTTTTTTGCAGTTAAACAAATTAATTTATATATCAACAGCTGCATTATTGCCCCTTAATAAAGTTAATTGAATCCTATTTACAATTGACTTGCCAAATAACGCAGACGTATTGAGTTCGCTTGCTTGGTCATATGAATCCACCCAGTCGGACGGCTGGTTTAAGTGATTGAAACTATAATCTTTGTCGAGCAGCTGTAAGTCACTGGTGTGATACAATTGCAGCACTAATTTATTGCATGAGTCACTTGTGCTAACTGCTGTTGATGGAATTTAATTAATTGACTATGACGCAGAATCCCTTTCCATTTCATTCAAGCAAACTGCGGAATCAGCTCAAATACATTCATGTCATGAACAAGCCCTTATTATTTCGGGGACAGTGACTATCTAAAACCAAAATCGCTCTAATGCCGACAACATTTAGCAATGCGCGCTGCAAATCATAGTGCTGTTCTAAATTGCGTACCCGAATATGGTATCAAAGTCATTGCTGATGTTTAAAACAACGTCCTTCTTAGCCGCGTCTGCGAGAGCTTAAGCAAGACTGAATACCCAATAACTTTTATCAAAATGCAGGCCGATGTAATCGGGCTTTTATCGAGGCTCATGTGTTTGCTTCACGATTGATGGCCGAACACAAAGCACGGCGAAGAGTAATCCAAAAGGATGAGGCTAGATCCGAAGTTAGTCAGACCAATAGCTTTAAAAGAGCATCCTCTATCACATACATACATCATCTGTATAGAACAGTTAATGCGGGGATTACAAGAAAATACAGACCTGGGTCAAGCTAGGGCTTATCATCATGACTCATTTGCTCCCTTTCTGATCTTAAAATAGAACATGTTCCGTCACTCAGTAAATGCGAATTCTTTCTTTCCTGAAACAATCAATTTTCACAAGCAAAGCAGTGCATGTTATGCGAGCAGTTATGCCCAGTGCATTGTTTGATGGCATTCCGTCATGCGTACACGTTCTATAATTAGGATTCAATCGTGTACCTTTCCTACAGCCGCAACCGTAGATATTCATTGCGTATGTTGGCACATGATTGATGACGGTTGGCTGGAATAAAGAGGGATGCCAATCGATGGTAAAAGGGTAAGGCTTGTGTTAGTCAAATATATGGGTTATGTGCAATTATACTACATGACATTAACGCGTGTACTGTCGATCCTACCTCTACCGCTCTCCAATAACAACCCGTACTCATGTATGGTAGAATACAACCTTGCAAAGTGAAACCTTAAATATTTAGTTTATAATAATTGCTTTTAACGGATGGCCAAAAAATATCAGCAACTCATCATAAGGAATGTTAACGCGCAGAGTTCACCGCGAAGAGTGATTAAATATTACTCTGGTTGGCACAATTTGTTTATTCTGAACTTTAATCGAATTGTCTCGCACAGCCGAACATTTTATGGATGATCCGTGCGGAAAACATTCATGCATCAATATGGATTGTACCAGGCTACGGGTCGAAGTAAATATTACTGTTAACATGAAGCCATATTCCGTATCTTTCTCACTGATAGTCTAGTACCCATCAATCTAAGCCGAAGGACGGCATACTACGCTGTAAAATCCTCCTTCTATAGAACTATCACAAAGACAAACAAGTTTCTTGTATTATCAAACGCTATCTATTACTACAAAACGGCAGTTGATTCACCTAGTGAACTGAATGCACACGGTGTTTGATGCCGAATAATTATCCCAGTTCTGGTAAAGCAATGATTCAAGCCAAGTGAAGCCATATATAATCTGTTCAGGGACCCCTTAGTTGTGTAAAGATTACCTGAGGCATCGATATTACCGGAAATGGATGAGACCCAGGCGATTTCCGTTATATGAGGCAATCTACCTCAGCCAGATTGTGCGAGCGGCCGTTTCCATGACTCACCCCGATGTATTTCAAATTTATATGACCTGTTCAATTGTTAATAAGCGAATAGACGCTATTTATGTGTTATAGTGTTCTCATTGTATAACCCAGCATTGCAGCGTCGCCACAGTCATTGTGCTCAAAACGAGTTAGCACAGACAGCTTATTTGGTTAGCTATTCGGTAACATATCTATCTGCGGTCACGTTATTGAAAGTCTATAATTCGCTGTCGCTGTAAATGGTTAACAGCCGTTTTCACTACGCTGACGATGCAATACGGCCTAGTTTATCAACGTTAACGGACCAAGTAACACTCCGGAACTTCTGGGCCAGTGGATAGGGATACTTGTAACAACGAGCCTTTTCTTACACTAACAGCTCGTATATCCGTGATATACGATGGGCAGTGTTTTATTTAGATTGCTCCTGTTACATTGTTTGCCTGATATGCAGTATATATGCGACCAATATAGGCACTGTCGACAAAGAATCAGTTCAACTGAATGTGATCGTGACAGAGAATAAAAGCATGACATTTTGCAAACAATGGGTCTTCATTAAGATGTTACCGTAACAGCTGCTCACGGATACATTACATGCCTTTTGTCATCAAATGCAATTCCCGCTGCATTGGTTCCAATGAACGTAAAGGGCATATCACGGGTTATCTCGAAACACAATGCTGGCAAATATTAAGCGAATTGATAAAATAGATAATAGTACTTTTCTTTGTTTAAAGTTTGCATGATGTTCAAAACAAAACGTACTCTTTGGTGAAACGAAACCAGATTTGTTGGTTCTCGAGCACAGCCAATTAAGTAAGTTGTACTATAAAACAATAACTAGCCCATTCATGTACCGAAATATGTCTTTCCATGGATCATTTCTGTTTGGACATAGATAGATATATCGCATCTAATCGTACTTCTATATTCTTTTAACATCCGAAAATCGATCGCAGGTAAATAACCCATTGAATAAGACCTTGAGTAGAAACTGGATGAAACTGTAGATACTCAGGCATGTTGATTTGGCTAAACGATATATTGATGAAATATCTTATTTATATCCACTTATATAATGACATTTGTCAGATGAGGGTAACGGTCGACTAACGCATTTTGGTAGATTCTATTGCTAAATTCTACCAGACGATGGAAATCATAAGTATTATTCAGCTTCTGTCATGAAAATTAAGGCTTCTGTCGGATGTTTGTGGCATAGGTTAAGTACTGAATAGATTATTTGATCTGCCATTTAGTCACTATTAAATTGTCAAATAAACGAGAGACACAAGAGCAACGCATTTTGTAGCGATGTGTTATGCACGTATTGGGTCACATGAACTGTTGATGGGTAATCATCTTCAATCCTGAATTAACCCGCCAACGCATAACTTCAAATGAAAGTTTCGTGTTTGAAGAAACACAGACGCAATCGACGACAAAATACTGCTTGTGTTCGTCATTTCTCGTTAGTTATTGTGGTGACACAGGGGAAAAAACTTCTGATGTTATATTTCTGAGTGTACATATGAATTTTTGGGGTGTAATAATAACCTGACCATCTTTTATATACCGTTGAAAATTTGTAATATAATAGGATACGTATATATATTTTCAGCATGAGCACAAACAAGTGGATAATGCAACACGGGATTCAATTTGAAAGAATATCTACGTCTGATGTTACATTTGATTGCTTAGAAAATGCACTTAGCTTAGCACAGAGGCCCATTTAATTTTTATGCACGCTTCATAAACTACGGCTGGGTAGCTCTTACATCTAGAGCGATATTAAAAATTTAACTTATTGTGCATGTAATTGATCATCTGTTTACACAAAACTGAAACCGTTACAAGAGGGTAAATTGATATCAGGTCAGTTCTCCCCCGGGTCAGTTCACCCTCGCCGGGACGATACGCCCCCGGATCAGTTCTCCCCCGGGTCATTTCGACCTTGCCGGGACGATACGCCCCCGGGTCAGTTCACCCCCTGGTCATTTCACCCCGGGACAATATGCTCCGCAATGATATGCCCTCGTTTTACAGGAAGGAATAAACTCAATACTACATATTTCATTTAATAAAGGAACAGTCAACCGCCAATACATCGCACTATCGCTACCTGATAGAGCGCTTATGGGCGTTTGGTCGGGCCGTCGTCTCTGGACCATATGCTCCTTCAACAGAACGCGTACCGATACAGAAATCGGGCACCTAAATAATGTGTGGTAACTTTTTTTATGGCAGTAGCATATGATGTTATAATTGATCATTTATAAAAGCCAGAATAATAAAACAAGAATATGATTACAAAGCGCATCACGACGTGACACTTAGTGAGTTGTGAGCGGGACGCGTCAAGAATGCTGTGACCTAGTATGCTTCCCTATATAAGGTACGGATGTCTTGTATGTGATCGTTCACTTGTAAGATTTTCGCTGCTCAAGTCGCACAATCCTGAATCATGAACATTTGCATAGTATGCGCTGCTTAAGTCCAAAGAAGGCAGCAAGCCCTTGCGTGCGAAGGGTGCAGCCGTCGGCAGCACCGAACTTGCAACACAGGAGTGACCCAGACCAACTGCTAATAGAGAGGTTTCATTTAGTGACATGATATCAGCCATGCCTCGTTTTAGATTGCCATTACATACGCCGAAGAAAATATCAAGCAAATCGTGAAAAGGCCGGTCATATGTTTGATAAAACAAATTGCAAATACTTCGCCTAAACTCGCATACAACATTCATCACGTCTTACTGAGACCCAAAACTGCATGCAACTCTTTTTTTGTGGACTTACGCACTAAATATCACCAATGCAAATCAGTAGTTTGTGTGCGGAATAAAACATTAAGAGACGGAATGCACTAAACTGGCGTACATTTTGCATTTGGATAATATTTAACCCTATCGCTGAAGCAACCCAACTTCAAATCGTCAAAGAAGCACTGTATATGCATACCTAAAGCGATTACATTCATATTTGGTGCTTTTCGATGCGAGTATATCATACTGGTGATTGGCTTACTTTTTCCATATTGCGATAGCTACCCGCAATAGCAATATACAATGTCGCGAGTTAGCTTCTTCGCGGCTTCAAAATTTCCTCGAGATTAACGCTCCATGATTGCCTTTCCCTCGTCAATGTTCTAGAGGGTCATCTATGAATTTATTTTCGCCCAGGGAGATATATTGCTGTCGTTAATTGGTTAGCTCTATTCTGTAATTGGCTTCCCAAGTACTTATGTGAGATTGTAAGCCGCATTGCATGTTATTAGCAAGCCCCTTGGCTCAAACATGGTTAGCGGGTCTTTTAAGGGCGAGTGTTCCTCTAGTTCTTTTTTTTGAACCCACCTGACATAGATATATGAGCAATCTGGTATATGTATATATCTGCAGTGTATAAGTTTTGGGCGTGAAATGGGGGGGGGGGGAACCGTACGGCTTTGTTTTCCATCCAAATTGAACAATTTACGATCCATGCCCTCTGCGGGATGGAGCGCTCATTAACATATTCTTCAACAATGAGTATAGGAAACAAGTGCCTCGAATATCTAATGCACACTAAGGTTGTGTAGATCGAGTAGCACTAAAACATGATTTCACAGTACTTTGATAACGTAGATAAATCCACCATCATAGAGCTTCTGCGCATTGTAAGTGGATTAGATAATCACTCTGTAATATTGTGATACTATCTCAATTAATTAAGTGTTTTAAGTATGTAGATCGTATTTAAATATGTATTCATTTTGTCATCTGAAGTGGTCACTGCTGTTCCCATAACCACACAAAATATAATATTACCAAACGTAGAAGGGTCGTTACTCAATAGCTGATGTAACGTCACACCGATCATGTATTACAGCACTTTATGTGAGGCTGTATTTTAAATTAACATATTATTCTTCTCAGTACGGCATGCCTAGTTTTGTAAATGATGTTTTTTGCTAGATAAACGTGGCTTTTTTTATGTATTAACATACAGTGTAGTTTACAAAAGTGGAGCCAAATGTTGCTAGTTTTGTATACAAACGCTTTTAGAAAAATGACTATATTGCTATGATGATTGGATGTTCTACCGGGGCATGGTGGTTGATGCTTTATTAGTTTGGCGATGTACCCGTGCACTGCTGAATGAGGATTACACTCAACGGCATAAGGAAATAAGATTCAGTGTTGCCGCATATTGTAAGTATTAGGAAGCGTATGGGTACATTACTCGGCGAGAGTAATTTATGTCCATTCCCTTTACAATGCTTATCTCTAGCCTCAATATGATGCCGACTTAAACAATAACGCTCATTATAAAAAATTGCCACATCCTCGTTTGTTCATATGAGTAATTTTGCGTTCTCATCCACGA
>CM067358.1:19813662-19908662 GCA_034190875.2 Urechis unicinctus | reverse complement strand
CTAGTCCAGAGGTCTTGACCGTCAAACTTGCCTGTCACCATGTTTCTAATATTAGGACAACTAATTGCGAGCATTATTCTGTCAAGACATTCACAAAAAAGTTCCACACTGAAACAATATATGCCAACATGTAGGATGTAATTGAAAAGTGCAAGCATTCACATTCCCGCAAGTAGAACCAAATAGTTATAATCCCTTTATTCATCTCTCCAGTATTCGCGTGATAGTAAGGTGACCACAGAAGGCAGCTGTTAAACAAAGGCTAAACGGAATATACAGTACGCTTCCAGAATAAGATTATGTCATTAATATACAAAACATACATAAGTGTCTGGAATACGTCGAATGGTGATTACCATGACCTAATAGCAATCATATGTTTTACTTAATCATGCATGACATAATTAAACAACACTCAAAGGGATAACACGCGAGACAAACCTAGCTGTCGTAAGATACTTAGATATCCCATATTATTCGCTGGACCTGAGATCATTGACATAACTTCCACCTGTAGAATATAATTATATCATTGAGCAGGTATAATTATATATCTTGCAGGTATAATTATTCATCTCGCAACGTACTTATTGTGATTAAACTTATCGTGGATGTCAGAACAGTACAATGGTACAATTTGTATCTAAAATTCAGTTTCATGAATGTTTCGTTTGAGACATTCCATTTTTCTTCTTAAATTAGATATTGGTTTCGTCAGCGGCTGCTATCACGTCAGACAGTGTAACCGAAAGACCTATATTTCCCCAATGTGTACTCATTTCGTGTAAAGCGCGGGAATTTTGGTCGATTTAAGTATAAACTCGTTTTTACCTTTTGCAAGGTAGAAGCTGGTTCATTTCATTCCAGCGCAAATCAAAATGCGGTTCGATACAGACTGTCCATTTGAAAATTTGAACCTTGCTAACCCTAGCTTTTAAAGATTGTTGAATAAGTAAGGCAGCCAATCGACGAGCATTTAGGACAAGGAAATCAACCTCGTGATTTGATCTTAACAGCCGTAATTAACAATTGGCCAAACGACGTGGTAAGGTCAGCAATAAAAACGCTGCATAACATTGCGAGCGCAATGTTGACATGTCATACTTGAACGGTACGCCCACTTCTTGCATCACACGTAATTAATTTCAAAACAAGTTTTCCTTTGCGGGGGAGAAAATAGCATGCACGATTGACCTTTTGAGTTCTTGATGAAGTTGGGCCGTAATTCTACATCATAATGGGCTGCTTTACATAGATATGTATTACGTTAATGATCGACCGCTGTTATTATCGTGATGAACAATGATCCAGGAGCATAACATAACTGTAGCAAAGATTGTATGTCAATGATCACTTAAGCAGAAAGTGGCATATTGTTAGGTTTACACTGAACACTGAGGTTTAGTATAAATAAACACCGTGGTGACACAGCCATCTTTATTAGAACTGCTTTTACGATACAGAGTTAAAAAACTATAAATTTGTTTATGTTGGGTGGTCATATAGTAATACAGTAAAATGAACAAGGTTAAGAGAGCAATCAAGAAAGCTAGTTTGCTGTGCGAGATAAGACACATATAGAGTTGACAAACGGGCTTATTTATAAGAAGCCATGTGCATATATAAGGAGCAAGTTAAACATCATACATCGCACACAGCAAAGATGGGGAGGAAGACAGCCACATGTGCATGAGAAAGTTATATATTTGAATATACAAACAGTGGTGGGTGGGCTAGGGAATAAAAAATCCTATTAGCTACGATGGCGACTGTCACAAGACGGGAGGAAGTGATAATCGCCTATATCGGTAAAGGAAATGATTATAAAGTCATGTGACAACCTAGCAGAGCGAAAAGCCGCTATGCAACAGATCACATGGCCGTTGTACAAGATAAGGCGAGAGACCGTCAAACATTATGACAAAAACAACCGCTATGATTCCCGACACTGCTATAATAAAAAAATACGAAGCCGATTTAATTATGTGCATATTAAATTAGTATATAACTGTCAAACGGAAAGCATAGGCATTAATTATATTGAAAGCGCGACCTACTCGGCGGATTTGTCATAGTTATTCTGTCGAATAAAATTTACGGCTTAGTCTTTATTCTGGCTATCATACTCCAGAAGCAGGCGGAGTTGAACATAATCACGGCTTTTGCTAGATACCTTTATCTGGTATGCCATTTAAAGAGCGACTGGATTGTCAATATAAGCTGCTAAATATTTGATTTATTAAAGCATAATGCGCCCGAATGTAAGCGAATGCTCCAAAAAGGCTATCATATATCCAATACGGGATGACGCAAATTTAGAGAAACTTGATTTTTAGGCTACAAACATCCATGTATACAACCTCTTGAAATATTGAGACTCGTTTTATAGATATTTATAGCCTACTAAGGGTTTTTCAATTGCCTTCGCTCAAAAGCAAACATCGGTGTTAATCTGCTGGACGAAAGATCCAGCTTATTTAAGCAGCTCTTTTTTTATACTGCCCCTGTAAGATGAAAACATGAAAACAACATGTGCTCATTTGGATTTATTGCAAGTCACTTACATGCTAAAAGCCATCTTAAACTGTGAGCTATAACAAATAGGTGCAGGAAAATGATAATAGAGATAACGACGAATAAGTTCGATATCGGTGCAACATTTTGTTGGCTGTAATAGTCCTGATAACCAATGTCAATCATCTTAGATGATGATACTACGTAACTCATCTCTGCTATGGAAAGCAATCAGCATATTGCATAGACAAATTTTTTTTTCTATCAATAAACAAATAACTTCGTGCTTGACAGCTGTCATTTTACCGGCAAAGATATGCTTAATTGAGGTATTGATAGAAATAATTATGCATGGCAGATATTGAAATAGATATTAGAATGTGCGTCTTCTATATTCAGTCTGAATACAATAAGTTCGAATAAATATTGTATTGTTATGATGTTGATGTTATATATATCTCGTTCCTTGCACAATCGTTCTATTGACATAATGCCATGCGGAGATATATGCTGTAAATGTTAATAAATGATGTGCAGGTGATTGGCAAAGAATATGGCATGTGACAACTGGTGAGCGGGGTCATGGAACGGTAATAAAGAGCCTTCATACGCCCATTGCGAGCTATACCTCGACCTTTTCTGTGCGTCAGGTTTTTCATTCATCGATGTTGTAATTGTAGGTACGTATAGACGAGTACTATATCGATGAAAGGGGATTCAACTCGATAATAAAGACGTAGGATTTTGAACACAATGAAGAGAATCAAAATAAAATTAACAAACAGTGTAAAAAATGGCATGATATATTGTTAAAGGCATAGATTTGGCCGATAGAACAATTAACTGTTGACACCATCATGCCCTATAGTCCAGTATGGAAGTATTGTTCATAGTACATTTCAATGCTGATCGGTGACCTCATGTTTTGAACAATCCATTATATCAGGTAAACCTTAGAGAAAATAACGCTGTTACAATGTAATGAATCTGATAAGCCTTAAATAATACCAACACATGGGAGCAAAAGATTTTCAAAACGTTTAACACAACAGCGCAAAAGTATGAAAACGCCAGTGGTGTCTCGTGGGGCATATTACAAATAAGAGGACGGAGGCTATTTGAGAAACATGCCGAAAAACGCATTCAAGACGTATATGAAGTCTCATCTGACCGGGTGGACACAGGAAATTGCGTCATAATCATTGTATCTTCGATTGGAACACAGACTTAGACAGTGAGGTCTGCTATAATTAGGCCTGCCACTAATTCGAGCTCTGTATCTCCTTGATGTACGCGACTTTGCTAAAGGAAAACAAATGTCTTGTCATTAATCTTCAGGACATCAGCAGCCGCCGTGGTTTAAAAACGAATAATAAGCCTCGTGCCATGCCACCATTGCAATTCTAGGGGGTTTCCACGATTATAAACCAAATCTCATAGCCTATTACTCAAAAGAAGCATATTCGATACTAGGAAACTCATGGCTCATAGTGTTGTGTCAGGATAAATAAACCATTGGTATATGCAATGAGGCAAAATAGCATAAAGCAATTATCGTATACGTGTGTGACTTACCCTAATGTTCGCATGCATGTATACTCCATATGTTCGCTTTAACACATATCATGCGTGCTCTGTACTAACTTATCAAAATTCAATATATATTTTGAAAAAAAAAAAACCATATGGCCGTCAGCTTATCTTTTGTTGTTTCGTTCTCGAAAATACAGCCATATTTCCATGTCATCAACAAGTTTGTACCAATATGTTGATGGCTTTTGGACTGGTTGTTACCATTAATGGCAAAACATTGAAGATGACCATATCAGTCCGTTAAATCGCTAGAGAAAGCAGTTTATCCATCACGTAATAATATCGTGACATTTAAGAAAATAATGAGATGATTGAGCTTGAAACGGCAGATTCGATTCTATCGGTGTCCTACAAATAGGGCTTTAGTAAATCCACTGCCGATATCCTGCTGCCAAAAAGTCTTGATCATTGCTTACACGGTTACTTTCAGGGTTTTCGTAACAAATTCAAACGAATTTTGATTGATACATTAACTGTAAGAGTGAAATATCAGAAATCAATGGTAGGAATAAAGGTGCCGATATACACCTTTTTCAAGACAGGTATTAAATTCCACTCGTGAAAACAATGAGCTGTATTGCTTCCACATAACAGATTCTCTGCATGTGTCCCGGAACAGTTTTGCGACTTCAGATGCCTTATTAGAAGGTTAGTCAAATTTATTACCTCATGACGTCAATTTGTGTCCAAAAACTCCATAAAAGGAAAATAATATAACCCTCTTAATATATAATCGCAAGCAACCCCAATAAGTCTTAGTGAGTGGTACTTTACAACCCCAAAATAAGCTTTGAAAGGCCTCAAAGGTGGGTTTCATTGCTAAGGCAGGCTATATTATCACTGGGGAAATTCTATAGGCACTCAGGCAGATGCTTTATTCAAACATTTATGGAATGAATCTCCTTATTGACATTTGAAAACTACTATGAAGAGTTACCGGGGTGCTTGCGACCGAGCGTATAGGGCCGACGAATGAAATGGGCCTATATATACTGCGTCCGAAAAAATAATCGACAATTATGAGGTATTTGACTGTATGGATGCAAATAAAAATACGATTAGGTCCTCTTCGTGGAACGATTTAATTGTCCGATTTGCTTCCGATGTCTGAATAAACCTCAAATGTGGCCCAAATAAGCGTGTACACTGGTTAATAGAGGATCGTTATACTGTTGTATCCGAATCTGTGTTAAAACTACCGTTATTTTTTCTGCATCTTGTCTCTTAGACTAGAATGTGCTCAATTCCGCGTCAAGGAGCCGATAACAGAAATTCTCTGTTATATTATCCATGCATATATTGGAATGATTAGTTTACCTGCGAAACAGTAGTATGGTTGAGGTTTTCCGATTTATTCACTAACTATTACCAGTTTGAATTGCTTAATCTTATGCATTGTAGGTCAGCTTGCCTTCTGACCCGCAAGTTACAACATAGTAAGACAGCCGCAGTAAGAGTCAAATTTGCTGACAATCTGTACCGGTCACAACATATATATTGTGAGCTGGATGACAAAACTGTAGCCCAGGCAGTATAATTTTGTTGTAGAAAAATATATTTATCGCTAATCAACGCGTCACAGTTTGCTTAACGCATTTTATGGGATGACACTATCATAGTATTATGGGCCTTTGGGCAAATATTAATATGTTATCTTTGCCGCACATGTGCATTTTCAATCAATGCTCAGTCAATGGCACAGTGAGTGTCTAAATATATAACGTCCTCAAAGCCAATACGAACACACTTTCATGTGGGACGGTTATGCAGTCGGGTTGTAAAACTATTGCGTTATAGGAAATACTCCGAAGACGTTCAATTCTCATGGGTCGCCTCAATAATTTCGACGTAGTGAGAAACAATCAATGTAGCGTCGATGCCAAATATGTTTCTGAATACGTGTGCGACCCTTTTTAACGAATACAAGCAGCCAGAACCGTTTATTCGTTTTCCCCTCCGTCAAGCACTAACTTTTTCCAACTTTTTATTCCTTGACATAATCTTCCTTGGCAAAATAGTGTCATTGACCCATTTAGTCGTAAAAAATCTGCATGCGTTGTCTTGGGAAATCGTTTCCGACCTATTAATGCCACTGTTCGGGCTGTCAAGAACAGTCCATTTGATTACTATGGGCGGTTGCACGTGCATATGATTGAGCATTATCGTGTTTCCTCATGTTTGGAACGCATATGTGTATATGGGATGATGCACTATAACCAAATCATATATCCGCTCGCAACTCGGTCTGATTCCTTGTGGGCAAATATTAATAATGTGATCATTTTGAAATTGCATTAATTGTATTTCAACATCTTGCTCAGCTCAACACTGTTGGATCAAAACAAATGCTGTTGTCTTAAATCCTCAATGTCCAATACTTTTTCATGTGGGACGGTTTATGCATAAACTGTAAGATGATCAGGCATTATCGTGGGTCGCCTCATTTTTTCGACGTCAGCTGATACAATCATATATTGTATCGTCGTCGAAAATGCTGATTGTGAAGTAACTACCCACGTCTGCTGATTAACCACATACAGCCACGGCAGCTCGCAACTCGAAAACGTCTGATTCTTCGAGAAGTATGTGAGTTATTTTTTTATAGCTGCAACAGATAATGTGTGGATTGAATAAATCGAAAAATCAAATGGAACACAAACTTAGTTATTTTTCCAGTTTTGATGTCAGACTACATTTTGAAATTGCATGTTCAATCCGTGGCATAAGTTTTATGTTATTGTATTTGCCATGCCCAAAAACTATACACTCTTGCATGCCTCAACATTTTTCAAAATCTGAGTCATTATGTTTATACTTATCATCTCTTTAGGTAGGATATGGTTTAAAATATTCTAATTGTGTTGAAAACAATCTCGCATTAAAATAGGCTTCGTTAAGTATCCTGCTTATGAACAAAGACGGTAAACGTGGACTTCTGCTTTAAGTAAGTGAAAACATAAAGCACTCGATGGCTAGGAGCTACAGCTGCCTTCGTGCATTATTTTCAGCGCTACCGTAGGATATAATAGAACACTGCTCGGCCATTTACAAAAGGTGGTTTGTTTGACGCCGGCTCAATCATTATTGAAGCCATCGACGTACTGCACGTGGTATTTAGGGGCAATATGAGAATAAATTTCGCAAATAAAGTAAGGGTGCGATAATCTAAAATAAATCTACCTGTTCTTGTGCTAGTGAGGAGATATGTAGATGCAAAAATCAGATGTAGGTGACAGAAGACTATGCACCGGTAGTAACGTGGTATTGCATCGTATGATTAATTATATTATATATTATATATATATATATATATATATATATCTATATATATATATTTATATATATATATATATATAGATTATATATATATATATATATATATATATATATGTGTGTGCATCTATATATATATTTATAAAAATAGCTATATATATATATATAAATATATATATATCTGTATACATATATATATATAATTATATATAGGTATCTCTCTGTATGATATATAAAGAGAGTACATATATATATATCTGCTTTAAGTATTCTATCTGTATATATATATGGCTCTCTCTCTCTATATATATATGTCAGCTATCTCTCTATATATGTATATATATATGTCTATATATATATATATATATTATATATATCTCTATATATATATATGTCTATATTTGTTTATATTATAGTTTTACCTTATTTAAAGTAAACATATTCAGAAAAATTTCGACAACTTAAAATGCATACGCAGTGCTTAAATCGAAGTCAATACCATGACTAAGCCCATATTGTGGTTCTTCGCAGCAGACATCTTAAATGCATGCGCATGCGCCCAGAACTGGATGTTCTGAGAATTATAGATGCCAAAATTATACCATCCAAAGAGAGTAAAGAGTTTGTTGAAATTAGCAAACTAGCCATTTTTACAAAAAGGGCCAAATAATACAACCATAGCCCTCAATACATCTCGAGGGGATCATGCGGAAACGTGCTTAGACTGCTATTATGGCACAATATGAGAACATTATTTGATTTGTGGTGGGACGGCTTTATTTCAGGACTGTATGTCCAAGCATTGCTGTTATCATAACTACATCTTCATCGCCCGAAATTTAGCGGTGCCTCAGTTTGGCTTCCGACACGTTGGAAGCTTAGGGGCGCTTATCGAAGATTATAAAGAACAATGGGTTCTTACTTTTACATGTGATCCGTCCAACACTGTTAAATAATTAAACATTTCACTTAAATGTTGCCTAAGAGTAATACGGAACTAGCAAGAAATGGCTCTCCGCATCAAGTTGTAAAGCTATGGGAGCATGTACCGAACTAACGCAGATATTATTTCAGGGTCACGAGCTGTTATTATCATTTACAGTCCGCTGCATTTCATGTATATGACGTAGATAGTTTTCTATAATTATTTATTGTCCACAGCGCCATCTTGCTACAGCCCTTCATCCCCATAAGGTCTCAGACAGCCATTTGTGTATCGGAGGGAAAACTGATGTACCTGTAAAGTGTCATCACCACCAGGTCTTGGGCTGTTATCTTTAATTACGTGTGGAGAAGATGAGACTAACATAGTCCAAACAACTATCTCTTGATTTGATTGAACCATGATTAGATCTAATAAAGCTTTCGTGAAGGAACACATGTTGTTAAAAAACGGCACTGAAATCTGCGGTGCATTAGAAAGAAATGTGTTTATTCTCACTGCGCCATTAATATTATATCACACGAACGGTATACACACACAGATGGTTTCTGTAACCGACATATAAGACTGCTTTCTTTGCCAAGTACCGCTTCTCAATACATTATCTTTATCCATTCCTCTTCTGAGGTAACTGTTGTGGATTTAGTATCATCTTATGACCGTCAATGTTGAGGCGGTTTGGAATCCAATACAGTGTATGACGTCTTTGGAAAAGTCCAACCATTCAGCTTGAGTTCTCAAATAGTGCATAACTATTATTCATCCACGCTAATGTGAATGCACTGCGTGATTAGCGCGATCACGCCCACGCGTATTAGATTCGTGGTAGCCCAATTTAGATCATCAACCCACAATTACCAGAAATCCCTGGGTATCTGAAGTACAAGTCCTGTTTTGTCAATCAGATTAAGACTGACCTTGTAGTTTGAATCTACACACTTTCATAGGGCTTCATCGATTTGCACTCCCAAGTGACTAATGAGAGTCCGTTAGGACCCATATCATCATTTCCGATACTCTTCATTACAAATTGAATAGTCAATATGGGTCCTTTAATTGCGTTTACCTATACCCAGATACCATTCATGCAAGTAAAACAGAGCAGCTAAGTTTATAAATATTGAGTTCCATAGACTGTGTCATGCTAAGTAGCGTGATGTTTCGGCACAAATGAAGCCCGTTACACCGGTTAAAACGCGCGGTATGGGTTTAAGGCAAAGGCATAGCCGCTTTCTATCTTTCTATCGTACAAAATAGCTCGTTAGTTGCAAACAGGTACTTGATACGCACAATACCTTGAATCCAGCTTCATATCAACCCACGCTTGAAATGACAGCCAATTACCAACAGTTTTAACTCCCCCCTGTCCGTCGCCAAAACACCCAAACGGTGAGATTGCGTTCGCTGGCTGATACGAGAAGTCATTTTAACACTATCAAGCGCAAAGGCTTTAAAATATCCCGTCCCTGTTGTTCGCTTGGCACGCACTGTTCGAAAAAAACATACATAGATGCCATATAATAAACAAACCGAGCAATAGATTATTTATATGTTCCATTGTCAGACCCTAAAAACCAACACATGGTGCAATTGATACATTTTGTGAATGCCTGAAGTTTGGAAGAAATATTCAAAAGATTTATCATCATCGCTTAAGATTAAGGCACCATGTATTGTGTCAACAGTTAAATGAGAAATATATCCATGTTATGACTAGTACTTACAGGATGTGGTCGTCTACCTCTTGATCCTTATTCAGTCAGAACTATGCTTATCATCATCACGAAAGCTGTTTCACGATGCCAATGAGGCATTTACCATGCAATTATTAGATAAAAATAATTGTGGGTTCCCAAATACGTGTTGATACTATAGTGTCATTTATGTGGTTAAAAGTCTTCCAATCGTGGTTAAATGATCCGTCTATCTTACCTTTCTGAAACCCGCTATAAATCAGCATTACCAGTCGAATGGTATATCGATCATGACTCTGTGGCTATCAAAAGGTCAATAGTGCTAGCCGGTAAATTTATGCAATGATCAAATAACATTTTGTCGTGATATTTTGTCTCATATATTCTTAGTGTCTTCAACTTCCGGTGTGCAATGCGATTCAAATTCATAAAATGCACCTTCAATTCCTGATACATTTTAGCATTTTTTTATTATTCACCTCACACATGTCAAAATACTTACCCAGCTGAACAAATATGCCACAGTTGAAAAGACGGGGAATGGCATGTTGATTATCATTTAAATGATCGTTTAACTAGCTACCTCACTACAACATAAGTAGACATGCATCTTAAGTGTGCCGTTAGAGTAAATAACCCTATGGATTATGTCTAACAACTCCACAATGATGTGTGTTTCATGACAATACCAATCAACATACGCCTTCCTATAAGCCCAATCAATCAATCAAACACCAATATAGAGACAACAACGGATGGCCTACCATGTTAAAAGTCGGGCTATTAACCATTCATATAAATGGGTATCCTTGTAAAATATCAAAAACCAAAAACACAATGAAGCGATTGGTGTTTCTTTGCAGGAAAAATTACCAATGCAAGCAGGGGGAGAACAATAATAGATCAAGTGATAGGTTAATAAGAGTAATTACACGTCACATCTAGCACTATTGGGTACCTTTCGATTTCAATCCCTATATATATATATATATATATATATATATATATAGAGAGAGATATATATATATATATATATATATATATATATATATATATATATATAGATATATATATATATATATATATATACATATATATATATATATATATTTATATATAATATATATATATATTTTTATACATATACATATATATATATACATGTAAATATATATACATATATATATATATATATATATATATATATATATATATATATATATATATACATATATATATATATATATATATAGATAAATACATATATATATCTTTATATATATATATATTTATCTATATATATATATCTACATACGTAAATATATTTATATATATATATATATTACACTTCTATATTTTTAGTTGCATCGACAATGCCAATAATATAACAGATAGAGTCGTTGTATATATAGCTAGGGCCTTTAATCTTACTCTATTGTTGAACATACAAAGAAAGTCTGACAATTGAGGACTTTACGCGGTTATATATCGCAACAGGACCTTCATCGATGCGAATTATGTTTGATAGTGGCCAGTTTTTGGCATAATCAGTGGCCTATCTTTGGCACGCAGTAATTTTATAGTAATATCATGCGTGCAACAAGGTGAAATCTTTATTTGGACTTGAGATATTAACCAACCTTACATCCATTAAATATCGGAGAATCCCGCTGATTAACAATCCAACCTATTATTTACACATAAAAAACATTGCTGAATATCAGACAACCGTACTTCGTGTGCAGAATTATTTTTATCAGTATCAGACAATTCAATTTACCGTCCAAGTTTATCGATGCCGTAAGCAGTTGGCCACGATAATGTTACTGTTATTAGCATCGGCTTTATGACATATGTTTGACGCACCATAGAGTAGTTCATGCTGGCTAGTGGTAATCTACATGCACCTGGCACAATTAACACATATTGCAAATTTAATTCGGCTAACAGCATTCAAATTGCATCTGATTCAAACTTTTACCAGCGGAAAAACGCGCCAGTGTTCTAACGGGAGGGAATGAAGAGTGTGCACTTGCTTCAGTGAAACCATTATTTTTCATCACCGTGAAAAAGCCCAGGATCTACCGGAGCAAGATCAAATACGTCTTATACTAAATATTTTTTTTTCTCTTTTTTGTTGAACAATAGCATATGCACATATAAACCTAATTTTATGCAGACACAATGCCCATTAGGCCATCGCTGGGGGGCAATACAAATTGCACATATCTTAAGGTCACATAGCCAATGGCTCTGCTCAATCTTATATGTGCAATTGTACTGACGTATATGGGGTCATAAGCTGCATTAAGCATCACATCACTGCTACAATTTTGATGATCAACTCAAACATGTCCTTCAAAAACTATATTGAACTATAATTCCAAGGCTAAGGATAAATCGAATTTGCCAATCAACGCCCAGCAACGAGCAAACTTTGTAGTGACAGAGGCAGCTGCTACACAGTGGTAGTAACAGTGATCGCTCACACAGAAGCGCTCATTTGATAATGCTAAAAATAATAAAATCATTGGGCTTCATCACAACTTACTCGACCATGAAGGAACAAGCTACATTGAGGTTTGCTGGATCCATGTTTATGGCTTGGACTTTTATACAATCTATTGTCCATGATATATCAGCATTACATTCCCGACATATGACGCCCTGGCATTACTTGAAAGACATGGATGCACTTTATGCCCACGCATTTGCTTTCAACAACTAGTGACAAGTATTTTAGGGCAAGAGTTAAGGAGTCCATTCCTTCATCCAATTAGGACATTGATTGGAAAGGCAATAACGATGATCATTTATTATTTGTAATGTGACACCAGAATCAACACTGGAGGTACAGATCTGTTGGAGCCCACAAATAACAATTTACTCGATATTGCAAAAACTCACTGTGACAGGCTAGTCAAATATTAGGTACAGGTTAAAGACAAAATATAGAAGAAAGGTAGTCGTCAATTAGGGTATGTAAATCGCGTTAGCATCTGTATAGGGTGGTCCTAATAAGCAACGACCTGTCTGAAATCTTAAACTACATCAAAATCTGCTCCCGAAAACCAAGTCTGTAAATTTCACAGACGGACGATTGTCTAAGTATTTTTCAAGGTTAAAGCTACTGTGATGTATGGTTTGGAAGGTGTCTATTTCCACCAGATTTCAGTACGCTAACGAATTGTTGGCAGCACGTTATTTACATGGTATTTCACGACATTCTAAGTTGGTGTGGTAGAAATGGAAAATGAAATGCACAGACGATAACTTCGGAACTCCTTTCATACAACAAAATGAATACCCAGTTCCCACATTTGGACCTAAATATACACACGTGAAAGGGGTATATAAATGTTTGTTTTTCATGCACAAAAAACACATTCCGTGTCAATACCGACAAGGCATCGCGGTATAACAACGTATTGCGCTGATTTTTAAAACCAAATAGGTATCATCACAATCCCTCTCATTACCTTCAAAGCAGTTCAAGGATTATGGGCATGTCATCTAAAGTACATGCTTTGAGCCTATTTACCTGCAATGTCTCTCAAGTCATCAGATCAACAACTACTTGACATCCTAAACACTGAAATGAAGTCGTTCAGTAATCGAGCTTTTTCCACAGCAGCACCATCTCCGAGGAACCCATTTTTAGATGACATTCCGTTAATGGCATCACTACCTATGTTGAAGACAAAGCTTCTTTTCTCGGAAACGCTTGAGTGATTCATATTACTTTGTTCCCATTTAATGTGTGCTTTACATCATGTCAAGTTGTTATGCTTCAAGCAGTTCTACTCATGTAAAGCACCGTGAAATGCTTAGCATTCAATACTTATTATTATTATCATAATAATTAGTATTAAGAATACGCAAAAGAATAGAAATCACGCATACACACACATACACACACACACACACACACACACACACACACACACACACACACACACACACACACACACACACACACACACACACACACACACACACACACACACACACACACACACACACACACACACACACATATATATATTTGGGTTTTTCTTCCGCATCTATGGGAATTTAGGTACCTTGTAACTCGTATGCATGCTAGTCTAGGGGTCTTGACTCTCAAACTTGCCTGTAACCAAATTTCTAACATTAGGAGAACAAATTGCGAGCATTATTCTGTCATGGCATTCCAAAAAAGGTTCAACGCTGGAACGTTACATGCCAACATGTAGGATGTAATTTGAAAATCCCCGCAAGTAGAACCAAAATAGTTATAACCCCTTTATTCGTCTCCTCAATAGTCGCGTGATGGTAAGGTGACCACTGAAGACATTTGTAAAACAATGGCTTAAAGCGAATATACAGTACGCTTCCAGAGTAAAATTATGTCATTAATATACAAAACATACATGAGTGTCTGGAATACGTCGAATGTCGAAACTCAGATTCTAATGGTATGAATTTCTCCAAGCTACGAATTCTGACGAGCGTCAAGGCCGGAATACTGTAAGATGATTAGAGGCAATTCGATGGGGAAACAGCGAACATTTCAAGCTTTTTAAGGCGTAGCGGAACTTTTGACAGTTGGATTGATCCATAATTCAAATTTCGCAGATACGCTCGGTCTAAATGGGTGCTCGATGATCATGCGAGCTACAACCATGTTAAGAGCCCATATATATGTATTTTACGATTTAAATAACTCAGTATGAGACAAGATATTGTCATTTAAAATATTCTGCCTCATACTTCATGACGTTTCAATAATTAACACGATACTTATCAGGCATGCTTTACACTTGTTGTCGATTCGAGAAAAACAGTCTATAATCAGTCTTTACGCCATAACTAGCTTTTTATGATTTAAAATATAACAATGTAGCCAAACTTATAGTTAAATGATTGGGTTTAAGAATGACAAATGTGTCGGCGGATTTGCTGGGGTAGGGATAAGACTGTGCATCCAAACTGTAGAACATAAGCATATGCCGGCCTTATTGTAACATTCCTAAGGAAATATACTGTTAATATAGATTCCAAATTGTCGCTGATATTATCACAGACATATAACAGTTAACTGTTCTTTGGATAACGGGGATAAAAGAATATTATGCATGCTCTACATCATTTCTATACCGCTCGCGATGTAAGTACCAAAATTGCATGCCGAAGGGATCTGCAGGTATGTATGCGAGATGAAATAAGTAAATATATAATACGTAATACGTTTCGTCGATTAAATAGTTTTTCGATTCTTAAACGTTCAATGGCGGATAGGCAACAATTCAAGCATTAATATTGTTTTTCACTTTGTTACCGCCTACACACGATTTTCTTCAATCCATAACCGCGGAGATGTTTATGGAGTCAAACACAGTTTTTCCTAAATGAACACCAACTGACTTCAGGATATCTTCGAATGAGCGATTACCTTATGCATTCCCAACTTTACTGTGTGAAATCAAGTCTCCTTTAGTATATGGCTTCTCCGGCTGACCATATGCCCAATGCATCATGAATAATTTGCCCTCTATGTAGAATGGATTATTATTAGTATTTATAGTGTTCGGATAAAGTTTACAGCTCACTGGCTGGTTTAATAAACACTATCATAACACGTAGAGTAGACGATACACAAACATAGGCAAAACCATGATGCAATAGCAATCATATGTTTTACTTGATTATGCATGAAATAATTAAACAACAAAGAGGTAACACACGAGACAAACCTAGATGTCGTAATATACTTAGATATACCATATTATTCGTTGGACCCTAGGTCATTGCCATAACTTCCACTTTTAGCATATTATTATATTATTGAGTAGGTATAATTATATATCTCGCAGGTATAATTATACATCTCGCAAAGTACGTTTGATTAAACTTAGCGTGGATGTCAGAATAGTACAATGGTACAATTTGCATCCAAATTTCAATGTCATGAATGTATTGTTTGAGAAATTCCATTTTTCTTTTTAAATTAGACGTTGCTTTTGTCAGCGGCTACTATCATGTCAGACAGTCTAACCCAAAGGCCTATAATTCATATTTCCCTAATGTGCACTCATTTTGTGTAAAGTGCGGGAAGCCTCGGCACTGAAGTCTAATATGCTTATGATGTGGCAAATAGCAAACCGTAACGATCTGATAAAGCATAACAATTCAACATATAATTCGTTATATATAAGTTGCTAAGATATTGCAACCCAAAATAAGAAATATCGTTTTGCCTGCCTACTGAAGTGAATAAACATTAAGACCTTTTTTCTTCGGCGTAGTGTAATATCCTATAGCAAATGTTATAAATGGCCACATTGCAAGCCATGTTATGGATTTAAAGCTAGCTTTGTAGATGTAATGGTCTCATAAGAGTACCCTCATTATGTTTACACGAAAGGTAGGCGCCAACTTTTTTCTGCTTAATAGATTTTACGACAATGGTGAACAGAGTTTAATCTACATATAACCTACAATTTTGGTCGATTACGGTATAATCTTGAATACATATACACAGAAAAGGCATCTTGGTGTTAAATAGTGTATGTAAACACAGGTGTACAGCAGGTGACGCAAAAAGGGGCTTTCATTGCAACGAATAGCTCCATTATAGATTGATCTAAAACTATAGAATCATGTTAGATGTGGGGGGGGGGGGGGGTATTAGCTGAATTCATAATCTTACATATCATACATATTCTGCATTATATAATGCATGTTATGTCGCGATATACGATTGGTTTCATCTAGCCGGCTTTGTGGCAGCATCTGCAGCTTATTTATCTGAAATCGGATTGTGCTGTTTGCATTTCAGTTGATACCAGGGTTGATTATATATCCCCCTTAGGATTTTTGCTATAAAATGGAATAGTTTGATTCTGTGAATGCATGGCATCACAAGAAACTGTGCTGCGTTCGTCTAGCTATATACAGTACTTACGCATGCAGGAGCAAATAAAGCCGACAGCTATGCCCTGCAGACTTACTCCGACTATATATAATGTGAATTGTATACACATCCATCGTCTGGTGGTGCTGCTATAAAATCAGTACCTAAACAGTAAGATGACAATTGGAAATAAAACCGTGTTGCAATCAATGTGTGATGTAAAACATTAAGCTATGTAAACGTTCGTTGACTAAAGTTGTATGCCGGTCAACCCACCTCCGCATATTCATAAACATACATGACTCTTGCGAATACTTCGCCAATTTGGGCATTATCTATTTAAATGAGGATTATCACAGTTGTACACACATGAACATTCTGCGAAGCTAAATTTAGTTATGTGTCTTCCAGTTATCAATTGAACACAGAATCGACGATTTTGCATTCCTCGTAAAAGTGTTTCATGCAGCAATAAACTGTGTGCCTGACATCAATTATTTCCCAACATTTGTCTACTTTCATGGGCGACTAGTTAAAGATCATAAACACAATTTTTTTTTAAAGCGAAATTCGAAAGAATAAACTTCAATAAAGGTATTCATATCAATAGCGGTTACTTTGGAGCACCCTATTTCTTTAAAAAATGATTTTAAAGTGTATGTTTCGTCTTCCACTCGTTGAACATCCCGCTCGGCAACGTTCGGAATAATTTGGCCCGTGACGTCACGTTCGCTGCTCTGTGCTCGCTGATCACGAATGTCAACAAGCTTCGCCATTGTTGTCGCGGCTCGTTGATGGTTTATGAAAAAGTCTTCACGGTTTGTTACACTCACAGTTTGGATTATGCCTTATTGTTGTGTCGGTTAAGTGTAGAAACGCCGAGAGGTCAGGTAAGAGAAACATGCACAAGAATTGGATTGCAAAGGTGAAGAGGAAGGATTGGAAGCCGACCAAAACAACTGTCCTTTGCTCCGACCACTTTGAGAGGGACGCCTATGAAACGGACCCATAGCTGCTCAGAAGTCTTGGCTTTTCTAAACAAACTAGGCTTCGCCAAGGTGCCATGCCAACGATTTTTAATTACATGGGTGTGAACCAGGATCGAGTAAGACGTCGAGGTGCCTTTGAGAAAAGACGACGTCAACAGGTAAGATAGTTAGGACCATTCAATTTTCATTCCCAGTCATGGTTGTGCCTTTGTGTTTGATTGACAGCAAAATTTATTTCTTATATGAATAATCATACGACCCAAATGACATGGCCGTGTTAAGGCTAAGACATCACTGGTGAAGAAAGGCCCCATGAGCATGGCTCAATAACTGGTGTTTCAATGTGATCTCAAAATGCTTGCATGACATTGCCTGTTTATTGTTTAGGGATTTGGATATACATACTGTGTTTAATTGGTCCATTTACATGAGGATGTCATAGGACAAATTAGACAGTCTGTATATAGAAGTATATTGATATAGGTGATTTTGATCCCTATTTTGGGAAATATCATTGGTGTACAACTGGTCGACACTGAAACACATGATGCCTGTAGGTGCTGCATGAAATGTTAAATGGAGCTGAAATGCTTGATGCCTCCAGTGAAAGTGAAAACAAGATGGCATGTGTGCCCGAGATAGAGACCAGCTCAACTGAAGCAGTAGAGGGCTCCCACAAATCGTTTGGAGTTCAAACATGTTTGCTTGTAAGTATATTGAGTCACCTGGATGTCTATATTTGACATGGAAAGTGACGAGGATGGTATGGATGAACATGCAGTGCACAAGGAAATGTAAGTGATAGTTTACTTTGAAAATACTCCTGTAAACAGTGGAATTGTATTGCATACTTATAAAAATCAGTGCTCTCTCATAAGCCTAATAAATCACCTACAACTTTGGTTTTATAGTGGCATTGAGCTAGAGGATGGCCCTGGTCGTAAACAGCAAACACCTTCTGAAAGACATTGGCAGATTATCTCCGTCTGAGCAGACTTCCAGCTCAGAATCTTTCCACAAGTTGGTGATCTTCTTCGCACCCAAGAGTGTACACTTTCCCTTTGCCACTATGGAAGCAAGGTAATTTAATTGAGCTTTGCTGTGACTGTAGTGTGGTATATATTGCAAATACCTGATGTAAAACATGGGTTTATGTTGGTGCTTATAAAGTTATGACATGCTGGTGTATTGTGAGCTCACATAGGCATGCCAGACCACCAGGCTATATCATTATCTGCTACTGTTGGTGCTTTACTTCCAGATTACTCCTTGCAGTTTTGCATTTTAGGAAAACTCCAATAGAGCTCGGGCAGTCGCTCAACAAGGCCAGGCACAATGGGGAGTGTCCTTTCCAAAGTCCAGACAGGGGGATCCAGTGGTGAAGCCTGTCAAAGTTCCCATCACTTTTGGTTGGTATATATCACAGGATTTGTTGTTCAATATATGTAAATATGAGTTAAACAATAATGTAATGCTGGCATTTATGAAGATAAATTTATTTTGAGTCTCCACAGTGCCTATAGGGTAATTATACTGGCACAAAAGACCAAACATTCCATTTAATGATTCAAAGACAATTTATTACTAATCTTTTATCAACTGGTTATGCTTCAGATTATGTTGACAACCTCATTACTGAAGTGTTTTTGCTTCGTGAGAAATATCCCAGTTACAGACTGGCGAAAGTTCTTTCGGCGGAAAGGAGTGTTCCGCCCCCTATTGCTCTCTCTGGATCTGGGAATGTAGATCGTATTTTGTTTACGACACATGATGGTAATACTTTTCTGTTATGTCTACCTAATCTGTGCCACACCCAGTAGATGAAACGGCGATAGGCCAAATATCTGAATAACCTGGTGCAAAAAAGAATAGATTATTTCTTAGGGAAATATGAAAATAATGTTTTTTTAACTCTTTTTTGTTGTTGTCAACTATGTACTCCAGATATAAATGTATTGGCTGTTTGTTGTCATGTAGCACTGAACGTGATTACCAAATGTATTGCACACCATGGACACTTGGAATACACATTGTCCATGTCCAGAAGTGGCTGTGTGTCTTATATGTGCTTCAATAAAGGCATAACTAACTCATTTGTGTTAAGTTCATCCCCTATATGTCCATCTATCTGTATATACTCGAATTTCGATGCAAGCAGGACATTACGGTCCAAGAAGTTTGACTTGAACCCTAGATGTTCGGTCATACATGGCCACTCTTCTATTGTTGCCAGAGTCTTCGGGTAATTTCAACAACAAACACATTCCCGCAATGTGGTCATCTGATCGCAGTTGTTACAGCTACACCTGAAAGGTTGCCCAAATCAAGCTTTAGCCATTTTGAATTCCAAGTTAGATCATTCACATAACAAAAGCTGACCCAGCAGTCCATGTTTGTCCATGATTCACAATTTCTTCTGAGCATTCTGACTTTATTTGTGAGCAAAAGAGTAGACTTAGTCTTTTAAATATACACTGATGAGAGATATATTAACAGGACGTCTAAATTCTGAAAGGGGCCAGTTCACAGTCACCCAAGTCAAGTATATTATCATACATGTCACTATCGCTCGGGGAATGCGCTGGGTGAATTTATTGACTTGGGTGTGTGGGGCCAGATAGACCCCATTACACGGAATTGTTACCGGTGTTAATCCATTTAGACTAATAGAGACGAAAAATTTCTACCCACCATACTTCCACTGGCCTAGAAGTCAAAGCGCCTTTGCTGCATTCATTTTCCGAATCGGAATCCGTTTCTGAGCTCCCAACGTCATCTGACTCGGTTGTCCTCATTTCACCTAATGAGGCTTCATAATCTTCATCTAATGACGACATGTTAATAGATACCTATCAGTGGAAAGGAAAGTTGCAGGGAAAAAAATCGCGGATCGTATAATTTTTCTCAGCTTCCGAAATACCGCCTTCGAATTTGTTTTGGGACGAGCCGCAAACGTGACGTCACGCGACCTGCCTCCTAGCGACCAACTGGTGCAAAATGGACTCAGGGAATTCAATCGGAATTAAACCCGAGCACCACATTCTCAGCGGATTTATGTCCACAGTACTTGAGAGAATGTAAAATTATCTACCGTGGTCAGATTAAAAAATATTTTCCTACGTTTTGAAGCATACAAATCGGATATGCCAAAAAACGTTAGTTTTGATCTTTAACAACTGCTTAGGTGCGCGTTTACCGCACACGGCTACATTAGTGTTAATAACGACGGCAAACAATGTCACCCGTAAGATTCCAATTTCTTTCGCAATGCATGACGTAACTGCACAATTAAGAGTCTGAGTTCAGTGAAGATCTACTGAACATCACATTGCACCAACATGGGGGTCGTCCATTGCAAACCCTGTCATATAATCACTAATTTGTCAAGATTCCCGATAAGCAGTAAGACTGGCATCCTTGAGTTGTTTTTACGTTGATGCAGGTTTCGATACAGACTTCTTAATAGGTGATATTACTTTTGTTCATCCGCCAATCTGATTTGGTTCTGCTTATGATCAAAATCTGTAATGCACAGCGCAATGTTACCAAGTGTTGCTTCAAATAATCACGGTAATTTGGTCGCAAAAATATTTGTCTGCTTGGTTTGCTAAGGTATATATTTCGTTCCTGCCTGCTAAATGAGCTATATGGTCGCAAAGTCTCGTGTGTTGAAGGAGCCGATAACAGCGTGCAATACTATCGCATTTATTTGATTTGATGACTATGTCTGAACATTATATGTCCTCCGCAGGTGCAGGTGGAAGCTTATAAAACGAGCGAAAGAAGGGTGTGGGAAAAAATAAGAGATAGTTCTGCCTTGAATAATTGATTATACGTAAGATATTAGGTAATACATTAAAAGAAAACATTGTCAAGTGGGAGGCTGCATCGGTTAGGTCATTGACTAAATGTCCTTGGATGTCGTTGTATCCGTCTATTAAATCCGCCAAAAAAGCGAACAAATGTGTCAGTGAGTCAAAGTGTCATAGTGTTATACATTAACGACTGACATCGACCTCTTTATTAATAATTCTACGATTTACACAATAAAGATTGTTCACGCATACACTTATTGACGTACCACTCGTGACCACGTGTGGTTTCTCCGTATTCAATATCGCTATTAGAGCATCAACGATTGCAAAGTTTTTTCGCGAAAACATTTTGTCTGGATGGTTTGCAAAGGTCTCTATTTCTTCCTGCTAACTGAGCTATTTGATTCCTTAATAGCGCCGATACCCGTTTCTGTCACTTCGTGGAGTGCATCTCCATCCTAAATGGTTCAAATTGCGAAACACGTTTAATATATCGAATCTAGTGATCCGTAAAGGAGAGGGCTAGTTCATTTGGAAGTCGTCGTTTCAATTATACTCTTGCAACAGGGAGTATTGATACTCCATTTTCAGTCCTAAAGTATCTGTTACATTACTGATATCAAATAATGCGCATTTGTTATTCGATATTATTCTTGTGTACATCAATAGTTTCTAAACAGTGAATTTCGGAACATTTATGGAAGCACATTTTCAGTGACTAAAAGCTTTTGCCATAGGCTCAACCTTACGGGCCCCCGTTTTCTTCTCTTACGATGCTAAGCAAGCCACTTGTTCATAGTCTTATAAATAGTCACAGCCACATGGTCAATTTCTAAACTTGATAATGCCATCTCTATCGTATGTTCTTCGTAAGGTTCCGACATAGTTTTCTCACAACTGCACAAATAGGTATGCACATATTAATGTCCTCTTCCTTCTAGAATGCGACAGTTCGACAAAGGTCAGATGTTAACATTGAGTGACGTGAGCATTTGCAGATGTAATGCCGGATGTAACTATCCCCAGCCTACTGTATGCGTATGATATCAAATCATATAACTTTAATTCAACATTTGTTTTTATATAGAAATATGCTTTTGCCATTCCATTAATAACGAGCTACGTATAATGATATCAGAGCGCATTGTTTGCATGACACGAATAAGCGTTGTAATGATAACACGACACAGCCGTTTAATCAACACCGTAATAACATTCGAAATATCCCTAGAAAGTATATATTTTCATATATCAGTGGAATACGATTAAATAAAAAGGCCGCTATTTGCTAGGGAAACACGACCCGAAACATTAATGATAAAGGCTCTACGAATTAGATCATATTTTTTTTGTGTGGAATATCACATATTTAGTTGCATGAATGTGCAAAATCTCCCGAGGCTTACGTTACAATATAGAGAGATACTTAGAGAGAGAGAGAGAGAGATAGAATAGAGAGAGATAGAGAGATAGATAGAGAGAGAGAGAGAGAGAGAGAGAGAGAGAGATAGAGAGAGATAGAGAGAGAGAGAGGGAGGGATATCTAGAGATAGATAGAGAGATAGAGAGAGAGAGAGAGAGAGAGAGAGATAGAGAGAGAGAGAGAGAGAGAGAAATAGAGATAGAGAAAGAGATAGATCTAGAGAAATAGAGAGAGAGAGAGAGAGAGAGAGAGAGATAGAGAGATCTCTAGAGAGATATATATATAGATATATCTCTAGAGATCTAGAGAGATATATCTCTAGATATATCTCTCTATCTATCTCTATATCTATATATATATATATATATATATATATATATATATATATATATATATATATATATATATATATATATATATATATATACGTCTTAGTGCATCACCGATGGTCAGGGACAGCAGTAAAAAATTCTGTTACTTACCAGCATTGGTTGCCAGCAAGACACGGTATCCACTTTTGTGATCATAGCATTAGCGATCCATCATCGTAACAATGAGCAAGGATAGCGTAGGCAATCCCATATGAAAACGGCAACACAGCATTTAGCTATATAACACAACAGTGGGTCATGATATATCCCGATACTAACACAGGTTGTGTAGAATCCGTACAAAATGAATTTAAAACATATAAACAGGTCTATTCGTACGCTATTTGTAATGTCAATCATTGTGCTAAGTATATGGCGGAAGTGGTAAATGTGTATACGACGGAAACAAAATACGCGGAAATGTTTTTGGAAGAGACTAGCATGTGGTCTAGCTGTCTAACAGAGTGTTTTCCGACCATGTTTTCAATAAAGACCAATTACATGTGTCAATTGATGACAGTCCTCAGCAATTGCGTATTTAATGTAATATTCACAATTACGGGCATTTCTGTCCTTTAATCAGTCTGGCGTTAGCAAAATTTAAAGAGAAGCCGTTCAACTTGATACCAGTCAACGACGACTCACAGCTTATAATAAACTACTATACGCGAGACATACAATACTCCACAAATGCACAAAACATCATTCATCTTGACTTGATGCTTTGATTTGTAGTCATGTTTCCCAAAAATAAAGGGGTTTGCGTTGCATTTATCCGACCAAATAGGTAAAAATATGGACCGTGCAAATTGATTTGATGTCTTAAATAACACTTGTCTTAACATCGACGATTTTTCCTATAGTTTTGCTGGCAGAGAACAGAAGACGCTTTTATAATTGGACCTCTGTACAGCTTTTTATATATTAAGCCAACCAAATTCTGATCTGCAGTATCACCAAACAATGGTTACAATGCCCGCAGAAGTGCATGATGAGTTACGAAAACACAATTCTGCCTTTTTTGCATGCAACGCCGTTTGATTGCATGAAATGAATCAACTCAATCGCATCGGACGTTATCCTTGATGTCCAAATGCGTACCTGGACATCGAAAAATGAGGTTGCTCTGAGCATCCTTTTTATTGCTGTAGAATAGGACGTTGATTCGCACGCTGAGGTGATTGCAAAAGGTCTGCAATATTGCTCACTGTATATATAACGAGCAATTTTCACGATCTTGACCCCCCCCCCCTCTCCTCTGTATTGGGAACAATGTGAAGGTAGCTGCAGTATCATGCAATATGTTTGCATATATCTGAATTGATGATTATGTTGGAACGATACGTGTCGTAAAATCGTAGGTCCAAGAAGGGTGCGGAATGAGTCAGTTAATCAACGATATCAATGACTCTATGAACAAGAACAGCAATTGCGAATAAAGATGTTTTTAGCTAGGTTCAAGGTATGTCGATGGGTTGCCCCACCTTATTGCCCAAACATATCCCGTCAAAACAACAATATATAAACCATGCAGATTATTCAGCATATATTTCTTGAATTCAGTCACCGACCGTGTTAACCACCACTACGCTGTAGATTCGTGAGTGAACAAGTCGTGACCACATTAGGTTTGTGCTCATCATTACAGCCTAATTAGCATCTACCTTCGGATGTACAGCGTATACTAAACACTTCAATGGTAGCTGCTTTATTTACAAATGAACTATGAACTGCAATGCACTAGAAAAAAACCTAAATTGCGATATATATTGGATATATTTAATTGTATGCTTTTAATCATTTGAACATCGACCGAAATCATTGATAAGTGTGCAATCATCGTTTCATCGTCGTGTAAGCTGTACGTGCTTAAGTAACCTCAGATGATGTGACTCGCTGTAACTATGTAAAGATAGTGGATGCACACTATTGCTCGCGATAGTGACACCTCAGTAACATTCCAGTATATACCATGATACATTTCGGTGATTTAGTCCGAAGATTGCGACCGAACGTAATGAACTTATATAAACAAGGTCTGTATAATTTACGAGGCTACTTCAACAATGTAGAGGTCTGTTTAGACATGCCTTAACAAGTTGAAGCTCACCTATCGCTTTAGACGAACAGTACTTAACCGACACACCTTGAACGCTTTTCATCGGGCGTGTAGGTTAATGTATGCGGTAAATGTTATGCACATAAATATATCCCTCGTGCTCCTTACTAAGAAAACCTTGTGTTGCTTTTCTATCCATAACGAATCCCATGTAAGTACCCAAAATCCGTTCTTTTGGGTCGTTCGGAGTCCACTCTTTTTACGAATAAAATTTATTGGCTAATCTCATTTATCGGAACTACTCTTTCTAAGTACAAAAAGCTAGACCCATTAATTCGTTTTCGCCTCCGTCAAGCACTAACCTTTTCCAACATTTATATTCACTGACGTAACCTTACGTAATAAAAAAATGCGCCGTGTAAGGCTTCATTGATCCCTTGGGTCTCTTTGCCTAAGTGCCAATGACCCATTTAGTCGTTTAACATCAGCATGCGTTGTCTTTGGCAATCCGTTCAGATATTTCTATGCCACTGTTAGGGCTGTCAAGATCAGCCCACTTGAATATTGTGGGCGGTTGCACGTGCATGTGTTTGAGCATTATCGTGTTTATTCATGTTTGGTGCAGTCAGCTATTTGCCCTTATGAGTTTATTTTATCCTCAGCAAATTGCTGATGCTGACTGACATAACAAAATCATATTAA
Source organism: Urechis unicinctus (assembly GCA_034190875.2). NCBI lineage: Eukaryota > Metazoa > Annelida > Polychaeta > Xenopneusta > Urechidae > Urechis > Urechis unicinctus. Next base: position 19,882,391 of record CM067358.1, on the reverse strand, counting down.
CCACAGGCAGAAACGTTTGCTCGCACCCCCGAAAACGTCTGAGTCTTCGAGAAGTATGTGAGTTCTTTTTTATTCAACTAATAACAGATGCAACAGATAATATGTGATTCAATATATGGGAAACTCCAATGGAACACAAACTTAACCGTTAAGTTGTTGCTCTACAAGTATTTATTGAATATGCAATTAAAGAAACTTTACGCTATTGCATGCCTCAAAATTTACAAAATCTGAGTCATTATGTTTATATGATATGGTTTAAAATATTGTAATGATATTGAAAACAATATCGCATTAAAATAGGCTTCGTTACAATATAAAACACTCGATGGCTAGGAGCTACTGCTTCCTTCGTGTATTATTAACGGTGCTACCGTAAGCTGTAAGCAAACGCTACACTGTCCATTTACAAGAGGGACCTTTACAAAAATGTCAGATTATAAGAGAAGTTTGTTAGATAAATGGCATGCGACGCCGGCTCAGTCATTCAAGCCGTAAAGGTCGCCTTTGCGTCTGCGACCAAGCACGTCACATCGCGTGTCTTTGTGGCACCTTAGAGCGGCATCTTCTTCTGTACACTTTGAGCAAGTGCGACGAGTTGTTAAGCGGAGAAAGCACATGCTATGATTATGCCATTTTGTGCGCACAGTATGCTTATTGCAGAGAAAGGTGTGACTCGCCTAGCGTGGAGATACACAGTAGACGCATACGCTAACATATGTGCTATACGTGTATACAGTTTTGGCATCCAAACTATCAATGTAATAATAGATTGATACTCAACAGCAAAGTTATATTTGACGAGGATGTCATTATTCAGTTTAAATGGTGCTTATTGCTCTGACCCGTTGAGGCGTCAATCTGTGCCGATAAATTCATATATATGTTCCTACCTGCAGGATTAATAACAGTGTTATTATCAATGTGTGCACGGACGTACAAATATCCTGACTGAGTTGCTCATGCTTGAGCCGTCCAAATGCTTTGGATCATTGCACAAAATCTTATTATTCTACCAATATTATTACTTGCAAGGTTTATATATTTGACAATGCTACCCTGCTGTGATTTGTTAAATCATAATGGCTAACATTAGGCGCTCCTATTTTCCAATTATGCATAGATTTGGAAACGAATACGATGCTATGCCTATGCCAAATATATAACTGTGAATTATAGTTCTATGTAGTAATTTGTACGTTGTTCAGCAGTTTAAACCCATTGGCTACAAATACGGAGCACAGTTGGCGTAGTCGAGTCTTACGCGCAATTGTGAAGACCATATCTATAACGAGATAGCTCCCATCTTATGCAGACAAAACTTGTATTGCTCTTCAACTTATACGTTATACGTAATTCAGGGCGCTTGATATCAAGACAATAAAGGTAACTTCGTGAAACACGGTGAGAAGCTGCATATGTACAGAATATTTCGCAAATTTGTATCAGCCTAAATGCAAATCATACCAAAGTTAGATCAAACGGTGATAGGCGGATGAGCGTTGAATATATTTTGCGGTAAAATTTGAATTAAATAGCTTGAGGTATCATCTTTTGTACGCACACGTGCAATATACTTCTCTGTAATGGCGGTAAAGTTCCGCTGAAAAAAGCAAATGTCGAGCATTGCTAATCCTTTTATAATTACTACAGTCGTACCGTGTTGGCTGCAGCGGATATTATCCAAACTAATGGGTTTTTCCATACAATTTATGTGACTGTATCTGCCCCGATATTGTGTATATTATTATGTGTTATAGCCAAGATCATCTTATGCCTGCTGCGAATTATCGCTCACAAATAACGGTATTGAGAGCAAATAGTGCCGAAAAAATACCTGTAATGGACTTGATATGAATCAACGAACCGCCTCATGATAACTGCATTAGAATAAAAGGTTTTTTGATAACATCTGACGCGCACAGCAATAGAGGTTACCGCGTACCTTATTCATGCAATTGCTGATTACCACTAACGAGACAATTATGATGATTATGTCATAAATTGGGGTATGGGATGTTTATTATTCATTTGCTTTGTTACATTAATGCGTATTGTAATGATGATTACAAATAAGAGCCGGACGTGATGAGTCGCGCATTCGGACAGGCGATAGACGTGATGAACTGCTGTTTGATGCAGCGATGATAATTGGCTTGCCAAATGGATTGCATAAAGCAATAAAATAGCCCCTGTTTGCTGCAATGTTTTGCATAACGGTTGTCGCAGTTATACACAACAACAACATGCTCACTTTCCAAAGTGGTGGAATAAACTACAATGGGTCAATGGGCTGCACGAGACCTTTCATTGACCAATTAACTCTACCATTTTACATCAACAGATGACCATTTGACAATTTTTTTAATCAAAATGGGAGGGAGGGAGGGAAGGGAAGCGGGAGGGATTGAGGGGAGGGATGGGAGGGAGAGGGAGGGAGGGAGGGATGGAGGGAGGGAGGGATTGAGGGAGGATTTGAGGGATTGGGAGGGAGGGAGGGAGGGAGGGAGGGAGGGAGGGAGGGAGGGAGGGAGGGAGGGAGGGAGGGAGGGAGGGAGGGAGGAGGGAGGGAGGGAGGGAGGGAGGGAGGGAGGGAGGGAGGGAGGGAGGGAGGGAGGGAGGGAGGGAGGGAGGGAGGGAGGGAGGGAGCTAGAGCCAAGCATGACCATTCACTTTTTTGGCATTGGATGTTGCGAGTGTGGCAAACCCAACAAAGGCACACTGCATGACATAATGAAGTGATGTACTGATAGGCCTCAGGATAGGAATCAGACGTGCTCACTATTTTGCTGAAACTCGAATCCCTTTGAAGCTATCTAATTACTACACTGCGATTCCATGCATGCAATTGATATTCCAAGTAAATGACAAGTATAAGTATCAATATCGTCATGCTGGGATTTTGTGGCAACAACTGGACGTCAGTCGACTATGTTTGATATCTGGATAATTAATTGTTCATTCAAAGTACGTGCTATTGTTGTGCGTTTTGTGTGGCCATCTGAGAGGACAAAATGCATATTGTGATAAATCCAATTATAAACTAAATCCAAAACATGATATGACGAAAAATTGCAGCTTCAAGTTATCTCCCTAGTGATGCGTACGTTTAACTAAACATCGCGCTCTTATTTACCAAAGCCGCTAAAATGGAGGTTTGTAGTAATATTTGATGATGAGACCTGGGTCATACTCAATCATTGCATCATCGGTCGGGGCGCTTTGATCGATGCAGATGCACAAACTACGCTTACGGCAAATACCCGACATGGTGCTTAAACCTTTGTAAAATAAGTCACTACCTCCAAATACAACTGTATATTATGTGCAAGTTACGAAATATATTGTGACCATTAAGTATGTAAATTGGCATAATACGTTACTGATGCGATCAATATCTTTGACTAAAAGTACTTACAAGACTAGAGTCAGTCCTATATCTTTTTATGATGAGTTTTCAAAGCGATAAAGCATTGTAAGAGATTCGGCTTTGCTAATTTCATAATATTCACGTGAATTTTACAGCGCATTTGTAGTGCTATTTAAGTTTGAAATGGATCATTTATCTGCTGATCCGCGTATAACAGAGTATTTCGATGTCTAGCATTGTTGCGGATGTATCTTAAACTTATTGTATATCTGGCAAGTTGTGTTTCGCAAAACTCATCCATAGTTCGATCTCCCGGCTGAATACCTCTGCAATTACATGAGGTGGATTAGATAATTTGACTCAACGTCTGAATGTCCGAAATTGTTGCCGAGAGTACACCTGCATCTCTTTACAACATTAGGCCGGGAATGATAAAGTTGTTTTTTCTCAAGGAACAAATCAATAGCATTGTTTGCAAGCGTTAAAACCTCTCAGTAGGCGGTGGTGCATAATGCCCCGGAGCCGCAGTACTACGACGACTAAATCTTTTGCTTTTGCCACACTAAAACTGCTTTGTCCTGTTAATTTAGTTCAGGAGCAAATTACCGATACATTGTACCGCGATGACAACTAAACCCCACAAATAATCCGTATTAAACGTAATGCATGACGGGGGCTGTCACAGGAGTCCGCATGGACTATTTAACTGCATAAGCATGAAACATTTTTAAACACTCTTTCGCAGTTTGCGTAGAATGTAGCTTTTTCCCTAGTTTACCGATTCAAATAAAGCCGCTAACGTTCCATGTTCGAAGCTTTAAATAGTTTCTTTTTTACTAGGGCGCTCATTAAAATATGCTCACAAATAGAAAAAATTTGACGCGAATATCATATGCGCACTGCAATGTGTTAATCGACTTTCCCTACAATTTATTGTGCAGCTCTTTGATAGCCAAGATATATGCATCATTATCAAACAATGCTGTTCATTACAAGTAGATTACAAATACACCTTGATATACTGTGATCTTATCTCCATAATTTAAGCCTTTCAGGGGTGATTTTCGTAAAAGGCTATTCGTGTCTGTAGCTACACAATAATATTACTAAACCGTGCAGGATCGACACTCAATTGCTATTCTTTGATAATTACAATCATTAATAATGTATCCTCCTTTGAATTAGTGTTTTAAATGCTGTTCTTTTTCGGCATTTGTGCACAGTTTTATTGTAATTCTAAGATAGTAAATACTTTGTTTGGTACCTTTCAACTATATCACTTTCACATTAAAGAAGGTCTACACGCTGTCGATTGTAAAGCCTATTTTCACCCCTACGGAGACGCCAACACATTACACAATTCGCTTCAAACGTCAGGAACTATTTTCCCGTTATCAAATGTCGCATACTTTTTTTTAAAGTAAAGTAATTTTTGATGCACAAGCATATTGGGTAAAATGCATCATTGTAGCGATGTTTGCAATCTTGTTGGATGGCTATAGCGAATGAATGATTTCATGCATTTGACATGGTAAATAGTTTTCTCGCTAGTTTAGTAGCATATGGTTGCTACATGATATAGGAAGCAACGAAAACATAATTCGGGATAATTGAAGATGGCATCATGTTATCGGCGCATACGTTATTTCAATGAGTGGCAAATGACACTTATATCGCGTCTAACTGATGACCCTGGGCAAAAATAATAAATGCAAACTTTCAGTTCCGCACTTCAGAAATGTGCGTTATATGAATGCTACTATGTATTGGGTGAAAAACGTCGACATCATCCCACTGAGAATATTAATAAAGCCTGAACAGACGGGACCTAGCAGCTTACCAAAGCTTTGTCGTCGTCCGTGTTTACGTGATAGACGTCACTTATACAAACAACAACATTTATTTTATAGCAAGATAGCACCCGTGAGTGCATCTTACGCAGAGCAAATATCTATATAAAATCAACGGTTTGCATAAGAATACGGACGAATACCTAATCCCTACGGAGTGCCTGTAAGTAAAAAACACGACGGAAATTAAATTAACATTAGAGTTTAACATCGATTGGTTATAGAGGCTGTTACATGCAAGTGTCGTATCTAATTAATTGAAATCTATATTTTTATATAAAGAGGTTGTTGCTCGCATGTTTGTCGCTGTCGCTGAATAATATCGTCAATGTTACCCTATTAACAATATAACTGAGTGCCACATAAAATACATCATGTTATTCCATCGGTTGGGTACAATATCTTCACGTATCCAACGTTTGCGTATACACCAACTGCATCTTGTATATATCTATCGCCGTATAGATTTACGTACGTCTGGTACCCCGAGGATCACTAATTTGGTTCCAGTAGTATTAGAGTGTTCGGATTCGGCGGCTTAACAGTGCATGTGGACTACGTTAATGATGAGGTGATGCTTACGAGATGAATATCATTGCGCTACCTAAATATTACCGAGCCCTTTGAAATCAAGAATTGACTGAATACCATTAATACCATAATGAACGATGAGGGATTTAGAGAACATGAACAGTTGTAATAGGGAGTCCCAAAGGTTTTTTTCACGCACGAACGGCTTTAATGCGACTTTCATTGGTATCTAAGTAACGCAGTTGAAAACAGCGAAACCATATGTTTTAGGTTATGCATTGATTTATGCGAGGTACGTAGTAGTTAACGCAGCCTAAATTACATGATATATATAATTAAAACCGTATATTAGAAGCTTCATTGTGAAGCCAGGTAAGAGACGCAAAGTACTTCAAACAGCTACATTAGGAAAGTATTATGAAGTCTCTCCCGTCTGCCGGAGAGATAGGTTCATTGGTAAGCTTTTAAATCTAAATGTGGTCTTTCAATTGTTAGCAGTTATTTAGGGAGGTGGGAACTTAGTGGATTATTGAACAGGCTACGAGTTTATTACAAATAAGCTACTACGATTAAGTGCCAACCGTGAGTTAGTGTGCGACCAAATGCACAACAATGGCCAGTTATATAAATATATATATATATATATATAGAGATATATATATATAGTTGATATATATATATATATATATATATATATATATATATATATATATATATATATATATATATATATATATATATATATAGATATACTATATATATATATATATATATATATATATATATATATATATATAAATATATATATATATATATATATATATATATATATAATGTTCCTGTCTGCCAATTATATACGCATGAGATCGATACGATTGGTGATCTCCATGCCTGAACAAAACTACACAACACCTAAAAGTGAGGTCGTTTCTCAAACTCTAACGGTTGATTTGAGATGAAGCAATAGCAGGGGCCACTCTCGATGAATCTTAATCTATACGATTCTTTGATCTGAGTAATCAGGGAGCGCTAATGATTGCCTTAATTAGAAGCTGAGACGCGTTGTAATGTATGCAGAAGGCGTTGTCTTTGAATCCGTTTCTCAAGCTAATCACATATAAATATAATTTGAAATAGATGGCAGCATTTATAAATGCCCTAACACCGAGCAGCATATATATCTTCAGTGTTCGCTGGACCTGTAAAAATAAAATATTTGTCCTTGAGAGACATTTTTCCTCTCTATGGCTTCAAGGTCATTTGACGTCCGTACCCCTTTTTAAACTATAAAACATGCATTAACTATCACCTGTGATGCGGTTACAACATATGTTAAAGATTAAAAGCATTTGTACGTTAACATCACGAAACCGCTTCCGGACTTAATGTGTTCGATTATGTTTATAACTCAAGTTGTAACACTTGCTTTCCGGCTGGGTGATTCGTTTAGCGCATAACATGACCTCAATTCACGAACGAGGTATTCGTAAATTGTATTATTAGGCGTTATCGTTAATGTGGGTTCCCTATTAAGGCTACAGATTGGCATCGCGACCATTTGAGCCACGGTAGCATGAATTTCATAACATTGTGACGATGCATCACAGGTACTGGGTAAGCGATTAATAGAGAAGCAAACTTTGCATTGGTTGTTGGATTTTATGTTTGTGAGGTGCTTAATTATTGACCCATAAACAATGACTCGAATGTATTAAAGCTAAGATATAACCCGGCACTTGATGTTCTTTGGTTTCAAAGATACATGTCATTATATCTGTTTGTTTTAATGCCTAGGTCGACACATAATTTCGGCACGAAGCATTGTGTCAATTACAATTTTTGGTCGGTCAAAGATACAGGCAATCAGCTGCCATAGGGCTAGTGGTTATTAGGAGCATCTAAAAACTTGCCATATATGTAGGCTCAATAATTTATAGACACATTGGTAAACCATAAACAGATCAGTGCCTTTGACATTTGGTTCATTGCACGACATTCACAAGATAAAAGCTTGGTCATACAATTTTGTCCCTTTCTTCATGTTTAGAAATGCATGGATAAATGGATTATCGTTATACAAGCCCCATAAAGTTGACATAACTCAGTAATGATGATGCATGTGTGCAATTAACTAATAATTAAACATGTTTATATATTGTAGTGTATTTGCAGTGCATGCATTGCTCGAATGCGCGTCTCGATGGTAATTCCATTGTATTGTGCACTTACTGGCTTTTACTGACATGCATGCAGCGCTCATTTATTTATTCCTGCTTGATCCGCTTTTCAAGAAATTAATCCTAAATTGAACAGTTGCTGGTCACATCCGTTCTTAGCGAGGAATTTTCCTGGTCAATTCCTTGATATTAACAGCTATAAAACAGCATGGGAGTTCATAGAAACGAGATGATAATCGCGACATCGGTGACATGAGCCTCTATGTCCTCTTAAACATGACAATGTCAAGACCTATGCTATTTAAGCGAATTAAGCTGAATGCATAAATCCCGTCACTAAGTTTACTCATCATTTGCCGACAGTTGTTGGCAGGATATCAGCGTTGCATTCCGCCTCTGTTATACTGCATTCGCATGTAACTGCAATTACAAACACAATGAAATAGGCATTATAATCTAAGAAACAAAAATGTAATAAATGTTTGTACACCATCTCTTCTACACGGCATTCAATGTGACCAAGGTCCTGGCTGTTGATTCTTGAGCTCATAACTAGACGCACCATTACAGATCACCGGAGCATTTCACGTTACACGCACCTTAAGCACTAATCATATCAAACGGGAGCATTCACGTACCGCAGGAGGAGACGTTATATTCTGCCCGCTATTGACGTCTGAGGTCTACACAATTGGTCACAATAATGCCTGGACATGACCATCCACGTCACGATACTTGAGTATTGCGTTGTTACATATTAGTGGTTGTTTACGTAGCTAAATTGGATGCTGCAATCACGGTAGCTACATAAAATCGTCATTTCGATGACAATGACATTGGATTTTATTGCATTTACTGCAATAGCATTTAATGAATGAACGTTGAACGCGAATAGATTGTCCCCAACCATTCAACGTTTATATTTCAAAGTTCATTTATTGATGCATTTGCACAATCTTATGGCTTCGTTGTGTTTTTGAAATGTCTTTGTGCCCGCCCGATAAGTTACAAGCAATCGACGTTCACTGGTTACAAACGTTGCTTATGTAGCATACTGACTGCTCTATAACTATTTTAATGTGGTTGCAGTTCTTGGTTGGCGTATCACATCAGTAGTATGTAAAGCACTGTTACGAGATAACCGTATTAATTGCAATTGTCTAATGCGAAGTAACGCACAATGCCATTGTCAACTTTCCATTTTTTTAGCATATTTATACAGGTACATTAAACAGTTTGTAGCGAAATCAAACAATGTCCTGTATATGTCAGATACTACTGAAAATGCTCATTTAATAGTGGCGTGATTTTTTCGGAAGTCCCTTTGCCCTGAATGTAATCAATTATTCTTATTTTGGGCACCTTGATTGGTTGAGTACATGAAATGACCTTTATGCAGAAACGAGGATGGAGTAAATTGTTATATTCAGCGTTATTGTTTAAGTTGGCATCTTAGTAAGGTTATAGATTGTCATTGCGAGCATTGTAAAGGGAATGGACACATATTTCTCTTGCCGGGTAATGTATCCATAGGCCATGGTGGCCTCTTTATGATCCTTACAATATGTGGCAAAAATGAATGTTATTTCTTTAGCCCGTTGAGTTTTACCATTATTGTGCAGTGCACGGGTATATCGCAAACCTAATAAAGAATATACCCACTTGCCCCGGATGAACATGCAATCATCATAGAAATATAACTAGGTTGCTTAAAGCGTTCGTATACAATACTAGCAGCATTCGACTTCACTTATGTATACTACACAGTATGTTACTATATTAGAAATCACTTATATCTAGCAAAAAATATCATTTGCAAAACTATGCATCATGCGGAAATAATTCATGGGTTTGATGCAAATTTTCTATTGCGGCAGCGTATCCTATGAAAATACGCAGAAATCCGTTGCGATTAAACCATATTCTCGATCCAAGTACGATTCAAGAAATAGTGAGAATGTTTTGATTTGTTGTGTAATCCAACTGCAAGGTACGCAGTTGATAGTATCCAAGTAAAATAACAAGCCTGTGCTCAAATCCCGAACTGAGAAGAACAATATGTTCATTTAAAATAGAGCCTCACATAAATGTAATCGATGTGACGTTAAATCAGCTATTGAGTGACGACCCGACTACGTTTGGTAATATTATATTTTGTGTTATTACTGGAACAGTAGCGACCACTTCTGATGACAAAATGAATACATATGTAAGTACGATCATTATCCTTAGAACACTTAATTAATGGAGATATTATCACAATATTGCAGGGTGATTACGTAATCCACTTGCAATGAGCAGAAACCTCATGATGATGGATTTATCGTAGACATGAAGGTACTGTAGATTATATTTTAATGTTACTCGATTTCCACAACCTTAGAGTGCACAAGATATTCGAGTCACATTTTTTCTATATTAATTGTGGAAGAATATGTTAATGAGCGCTCCAACCATCAGAGGGCTGTTTACAGCTTTGAACACAAATGTGTACAGCGCTATCCCCTCCCACACAAAGCATAATCATTGCAGATATATACATATACCAGATTGCTCATATGTATATATATATGTCATGTGGGTTAAACAAATAGCGAACTCCAAGAACACTCGCCTACAAAAGACCTGCAATGCGGCTTACAATCTCACATAAATATTATGGAAACTAATTACAGCATAGAGTTAACCAACTAATGACAGCAATATATCTCCCTGGGCGGGAAATTCCATTCATAGATGAGTCTCTATGAGAATAAAGAGGGACAGACAATCCTTAAGCGTTGATCCCGAGGGATTTCCGAAGCCGCTGAGATTGTATATTTTGACTTTGTATATTGCCATTGCAAGCAGCTATCTCAGTATGGGAAAGAGTAGGCGAATCACCAGTACAATATACTTGCACGGACAAAGCATGAAGTTAAATCAAAGATATGCAAATATGTATTTCGGTCAATGTATGGAACTATCTTACCGGGCAAAGGTGACACGGGAAACACGATACAAGATTAATGGGCACACCTGTCGTTTGAATCACGGGCAATGAAACGTTTTTACTTGCTTCACGTCGGCGTCGAAAGTAACAAGATGCTCATGTCACACAAATTGAGATGGGCAAGCCTCGCTTAGAATATTGTTCCTCGACAAACAAGCTCGTTATATTAATTTCTACTCGACATATATAGACGATGATTTTCTTCAGACAGTTGGGTACAGAATCTCGTTTCAAAGCCGAGAACTAGGAACAGAAATATGTTATGCACGTTGTTGGATGCGGTGAAAACAATACTGAAGGAACACGTCGGAAATAGCTCATTTTGATTATATGTTTCTAGGCCTCTCATAGTATTATACCAGAATATAGCTAATACTCAGTAATGCCTCAGTCACATATTCCTAGGCGGATGTCTGGTCTAAAATATCTAAGGCCAATTGCAATTTTATGGCCGCGGCAGCATTCTTACGTTCACAAACTGTAGCCGTCAAATATGCAAGGGTAACCTCACAGAGCATTTTGAGTTTGTGGAGACAGAAAACCTGCCACTGCCGTACGGCCTTTGAAGTGATAACGCACGGTCGCCGTAGCGCATGCCTGCAGTAGCCGTAGGTTTTGGACGCTTGCTAACTTCAATGCGCCCGCACAGCGACCGTGCGGCCACGCTGACGCTACCGCTACACACCTAGAATATATAATAAGGGGCTTGCCACACACATCAGGACATTTCACAAGTAATTTCACAAAGGTCATCACATTGTCGTAGTGGCCCAGGGTGACACACCGAAAGAGCCAGGGCTTCACCCTCATCGTTAGTCTTGCTCTCGATGTATCCATTTACAAATATCAAGTATATTGATAAGTATTGTTTCTGTGTAATAACTTTTCCGTGCTTGACATTTTCATCTAACTGTCGACACTATAAGGCCGTCAAGCATGGATAGTTTTGTAGAAAAGCAGAGTCGGTTATCAGAGTGACGACCAAATCCTTATTAAGTGTTCTAACAAAGTGACGCTATATTACAGCATTATTGATGTGTACTGTTGTATTGTATGAAAAGTAAATAAGGTATCTTGATGCGAATAATAACCCTCACATAAATATATGCGATGCGCAGAAAATCACGGACTTTATGGTATACATGTAAACAAAATAGCAGGTAATGATCCGTATTCTAGGTGGTTAGAAAACCTCTGCATTGGTGAAATAATTTCTTATCTATTCCAATAACCCACGTGGCTTGTATAGCGACCTCACAAAGATATATTGCGTCAATTTAAACCACGGAACTAAATTGGTGGATCCGGCTTCTATGCAGTTATAGCGCACAGGTAGCACGTCACAGCTGTTAAGTATTGTTTTTGTGTAACATCTTGATATAATGTTCCCGATGTTTGCTCCGCAAAAACAACACTATGCCGCCCATGCCTGGGCTTTGTTCACTTTCATGCAATGAATGGAGGCATTCAGCTGTAAAGTTAATCAAATGTTACAGCCAAAAATCAGAATGTATTCTACGTCACCAACCTAACAGGTTTGAAAGTTCAAACTCTGCCCGATTTCGATATTGATTACGATGTTATGCGTCACGAGAAGCGTGCTGACCGGCTGTGCTTTTAGTAAAACACGTACTGGCGTCTGGTGTCTGCTGTAAACTCTTAAACGTTAGATGTAGCAATATATGATATTGTCATAATTCTAGACTTTGGGCAGCATCCCAAACTTATATATGGTCATTTTGTGGTTGGTGAACACCATTCTTAGCGATTGCATTGCAAATTGTTTGGTCTGGCTGAGATACTCCCTGGGATGCATCAATCAGAGTGCTGTATTCTAAAACTGTCGCTATCGACACTCTTATCATCCTCTCAGTCAGCGAAAAACTTATGTTAAAGATATATCTATAATGTTTGTCGAACTTTAGTCCACTATAACAATTTCATGGAAACGTTCTTATTCTGCCCGATATGATACATTTACACTGTAACGAAAGGATGCACGGTTATGTGAGCGGATGATACTTTAAAATTATCAACTATAAGTGATTAGACATTGCTTTTAAGATTGTTCTCGGAGGACAAGCTGACCTTATCATCGGTTTGATAGAGCAACGATATTATTTGTGAGCATCTCCTTCAATTGCAATGTCTTCACAATTAGACAGGCACTATTTGGCGATAGCAATATATTTCATTTGTGAGTAGCTGTTAAGGGAATGTGAGTTTATAGCCTGTTGTCCTGTGGAGAGCAATTTATGTTTGTACTTTAAATATGCATATTTAATGCGTATCGTTCGACTAATCAATGTCATATTTTGTGCGTTCTGGTGGATCATAATGAATAACAAATCCTGCTACCACATAAAACAGTACGATAATAACTGATAATTCTTCCCATACCATTATTTCCTACATCAAGAGATGGAATGTTTCATCCGATGAAAAGCCTAACAACAATAACAATCAAAATGAAATTTAACTTTAGAACTGGGGCCGCTTGCATAACGCTGTCTTCGGCTATTTAGTCCACACACATAAAGTACTATATGATTACAACTTTTCTAATTTTGAGATTTGTAACAATAACTTCTTTTCTTTTAACTTCAAAACACTAATTTCCAATTTCGCTTTCTCTAATTCAAGTTGAATCAGTTCATCGTATCCCTCTTCTTTTCTTCTTTTGGTGACAGGTGACTGGTGTTCGTTCCGTATATATTACTCTGGAATAGTTGCACTCTCTGTTATGGAAAAATGTGTCTTGTATTTTTTCTTAACAAATATTCAATTGTTAAATCTTACATCAGTACAATGTTCTCGTGTAAATATTCAGTAAACTATAGTAAACTCCAATAGAGGATCAATTTATACAACAATTACCTGTGATTAAAACGGCCTCAGCCGGAAATGTTACTGGTCGGACAGATATGTAGCTAGAGCATCCTGAATCACAAGTGTAAAGAGTAATTCAGAATTACATGACAAATTACATGTAAAGTGCAGATAGAGCATCCTGAATCAAAAGTGTAAAGAGTAATTCAGAGTTACATGACAAATTATATGTAAAGTGTAGAAATTAAGCATTTAATACCTGAGGTTTCAGATTGGGTTTCAATACCCCCCTCAATGCCTTCAATAACATCGCTGCCAACTTTGGCTAGATGATCAGCGTAATGCTGTTCTGCCACTGTGTACGTTTAACATTTTCCCCCCGTCTGTTGGTGGATTCCTCTGCTCGCGCAGCTTCTTTCTTGCTGTAAATCATAAGGATTTTGCATTTATAATTCACCAAATGTTTGTTGTGTAATCATAGAGGATAATTACCACTGACCCATGCTTAGTACCTAGATAGCTAACCGGTAAGAACTTATTTAGGTAGTAATGAATTTAGTTACCACTTGCGCTTATGTTTCTGAATTTATTCCTGATCTGTTCCGAGCTATATTTGGTGTCAGTTGTATGGCTGAAATAAAAAAAAATTTCTGATATTGATATCAGTAAGAATTCAAAATTTGTGTTTCTCATTGTTGGGCTATTCATTGTAAACAATAAAATTGTTTTTCAGAATCCTTTATGGCAAGATACAGGTTTTTTTGGCATATGATGTTAATATAACTGACTAGAGAACTAATGTAGATCATAGCATCTGATAGTATTTATGTAGGTCAAGAAGATTAACTGTCAGTGTTAGGCCTTAGGGTAGACCTACAGTAGGCCTCTATGTCTGCAGTAGAGGCCTACCTCATGCCAAGCCAAATGTGGTGGACCGGTCAATCATTTCTTCGACCTACTTTTTATCTATTTGAAATAGCCATACGGATGTCATTGTGTTCGATTCAATTGTTGATTACCTTGTTCGCTGAAGTTGTAGGAAAGCTGTAATACATAGCACTTGTAAATATCAGTGGAAAACAAATTCGAAGCGGAATATCGTCCACAAATGCGTCTGCACAAGTCTATGTGAAAACGAAGCAAAAAAGCAATAACGTACTTTGTTATCCGAGACAAAAAATGGCGATAAAAGGAGCAGCGTTAATGTTTGCGATCTGTTTTTGATTAATTTGTGCATAAAATGTAGATTGATGACGATCTGGATTTTTCAGTGAGCACCGTAAGATGTTTAAGAATAACCAGATATTGTAAATCTTTGTATTTGTTTAACTATGAAAGTCAGTGAGATCAATCTTTGGTTGTCAACCACATTTTAAATAGGCCAAACGCCAGACCTAACAGGTAGTAGTTAGTTCTGTTAACCGGGATAGGCCTTAGGGGTGTCAGCCTAGCCTCGCCGCGCTTGAAACTCAATGTTATTTCCACTTTTTGCAACTTGAATGGACGAATGGTACATCAAACGAGAGCTAACGTATTGAATTTCAATTGTATTGCCCTACTTTTCGCATTTCAGTCCGTTTGAACCATAACAAATGTGGAGCAATAATTTTAATTCTTCGTGAGTCATTGTCAGTGAGACTACAGATATAGACTGATAGAGGCCGGACTAGATATAAATGTCATAAAAACAAGGTGTTTTGACACTTACCTATTCAATTGCTCGCACAAGCGATCCCATAGCCGCTTCTTTCCCTTCTTTGAAACATTTGCGCCGAATTGATGTTAAAATAATTCTCATGATCAATGTAAAATAAAACAATTTTTAACTCGCCTTCTTTGGAAAACATACTTGCAGAACCATGCAGACGACACTAACACCGGTGTCAACATTGCGCTTAGGTCAAGGACAGGTCATTTTATTATGGTTTGCCGTTAAAGACTAATATATGTATCAAATTTGTAAGCAACAACCGCGCCTTAAAAAAAATTGAAGTGGAATTTGATTTTATACCAGGTGGTTGCATGCTAAGTTTGCGGCTTAAAATAGCCGCTATATCCAAGTGACTAAATGTACAAGATAGCGGCTTCGGCTAAAAGCGCAAGACGGAAAATATGGCCGAAGCCGGAAAATTAGCGTCTAAAACAAGCCAGACTTGCAGCT
The DNA here is from genome assembly GCA_034190875.2 of Urechis unicinctus. NCBI lineage: Eukaryota > Metazoa > Annelida > Polychaeta > Xenopneusta > Urechidae > Urechis > Urechis unicinctus. The sequence goes on along the minus strand of CM067358.1, from coordinate 19,866,481 downwards.
TCAGCTAAATAGCCGAAGACGGCGTTATGCAAGCGGCCCCTGGTGCGTGAATTTCCATGCTTCTTTGACATTTTATATCTGCGCTAGATTTCAATGGTAGGGATTAACGCTATTCCATACAGAACTCTCTTCAAACGAGAGGACATTTTGTGATGGAGGAAATGATTCATTTACAGCTGAAGTCCGCAGCGAAGTTATAATTGCCTAGTTATGGCGGTAAGTATACAAGTATTGTCATTATGTGTACGTGGGAATGAAATTACATATAGTGACAGAGGAAAGTTCCATGTGCGCTTGTGCGAGACAGAAAATTCATCGACTCAATCTGCATTAACAGAATGGTAGCATTAACTAAGCACTGCCCCTTTTCTCATTTTATTAGATATGACATGACCAATATCATCATTCATGATTGTGTATAAGCTTAAAACCAAAGTAATTTAGAGGAATGCGATACCGTGAGCGGTACTGTCAAGCTTCGATTTCGAATGTCCATATTTTATTTCGATTCAGGGACGCCGCCGTCGACAATATCGCAACTCGGTGGTCGAAATTGTGCGGGATATTGCCGGGAAATGACGTCATGCATATCAATAAAAGGCAGTCACATAAAAGGTTATTCCCGTTTTGGTAGCTCTGTGCTTGCGGGACATTATTGATTGGCGGTTCTGTTCTATTGGCGTAACTCACCAACTCATGCACTGTGTGCATATTCTGGGCAGTTTAAACCGCTTAGATATAACCGAGGGAAATACAAATTGATATCCCTGCATAGCACAAGGTCTCATGAATATTTGATGCAATGCGGAAATCCTGCCAAAAACGTTTATCATCCGGAAAATTACTTATTGGCAATGGATAAACCGTTATTATATCGTGTCAGCAATAATTATGAGGGCAAGATGTCTTGCATTGTTAATTTAACCGTGAATTCTTATCATATCTTATGTACCCCGCTATGGTTGTCGTATATATCCGGCCTAGTTTACACGATTGGATTGTGCGCTACAACCTCATTATAAAGGCAACCACGCGTACAAGATTGTTTGATCCCATACATGATAGTACATTCCAAGAATTGTTGTTAGTTTATTACAGGTTATGTTGATAATGTGTAAGTGCCAGATAAATATTAACACTTTGTGATCGAGAACTGCTTTTAATATATTTGCTATACATGTTTATCAAGGGGCTCTTCAAAACTAATACGGAGTGCTAGTAGTGCTTTGTAATGCTGTTCTCGCTATCAATAAACGACGTGTATAACGCAAGACAAAGGGGCGGTAATAAGAATAACCAGGCTGATATCAAGTTAACAAAGTGCCTAACGAAGAACACAGAGCTCAATTTGTCAAATCAGCCTTTCGCAATCAACCCAATGATCTTTTGTGTAATGAAATTGGTAGGCTTTATGCATTTTAGTTCGTTACAAAGTATAGATCATGGCAAGCTATGTGTTACACATCACAGGATGCCAATAAAATAGGTCACAGCGTTTGTCCTACAAAATTATGCAATAAATCTTTAGCAATTATCAATGTCATGGTTATGTATAACATCAAAGGTCATCATACCTTATACTGTATGGCAAAGCGGCAGGTACATCACGTAGCTCAGTGACTCCGTCTTCCGGGAACAGCTGGAGCCCCAGTTTCTGATACTATAACGGTTTGTTTATTTGAATGAGCAACACAATACCATAATAAAAAGCAAAATATATTTGCTAGCATCTCGTTACACTGAGTATGTGTTAATTGAACGATTCAAATCACTAACACCATTTCATGGTTAAAATTTGCCTCGGAAGTGATTTGCATCAGTTGCCGCTTCAAGGAGGCAAATACCTTAAGCTTTAATTGAAGATCCAACGGGCTGATGTTAATTGTTATGGGAATTGACGGGTTGTTAATTTCCCTCACCGGGACTATTTAATTTCGAAACTAACCCGTCTGAAACATTTACTTCAGACATCAAGGTTTGGTATTTGAGGGGCCGGGGGATTGTGACTCCACACTGGTTGACGACGATTATTACGGTTAATACATACAATTTAATTGATACGGACGGCCACACTTTTCCGCTATGTCGTATTCTACTCGATCATCAGGAGGACACCGATTGACTTTCAACCAACGGACAAACAACGGCTAATTGCCACAGAGCAACTGAGTGAAGGCTTTTCGCAAAAGTAAATTATAGCTCATTATTACGAGTAATAAAGGCCAGACTTAGATTGGCAAAAAAATAGCTGCTGGCGATGATTGGCTGTAACAAAATCCATTGGCTTGGAGACCTTATATACACAGACAGCAGCACGGGAAAAAGAGAAAATATATAACCACACGGAAGAAGCCCCTCATAACTATTTGGGCAGAAGCAAATGGCCACATTCGCAGGGGATATGAGCGGTCAAACCCTTTCAAGACGGAAGGTTACTAACTATTTTAAAGCTATATCCCACAGAGAAGCGACCTGTTTGGTTGTGTCACTCCTAATTGAACGTGACCTGTAGACATGTATTTAGTATGTAACAACAATCAGCCGTTCCCTCGGCTACACTATATCCTGAATTACCCAGCAAACCAGTGAGAGATTTAGCTTAGTCATTGCGGTTTTAATAGATCTCGCAGCTGCAAATACAGTAGGAACCAAAATGATACGAGCCCCCCACACGATACAAACAGAATCGACGACGTTTTAAGCGCCACAGCAGGAATGGATGGTTTCCTTGCATCGGTTAGCCTAGCTATGTTTGTGACTGGTGGGTTGCTGCCATTTTCATTGCCCCCTTGTAATAGGGATTGCTATCATTACTGAGGCATGTGGCTTGTTCTCCGTAGCTGGAGAGTTCATTGGCTGCAGGCTTTGAGTGATAGCGTAAGAACATAACAAACAAGTTCGAGCCGAGAGCAAGCTGAACACGATGACAAGTTTGTATATCTGCCGTACTCATTGTTGGCAAGATATCAGACGCCTTATTGCAGACGAGGTGGGTTAATTCTGTCCGATGAAGAGGTGATTTCATGCAGGTCGTCACGGGACGAAATGCCCCTTGAACAAAACGCGAACAGATACAGAAACCGAGCATCAGCCGAATGTGTGGTATATTTTATTTATGGCAGTAGCATATAATTTTATAATTGATCATTTATAAAAACCAGTGAAATAAAACAAGAATACGAAGTAAATAAAGGAATATGAATTATAAGTGTTCACATTCATACTTATAACTCAATACAACTCGGGCTTTTTCAACATTCATACAATATACATGACAAGAATACAAGAATACAAAGTAAATAGAAGAACATGAACTAAAAGCGCAAACGTGCATACATATAAGTATACATGACAAATATACATGACTAGAATAAAATAATACAAAGTAAATAGAGGAATATGAACAAAAACGCACACATGCACACATATAACTCAATAACTCGGGCTCGTTATTCATCATTCATAAAACATACATGATACTAATCAGGAGCATACACTCTGCCGCAAGCATGGATAAGCTGGTATGCACTGATGTTCTTGGCCTCGTATTCGTCCCAGAGCTTGGTTATCTTCCCATGCATATCTGTGAATTATTTTGTGTATGTCGACGGAGCCTTCCTTCTGACACCCGTCTGACATGAATGGAAACCAGGCGGACTTCTTCGTGGAGGATGGTGGGCAGCCTGGAGAAGTTCAGTTGGCAACGTGCAGCCCTTAAGTTCACGCTGGTGTGACACCCTTCGACGTCGTTGTTGGTAGGAAAGCAATTGCTCTTAAACCATAGATGGGTTTTTCTGATCGCCGAGAGGAGTTATTGACACAACATTGGTGTGTTTCTTAATCAAACAGAGATTTAATGATGGTATCAGTGCCGAAAGCACAACTGGGAGCAGCAGACCGTTTATCGTTCCACCACCGACTTGAAGCGGCCTGGAAATATTTGCGGCTGTGCTTCGTCCACTTCAGCACTATTCCGAGTATTTTAAACTCCATTCAAACTACGCTTATTAAAGACACAATTCCTGCTGGCATTTTTAGTGAAGGCCGTCCACTCAAGTCCAAAAACTTCTTGATCAGTTTATCAATGCAAATATTGAGCGCATCAATGACGGTTGTTAAGCTCAGCCATTTCGCCATTATTTCTTCGTTGTTAATACGACAAAAAGATAACAACTGAGTAAACATGGGCTTAAAATTAGACCAGGTGATGATTGCATCCATTCACCTGCCATCTGAAAAATGTGGTGCTTGTTTGGGCCATATACTGATCTTAGAAGTTATTTAAAAGTTGCCAATATCATGCATAATGAAAAATGTGCGGATTGGTGCGTATATTGTGCTTTTAGTAAAATACCACACTGCCTCTTGATATCTCAAGTTCAATGTCTCATGCCTGATGTATGTATTTTACAATCAATGATGCCGTACACTAATATGTGTCACTCTATAACTGTGACATTATAACTTAATGAGTATGCACCATTGGTGAAATGATTATATCCATAGCATCATATTATGGTGCAACATGGACATAAATAGATATTGTAGCAAACGATAAAAGAAAGTTTCACATGCGCTTTCCCCGGACAATGAAACTGACAAAGGCTACATTTCTGAACTAAATCTATATTATCATGGAGATAAACGCAGCAGGCATTGCCGTTTCTCTGCTTTTGATTGATGCATCAAGATCCATTTCTGTGTACTGATGTATAATTAAAGCAATATGCAGAGCTACCTACATTCCATATTACTATACAATACTTAACGATGCAGTGAGACGCTGCTGTCCACACTCCATGGGTTTGATGTTGAATGTCGTAAATTATACAACGGAAGGGTTATCTTGATTATCGGGGACGCCCTGGTCGTAAATCTGGCAACCGAGTAGGCGAGATTGTGCAGGATATGTCTGCCATGCAGCTAAAAAGCAGACATATAAGAGGTTATTCACCTTTGGCTACTCACTGCTTCCGGGGGAGTATTGAAAGACGCTTTCGGTCTCTTTTCACTTATGTTAATGACCTACTCGAGCTATATAAGCGCCCAAGAAGCATCTCAAGAAGTAACGCAATATATTAAATCTGGTGTTATAAAAATAGATACTTAAATGAACGATGCAAAATACACTTTCTGGCGGGTTAACAGAAACTCATAACATTTCATATGTGTGTATTTTAAACTTGCCAACCGAGTCCAACTTAAAGCGATAATCGAACAATAATGAGAATAATATGAGATACTGAGACTTCACGTTAAAGCTAATTTGACGAATTCATGTAGTTAAACCAACAGCGATGAGAACCTCTGCTCTTCCTTTACTTACTGGTAATTGATTCCATGATAGATGCTGGCGATAAGCGAAATTCACCCAGTCTAAAGGGTAACAGAATGACATAAGCCAACCGATTAATTAACTCGAATTGTTAGCGTGTTAGGTCACGATGATTGATATGATCACATGCATGACGCGTACTGGTGTGATTACTGGCGTAACGCAAACCTGGTTGTTAGGTAAATGATTAAAGAAACAAAGAGCGAAGTAGTTGCATCACAGCACATAAGCCATATTTTTGTCAAAGTGAATGATGTATATAAAGGCACATGGTACATATAATCAGAAGACGTGGACGGATCGCGTAATAGTTGACCTCGTTGGGAGTGAACGTTGCACGGATGTTCCGTGGAAGCTTTCAAACAGTTGCCTGTCATCTGAAGATTCTTCGGTGCTTCATAATGGCAGTAAATCTTTCAAACGCGCACAATAACAACAGGTAAACGTGTGTCATTACCAACGGGTAGTGGTGCTTGATAGCTACCCATTCGGCCCATCATCCTAATATATGAACCAGTCACAGGTCTTATCGCCATTTTGTCTTGGTCGCCTTCATGGAACCGATTCCCAGTAATTCCAACAGCCCCAACACTATGGTCAACAGTGCTTTTTGTCAACCGTGTCCTGAAGCGTGAATGTTAAGGGTATATCAAATGACGCATGCCCGAGATAGGCGACGAAGAGAACGGAATTTCCATTGCAATATTACTAACACTGGTACGCCTTGTAGCAATATAACTCAATAAATCTTTGTTTCCTGCAAACGGCCGGTATAAAGTCGTTAATGGCATATCGCACAACTATTTTGCATACGAGAACCAATAACGAAACGGGCCATGAGAGTAGTGATTTCACATCGAAAGCCCCAAGCTATAAGCTACTGGCTAGGCGGGTTCAGCATCATTAAACACGCGTACAGCTTCCAAGGCCGTAATCTCACACACACACACAAACACACACACACACACACACACACACACACACACACACACACACACACACACACACACACACACACACACACACACACACACACACACACACACACACACACACACACACACACACACACACACACACACACACACACACACACATATATATATATATATATATATATGTATAAATACATACGAGTTGATATATGCATATATTGATGTTGAATATGTCTATACTTACGTATACATGCATATATATATATATATATATATATATATATATATATATATATATATATATATATATATATATATATATATATATATATATATATATATATATATATATACATATATATGTATATATGTATTTACATATATATATATATATATGTGTATACATATATAAATATATATCTGTAGATATATGTTATATAAATATGTAATGTTTATATATATATATTATATATTATATATATATATATATATATATATATATATATATATGTGTGTGTGTGTGTGTGTGTTTTAGTTTATAAATGTACGTACATAAATATTTATATTTATATAAATATATACTCATATTCTTAATGTAGATATAAAACTCTATACATATATAAGTATAAATACCTCTATGAATGCATAAATATTTATATGCATATATATGTATAATGATTTATATATATGAAAACAATTTATCTATATGAATAAACATATTTTTATATGTATTTATATTTATAAAAATTCATTTATATACGGTTATATATAGGTATAACCACATATATGATGTTGCATCAGCGTCAGCTTAATCACGTTAAACACGTCATAAAGTTGCTCTTTTTTCACGGTGATTCCAGGCTGTATTTGTCACGTATATATTTTCGTTGAGCATCTGTTGTTACAAATGTCATATAATTGTTCCTGAATATTGAACCAGCAAACTATCGCAAATTGCGTTAGCTGTAGACCAATGCAAAGCTAATTAAACAAGTAGTGACCATTATTCTTCATACATCCTAAAATGTAGTGTATGTCATTGTGTAATATCTTGATTCTGAGGTGTTAGTTATTGCCGGTTACCATTAGTAGACGTAGGGGTACAGGTTGAGTAGGACAACAGGTGTTGGTTGCTAATCAGTAATTCGACGTGACCTGTATAACGTGCCACAGGTGAGCCAGACATCTGGACCTCATTAGCCTTCAAGTCATAGATGAGTCACGCTACCCAATAGTTGCATCAGATACACGAATACGCTGTACCATTTAACCAATACGCTATTATCAATACCATCCGTAACTTGAAGTCTGAGATGTCTTAGTACAGAAATGGCAATGAGTCTTTGCAAATAAATTTCAAAACATTCTCCTTATAACCTGCACGAGCCAGCAGTCAGCGCCAGAAATTAACATCGCGGTTATTGCCGCATATTGATTCCTCTGCCTGATTAAAGCGCGGTCAAAAACTGCAAGCGATATCGACATTGTCATCGATATGAAGTGAAAATACATTCAAGTAAACGGTCAAACATATGGTCATGGATATATATCGCTGAATCTAGGGGGTCACAAAATGCAACACCACCATTTGCAAATGTTCCTATTGTGCAAAATTGCACATCTCATCATTAACATTTTAAAACCAATAGCATGTTGCTGGTGTGATCCAGCTAATGTCGTGCCTTTCATGCTGTCGGGCTTTCACACACTTGCTCCCTAATATTTACATGGGTCATTCTGGCGCTTGAAATGCGTGCCAGTGCCAATCTTGCATATTGATTGATCTGCTCAACTAATACACGGACAAAAATACGACTACCACCGACAATAATATCGTCAAAGAGATAAAGCAGCTTCCCGAAATGTCAAATAACTATTAACTTATGTGTTTGCCAATATATATGACTGTGTAAGGATAAAACAGAATGCTATGCTAGAACGTTGACTCGTTAAATTCGGGACAAACATGCAGGTGTTTACTCAGCATTTATCATCAAATCGACCATTCGCCCTCTCGTGTAATCCTACAAAATAGGGCCTCTTCTGTTATTTGTGCCCTCAATGAATTTCACAACTACGCCTTGGGCATCCCGTATATATGCGTTAATATCAGTCGTGCCTTAACTCAGCAAAGGGGAGAGATTTATCTCGATGGTCCAAGTCGACGAGATTAGTCGACTATGCCATGTAATGTGGTAGATTTAGTCTGCCAAATGATACGCACCGATTGATAAAGATAACACGGGTCAAATTGGAATGTATTTGTTGCACTAGCATTTTGTTAAGTGCTAATGAGATGTCTACATCCCTGCTAGTTTGCTACACAGAAAAGTCTGCGCTCAACATGCATCCTTCATGCCGATGTACATTGCAGATTTATTTTTTCACAACTCCCACTGAGGACTGCCTTTATCAGTTGCATGTGCAAGAGATGTCAAAAGCTTTTGTTGTAGCAGCTCCTTTAATCACTTTATCGGAAGATGGCAGTTCTTGAACCCAAACCGCTGCTTTTGATATAAGCACATAATACCATAAAGCTATATGAAAATGGGCTGCAGTTGGAATGGAAAATGATATGATAATACGATTTGATATGTCGAGAAACTATTTATGAAAGAATTGCTAATGGAAAGCGTTCCAAAGAATCATAACGCACAATGTCCATCTCATATATGCTTTTTCTTTCAATGTAGCGAGTCAACACAATATGGTATGTCTGTAATATTATGTAGAGTGTGCTCGTCTGAATGTGCTTGTGGGTCGATTATTTGTTTGACAGATATAATTGTGTCAATACATGACGTCTGACACGACCATTATCCTACCGTAGCAATGCTTTCTTTATTGATATAAAAATAATGTATGAGTTTATAGATCAGAATATATGGTCGCGCCTAAACAAATTCTGACAATAAAATAATTAAATTAACATATTGACGATTGTGTATCGATGTGTATGGGCTGGTATTCCAGGTTTTTTTAATAATGATATGCATTGCGAGTATTTGATAAGTTAAAAGAAGGATCGGAGATATCAAAGATAACTATTTTGTGCTAAATATTGGCAGCGGAGGGGCGCAAGGGGCTTTACTGTGCTATGTACGACATGTGAGCTAAAGTTACTTCCACATCATTGCATATTCGTGTCAACGGCGGATATGTGAAAAGTCTAGGCAGCGATCGATCAATCAGGCATTGCTTAATGGTACCTGAGCAACCATATCTTCCAAAATGACAACAACACGTTTTTCCCGCGGCATGCGTCATTGCTCTAATAGCATCGTACGCAACCAGTATTTATCGTTTTACAATTGTATATATATATAGGACATATAGATAGATATATATAGATCTATCTATATATCTATATAATATCATCTATCTAGATCTAGATATCTCGCTCTCTCTCTATAGATCTATCTCTCTCTCTCTCTACTCTCTCTCTAGAGATCTCTCTCTCTCTCTCTTTCCTCTTCTCTCTCTCTCTCTGGAGAGGGATATCTCTAGAGATCTAATTATATCTCTATGTATAGACATATGGATACATTGATATAAAAGACAGATATAGGTAATTATATAGATACCTATATTCTTATATATTAGGATACACATCATATAGACATCATAGAAATATATATAGATAAAGAGATATATATATATACATATATGATAAAAAAGAGATAGATATTCTATATACTCAGATCAAGAGAGGATATTAGGGAGATCTCTATTTATATACCTCATTATATAGATATCCCAATATGAGAGGAGATAGATATAAATCTAGAAAAAGAGGGATAGATGTCTGTATGTCTCTCTAATATATGTATTATATATAATTATAAATATATATTTTAGCTATAAATATATCTATACATAGATATTAATATCTATAAATATATATGTACATATCTATATCTGCATATATAAATACATAGAGATATATATATAATATATATATATGTATATATATACAATCAAATGTAAACTTTACATTTTAACTTAACGTTATATTACCAGTCCTCTCTGAAGGAGAAATCTAGAGTCAGATCCAGATGTCCAGAGACTTCTTAGAAGAGACAGAGAAGAGGAGATAAGAGAGAGAGAGAGAGAGATGAGAGAGGAGAGAAGAGAGAGATGGAGAGGTGCAGATCTAGGAGAGGGAGCGGGAAGGGGCAGAGAGAGAGGAAGACCAGAGGGAGAGGAAGAGAGAGAGGGAGGAGAGAGAGAGGGAGGGATAGATAGATCAGAGAGAGGCGAGAGAGACTCCCAATAGGGACCCAACGAGAGAGAGAGAGAGAGAGAGAGAGATGATATTTTAGGGGGGGAGCGAGGGAAATTTAGAGCAGAGAGAGGATATCTATCGTTCTATCTCTCTGTAAAGGGACTCTAGGGAAGAGATCAGATTGACTATAGTAGTCTAGGTCAAGAAATATGTACCTATGGTATAGAGAGAGATGAGGGAGATCTAGATAGACTCTATATATCTTCTATTTATAGATATATGTAATGAGGTAGAGATATGTTTACCTATATATACTTTAGATATATATTATTCCTCGAGCTTTTATTTACCTAAATCTCGTTGTCTCTCTTCGTGTATATATTTTATATATATACATCTCTCCCTCGATGGTAGCTCGCCTTGTTTTTCATAAGCCAGTTTTCTCCCCCCCCGGTCCTCCACCTGCAAATGTAATAAAATTTCTTTGTAACAAGGGAGGGAATCGCTATCAATTGTTGGCGCTAATTTTGCTACTTAAAGCAAGTGATGTTATGATGGCATTTTACAATCGACATGGATAATCGATATGTTAATAAGCCCAGTGTTAGTTACTATTACGTTTAAGGCAACAGCACTAACCCGTAGTAAGGTGTTTATCGTGAATTAGGGGGCTTATACAGCTCCCAATACAAGACCATGGGACGTCATTGACACATATGCATCTAAGAGTCTCGGCTAGCATATATATCACATAATATAGATATATATCTTGCATATAATACTACATAGACGTTTGATTTTCTTGCTCCACAGGAGGCGCTGCTAGATAGTATGCCCTAGTGCAGATGCAAATAGAAGTTAGCAGTTACGCATTACCACAGCCAATACTTATATGAGATTTCAATACAATAAGAATGATATTTGTGTTCACGCTGTTAGTCCCAATAATAGGAAATAATTACATGTACGAATTGATCCAGCGAAAGCATGTTCGGTGGCAGCTGGCCAGTTTCGTGATATTAATCTGCTATTGTGTTTGTTGGATAAAACCAGTTTGTTAGGTAACTTGCGACCTTGATAATTTTTGAATAGATGGGAGTGAAACATTACGCCCGTTGTAGTGCAGTTACGACTCGTGGTCATTAGGCCAAGGCGCCACACTTAGACGCACTTATTATCGGTCCGCGATAAGCGAAGTGAGTTAGATATTTTAGTGTTATTAAAGATGTTAGTTCGACAGCAATCTACCTTGTTACCTCCTCTTCCCCACTTCCATAGACATTCGGTCCATGCCCTAGAATTCTTCTTTATTTTTTTTTCAAGCTACCGATTTGTAATCTAGAATTTCAGAGCAGTGGAATATCTAATAGATCCAGCTGTGGTTGATACAAGGTTATATTCTCGATAGAACCGGGAGTTAGTTTAGTCATGACTCTGGCTTTGTTGGTGAACAATGCCTCACTATGCTGGTTTAAAATACTGTATTTTGAAATAATTAAATACAACACGTTGCACAAGGCAGGCCATCAGGTGTTGTACTTGACGTTTTGGTCAGACAAAACCAGGCACCTGGGTTGTTTATCGTGTATTAGGGGGCTTAACGAGCTCCAATACATCAGACCATGGGACGTCATTGACAACATATTGCATCTAAGAGTCTCGTGTTAGCATTCAAATCGCATAATTGAGAATGAACTTGCATATAAACGACATAGCGGTTTGATATGTTATTGCTCAACAGGAGGCGCTGCTATATAGTATGCCTGCTAGTCAATGCAATGCAGTTTATCAGTTAAACGCAATTTAACCAGAGCCAATAATTAAATGATTGTCAATACACATAATGATATTGTGGTATACGATGTTAGCCAATAATAGGAAATAATTACATGCACTACTTTGGCTTATCACAGCGAAGCATATGCCGGTGTATCTGTCGGTTTCCGTGTGTGCATCTGCTGCCTTTGGTGATTGAGTTGATATATCACGTTTATTTATTGTTTCGCTGTCGATGTCCCGGTTACTGAGGCAGCCCAATGGATGAATCATGCGAAAGCAAATAAAGTTCGTTCCTCCATAATTACATCAACATAAAGGGAGAAAAGTTAGTGGAAGTATACAAACATGATAGATAATGTTTTATATGACTTTATAGAAATAATTATTAGTTAAAATGGAGTGTTTCAGAGCAGCAATTGTTTTATAAAATGACACCAGCTCTCCATTTAGAAAATTGGCTATTTTGACAGAATGCACTTTATTTGCTGCACACTCTCAGTTGAGACCTTGATGCCAACAGTTTGACACACATATGTGAATGAATATCATATTTAGCGACGGTGGTACAGGGAGTTAATGTCTTGCATGGGCAACATTGTTTAAATGTTGAACTTCATGGGAAAACTAATGTCGTAGCTAAACCCCATTAACGTGTATTTTGATCTTCGGTCGGCTGCATGCAATTATTTACAATATGGTTTTATAGTTAGGGGTGTAGAATTGTTGGTCAAGGGAAAGGGTAGGGCAAGCATTTGATTTGCTCTACACGCTTCTGTTCTAGTATTTGAGGATGAGAAATCGATTTATATGTTATCGTTACAGTTAATTATTGGCTTTAAGGAAGACTACATATGCAGGCCCTGGTCCGGGTGGATAAACCACGCTTTGGTCGTCTTTTTCCATTTAATGGCTAAGAAGAAGCCTATTTTTTTAAAGGCGGTGGATGCCTCATATTGCGTTGATAACAGGCATGCAGATCAGGCTTCTAACAAATCTGATATTAGAGTAAAATTTCAAAAAGTGTGGTTTTGTTAAATCTTAAGCTGGAGACTTCAAGTGACTCTCATGATATGAGTATCAATTGGACGCATTTTACAAATAGTAGCAATACTAGGACAAATGAAAAACTTTTCGCAATCAATAATGTAGATTCAGTAGGAAGATTTGCAATCTAGCGGAGCAGGATGGTGCGCATAATTTAGACCAGTTCAAAACAGACCATGCTGTTTTGGGTTGGAAATTTACTGATGACTACGCTTTTCCAATTCTCCGGGTGTGAGTGGCAGCTAGGCGTATTATGCACACTTGACGAAAGCATATCGTAAGATTTCAATGGCTGTAATTCTTTTGCTGGCTCTTGCAGTGGTTACAGCACAATCGTTACCAAATCGCCAGTTCCATAGCGGCTGCGATTTAGTCAGGCCAAGACAAGACGATGCGCAAGCAAGACGACATACCTTATAACTTTTATTAACAAGCAGGCTGATGTAACCGAGCTTTTTCATGCCGCAAGTGTTTGCTTCACGAATGATGCCGAACACAGGCAAATCACGGTTATCCCAAAGGATAAGGCTAGATCTGCCGTTAATCCTACCAATAGCCTTGGAAGAGCATCCTCGGTCAAATACATAATTCTTCCGTGTATATCAGTAATGTTGTGATAGTGGCAAATGACAGACCAAGGTCAAGCATGTCATCTTAACTCGTTTGCTCCCATGAGTATGTAGAAGATGTTATAAGCCCATACAGGAACGCAAGCATTCAGGAAAGCATTGAGGGTGAATATCAATACCAACCATCCATTTGTGATTTTAGGTGTATTTGCTCCTTTACGCCGACGATACGTTATGTTGAGGCAAAAGAGATTTGACATAGCTATAACTTTGATCAACATTTTTAGATATTCACTTGCAAATCGATAAGATTTGATTACAAGTAAGCCAGCTAGCAGCCGTTGCAACTGGTAATTTGTTAACTCCTAGTCTCAGTTATGTCATTCGTTGTACTATTGATTGATTACATTGAGTATTTCCCCTTATAACGTGGCCAGCATGGAGGTAGTGATAAGATCCACCCTCCCGGGAAACGTACATTAGTTCAGAGGCTCTGCTCTTCTAGGAAAATTGCGTTTACTTATATGCGATCAACTGTGTTATCTTATATTTTTGATCCACTATCGAAAGAGATTATTGATTTTCATCACCGTAAAATTGACGTACGTCAACAACCGGGTCCGACGCGTACGTTATATGGCTTGATACACTAAGTGACTTAGGAGAAATGATGTGTTCTTCCTTGCTAATACGAATCCATGCGAAGTAGATTTAAACAAAGGCATCATGTTCATAACGTCTCGCGCTGCTTCATAATAAACATATTACATAGTAGCGCACAGGGAAATCATGTAGAGAAGGGTAATTATAATTGCTACGCTTGCAGCGTCATGCGTACTCGTACCCTTCCGTACGGCCACACCCATGGAACTTTATAGAGTTTGAACGTCAAATGATTGATGACAGTCAACTGGAAGGAACAGGGAACTATCATCAATCATTCGCCAACATACGCCGTGAAGTTCCATGGCTGCTGCTGTCTGAGAGGTACATGATTAAATCTTAATCATAGAATTTGTACGCATGCAGAATGCCGTCAAACAATGCACTGGACAGAAAGGTTAGAAACGTCAACACATCAACCTTGTGCCTTTTGTGCTCTGGCCACTAGCACATTCCAGCTTGGGTAGATTGCCTTATGTTATATCAGCCATCTTGGTCTCATCCAATTCCGTAATTAGCCATGCCTCTGGTAACCTTTGCGCAACTGATGGGTTTTTGGCAAGAATACATATGGCTTTATTAAGCATGGATCACTGATTTGCCTGATATGAGGTAATTGTTCGGGTCCTAGACTATCAGTGAGACAGATACGGAATATATCGCACGGGACATCAGCGACTCTCACACCATGGTTTCATGTTTACAGTAATATTAACTTCAACCCGTAGCCTGGTACAATCTATACTGATGCATAAACGTTTTCACTACGGTACATCTATAACTTGTTTAATTTTGCAAGACAATTGGATTATAGTTCAGTATAAGCAAATGCGGCAAACCTGAGTAACTATTTTATCATTCTTTGTGGATAAAAATCTCCCTAAATTGATTGGCTTATATTTTGTTTGCATCCATGTCTTCTACCATACATGAATACGGGTTGTTATTGGAGAGCGGTAAGGGTATGATCAACAGTACACGCGTTATGTCATATATTATGACCGTAAATCGAAGCCGAAGGACGGCATACTACGCTGTAAAATCCTCCTTCTATAGAACTATCACATATACAAGCACGTTTCTGTGAAAGGGTAACTCTTGTGTTATCAAATGCTTTACATTGTTATAAACGGAAGTTGATCTACCTAGGGAACTAAATGCACATGTGTTTGCTCTTTAATTCCAAATAATTACCCCTGTTCTGGTAAATCAATGATTCAAGCATAGTGAACCCATATATAATATTTTCAGGGACCCCTTAGTTGTCTAAAGATAACCTAAGGTCTGGATATTACCGGAAATGGGATGAAACCCAGGCGATAATTGTTATATGAGGCAATCTATCCTAGCCAGATAGTGTGAGCGGCCGTTTCCGTGTCTAACCCCGATGCATTCCGAATTCATATGACCTTGATCTCTAGAAAGATGTGAACCTATGCAAAATATACAACAATGAAATTTTTGGAAGACTGAACAATTGTATCACGGTATGCAAAAGATATATTTACAAAATCAATCAGTTGAGAATGACGACAGCGATTAAATTATCGCATTGAGCGAAATTTTAGATAAACGCAAAATACTTGCCTGCAAACAGCCGACTTGTGCGTTTTCTTCAGGTATTAATCAATAAATGATTAATATTACATTCGATCTTGTTTTAGAAATAAGTTACATCTCATATATATATATATATATATCTATATATATATATATATATATATATATATATATATATATATAGAGATATATATATATCATATATAGATATATAGATATATACATATAATATATATATATATGACGACAGCGATATATATATATATATATATATATAATATATATATATATATATATCTCTATATATATATATATATATATATATATATATTTATATATAAGACCTAGATGCTGCATTGTCTGATAGGGTTCATTATTCTAAAACATAATACCTCATGCTACATACGATATTAAAGCGAAACGCCCGTCTATCGATGACATTATTCGAAAGCCGATACTGGAAATACTAATTACTTTGGTCACACTGTGGTCTTACGTGATTAGAAAGCTGATTTTACCATCAATAGACTTTGGTAAGAAGTCTAATTTTTTAAAAAAACTAGCATTGTGACATGGTTGTAGATAAAACGTGCGGCACGAACCGATGCAGGCATCACCATCGAATTACTGCTGCTCACACCATGACGACGTGGTATATAGAGGTAATATGCAAAAATAGTTTGCATGCATAAAGGGTGCGATAATTTCGAATATATCTACCTGCCCCTGTGCTAGTGAGGAGAAATGTATATGCAAAACAACAATGTAAGTAACAGTACACTACGCAACGGCGATAACGTGGTATTGCATCGTATAATTCAATATTAACGCATATCATCCGCTAGTTCGCACCAACACATTATCCGTGCAATAAGTATTTATCAAATCATTCAAATATATACATGCATATACTCATATATATATATACATATATATATATATATATATATATATATATATATATATATATATATATATATATATATATATATATATATATATATATATGATATATATATATATATATATGCATATATATATATATATATATATATATCTATGTATCTATATATATATATATTGAATATATGTATAAATATATATATATATATGCTCTATATAATCTATACTCTCTATCTCTATATATCTATCTATATCTCTCTCTATATAGTCTCTATTCTCTCTCTATCTATATATCTATATCTATATATATATCTCTATATATATCTCTCTATCTATATACTCTATCTATCTATCTCTATATATATATATATATATCTATCACTAATACAACTATGGCCCTCAAAACATCTCTCAAGGGGATCATGCGGAAACATGCTTAGACTGTGAATATATTACATAATGCGAACATTATCTGATTTTTGGGGGGACTACTTTATTTCAGGACTGTATGTTCAAGCATTGATGTTATCATAACTACATCTTCATCGTTCAAAATTTAGCGGTGACTCAGTTTTTGTTCCGATACGTTGGAGGCCTAAGGGCGCTTATCGCAGATTATATAGAACAATGGCTACTTATTTGTGCATGTGAACCGTCCAACACTGTTAAATAATTAAACTTTAATGGTGCATTAGAGTAATACGAACTAGCAGGAAATGGCTCTCCGCATCTATCTGTGAAGCTATCGGTGCGGGTACCGAACAAACACATATATTATTTCAGGGTCAATGGCTGTCAATATTATTTAGAGTCCGCTGCATTTCATAAATACAACGTTTTGCTTTCGTCTATAAATATCTGACAACGACCACTCCCACGCGTATTAGATTCGTGGTAGCCCAATTAAGATCATCAACCCACAATTACCAGAAATCAAGGGGTATCTGAAGTACAAGTCCTGTTTTGTCAATCAGATTAAGACCGACCTTGTAATTTGAATTTACACACTTACATTTGCACACCGCAAATATATAGTATGGCACTCGAGCTAGTGGGTAGAGTAGATATTTACAAACTTTGTCACTATGTTTACCTTTCGATAAAGCTCAAATTGCCCTCAGTCTGCGCCAAATAATTCAACGCCTAGCTCTGACGCTATGGCTCAGTTACTGCCGATTTTAAATGCATTTTTCTGATGGTATTAACACCGAATCGCACATCCAATCTTGCTACGAAGCCCTTTGTATCTGGGTGTTTCGGTCCACTGTCTCAAATAAATAGTCATACGCGAGAAAATGCGTTCAATATATATAGATATATATATATATATATATATATATATATATATATATATATATATATATATATATATATATATATATATATATATATATATATATATATATATATATATATATATATATATATATATATATATATATATATATATATATATATATATATATATATATATGTATATATATATATACATATCTTCTCCTTGCTAGTTTATGCGCAAATTGCTCGCACTGGCCCGTGTCTTGTTATTGTCGAGCAAAATCCCATTTA
The DNA here is from genome assembly GCA_034190875.2 of Urechis unicinctus. Classification (NCBI taxonomy): domain Eukaryota; kingdom Metazoa; phylum Annelida; class Polychaeta; order Xenopneusta; family Urechidae; genus Urechis; species Urechis unicinctus. The sequence goes on along the minus strand of CM067358.1, from coordinate 19,847,899 downwards.
TAAGCGTGTCCGCACATTTCGTGTAATAACGCGTTTAGGAGGCATGCAAATCGAAAGCCACTTTAAGCGCAATAACCACACTAGGCCAGCGGTTGTATTTGAAAAGGTCGCACTGTGATGCTTTCGGCGTTGTAGACAGACAAGCTCGATTCGTGGCCCCGTAAAAGGCTAATAAATAATACCATTACACGTTGGCCCGATTTTGTGCTGTGCTGGATAATTTGTGAATACCAATGTTCTGGGCGAAAACATAAATAGCCCACCTGATGTTTCATGTCATTGCACAATTGCATCTTCAGCGTGACTATCACAAACAAAGGTAGCACAGACAGGTAATTCTGTTAGCGGCTCGTTATTATCTATATCTACGGTCAGGTTATCGATAACACAAGTCCACCTCCAGATAAGCATCCGAAGATGACTTAGTGTAAACAATACGTTATGACATGATTCGGTGTCGCTGTAAATGGTTATCACCCGCTTTTACTACGCAGTACGGCATAGTTTATCAACATTAACGGCCAAAGTAATACCCCGAAACATTTGGGCCAGTGTATCCGTGATATACGATAGGCAGTGTTTTATTTAGATTGCTCCTGTTACATTGTTTGCTAGATATGCAGTATATATGCGACCAATATAGGTACTGTCGACAAAGAATCAGTTATGCTGAATGTGATCGTGATAGAGTAAAAAAGCATGCCATTTTGCAAACTATGTGTCTCCATCAAGATGTAACCGTAACAGTGGCTTATGGATACATTACATGTCTTTTGTCATTAAATGCTGTTCCCGATGCATTGGCTCATATAAAGGTAAATGGCATACCATGGGTAATCTTGAAACACAATGCTGGCAAATATTAGGATGCACACTTCAAGCAAATTGAGAAAAAAATAGATAATTGCAATCTCACAATAAAATGTGGAATGACAGCATCAAAACGAATCTTAACCGACGCCCGCAGACGTTATTTTTAACGTTTGAAAGATGGCTGCGAGAATATTTTATTTTAAGTAACCTTCCAAAAATGCTACAAGATAAAGATTATCGCGGATGCAAAATCTTATACATCTGCCGTGAACAGCTGTAAGTTAATATCTTCATTCAAAACTTATTTTAGAAGAGTATACAAATTTTAGGCCAAAATGGTTGTACCAAAATAGTCGTGATAGTTTTGTCATGCAAAAAACCAACCATTTTGAAACTTTTTATAAATAACCAACCATATTGGCCATTTCATATAACCAACCATTTTGGCCATTTCATATATTCAACCATATTGGTCATTAAATTATACAAATGAGTTGGCCACCCCTTTTTGCCTTCCGATATTACCAACCATTATAATCCCAACTAACCTACTACTTACAGACCATCGTTTATACAACCTTGGGCTTGGGTTACAAAGTCCATGAAACCATAAACGACTTAAATTAAATTCCTACAAACAAGCTTACACAAACTGAATTGCGCGTTTTTAGGTCTTTTGGGATCCGAAATAAACTTTTTTCAATTTCTCATTGTTTATATATAATTTAAACTGTACATTCACAATATTCAACGAGCCATGAAGAAAATAGTGAAGTTAAATTTTCGGCGCGAATCCACGAAATGCTGACGCAATGTCTTGCTCCGAAAAGTTCCGAACCTTGCCGAGTGGCAGATGTACCCGGGGGGGACGGAGAAAATATGCATAAAAGTCAGCTATTTTAAAGAAAAGGGAGTTCTTCAACGTACCCGTTATTAATTTGGATACAATTTTATACTTAGGTACTGCGAGTTTTAACAAGAATTAGTGATACTTAACATTCTGAAGATTGCCGTCTCTAATATTGCAGCACGGAAGATTCCAAGTCAAAAATGCACGTGGTTAATATATTTTAACGTATCTATATTCCGACTCATGCATAATTAAACTTTCATCATTGATTTTATTTCTGTAACTATTATACATATCGATTGCTTTGGGCAGCTTAATGTTATTTAACCACTCTGAACACTGTAATCTGTCTGTCAACGATGTTGGACAACATCCCTCGTCCCTTCAATCGGGAGAGTCCAAACAGCTGTCACTATTTATCTCCGTACGACATGGCGACAGTCTTGCTGTACATGGCCAAAGTTGCAAAGTCCGCTTAAATCTGGTGCAACAAAACCAACAAGGTGATAATTTTAAATCAGTTCCAATTAAATGAAAGAAAAGGTGTTATATATAGTAAATGAAAAGGCTGAAGCTATTTGGGTGTCTCCCAAATCGGTCGGGTTGACAGACTTCGGTGAAGTTCTGAGCAGCTAGCTATACGCTGAATGACAGTTGACACGGAGCAGTGGAGGCAGCATCACTTAGCGTTATGAACCCAGTCCTGGCTCTTATAATATACGTTTCAATGATTTATTTTCGTATTGGTAAATATTTAACTGCAATCATGCAAACCACCGAGAAGTTTAGGCAACTTATCAAAGTATGTGCATGTCATATAATGATGTGTCCAACTGCATGTGTTCATGCATCTATTCACAATTTGCTTCATGGAGTGTTAAACTGACCTCCAATTGATTCATTGTGGATTGCTTATTACATGTTTCATCTGTTCATTTGACAGAGCATTGTCTTGCCTTACATTAGATTTATTTTGAGAATTTAACTGAATCCCATCTTTCAGAGTGAATGTTATAAATCCCCTCAGGACACGATTAAAACATGGATTATCGATTAAAGCATGGATTATCAATCTTTAGGTTTTAAACATATCACCTTTATTCAGTTTGCCACATAATAACATGTAGTTACAAAATGGGAAAAAAAACACAAAGAGGGATCTGCATGCAATTTTCTGAAGGATTTGTTAAGGTCAGGACTAGACAGAAGATGATTTTGTTTTGTTTATGATTGAACTTTGATTGCTGTTCACTTGCCTATCTAGGGTCACTTAAATTCTACAAAAAAAGTATCCACAATATAGGCATTCAGAGTTGATTTTGCTGAATAAATTGACTTAATTAGACTGAAAGTATTGACCTCATTATGGTTAACAATATACAGAAATCAATGATCAGGATATCATTATCAAGCAAAGCATATCTACAGTTAAAATTTGAACATGATCAGCAGGAACTATGAGGACAGCAGTGTCTTATGTTGCACTATCAGTAATAGACTTTCAAGAGGTCCAGCCTTGGTGGGTTTCCATAAGGACACAATTAGAGAATCCATACAACAGCTTGTCCATATGATTCAGCAAAAGATGATTCTCCTGCTGTGCACCAGCTATAGTTGCATATTCTGTTACACACATAAAATTAACTTGTCAAACTGTCTATCAGTCTTATATCATAAGAAATAAAGGAAGTCTATGTAATACATTACACAACATTAATTCTTGGCAACCTGATTAGGTTGATCATCAATACACATGCCACATGGATCAATCTCTTGTTATTAAGTACAGGAAGTAAAAACTTATACTCTCTCGTGTTGATTCTGTGACAAAACATTCACCAGATGTTCAGATTAAGTATACAGTTCAGTCTTCAGCAACAGGGCTGGAAATTATCTAAAATGGCGACCCGTCCTGACCTGTCCCGATGACGGGTGGCCATTTTAGATGTTAACCGGCCTCAAGAAACTTTACCCCTTCAAACAAAAAAGATGCCATGTTAGGCGAACCCTAGTTTGGTTACATACTTGGATGGTGATAAGAACCCCAAGTCAGTGTCACGATTAATTGTTGATAAGAACCCTAGGTCAGTGACATACTGGGATGGTGATAAGAAACCCCAGGTCAGTGTCACGATGAGTTGGTGATAGGTACCCCAGGTCAGTGAGATACTGGGCTGGTGATAAGAACCCCAGGTCATTGTCACGATGGACTGGTAATAAAGAGATCCCAGGTCTGTGTCATGCTGGGCTGGTGATGAAAAGTTGATATGAATTGCAGATAAATACATAGCAGATTAAGTGTACATCAATTTGACACTGTACACAGGTGCATACATCATAACTGCAGGACCATCAATTACGACCAGGTGGAGCTTAACAGTCTTCCTGGGTAAACAGAACCTCTGATAAAAATCTTCTACTTAAACCGACTGATGACCCAAACTCACACACAACCAGTACAGATAATACTCATTGTTTCCGTCATTTTTGTCATTCTGATGGTTTTATGACAATTAGACATAACATGTCTTTTTAAGCCCCAGTGATTGATATATCTCAACAGGATATAATTAAAAGAGAAGCCAAAACATTTGTAAACAGCAGTGAAACCAAAACATTAATGAAGCCACAACATTGATGAAGCCACAACATTGACGAAGCCACAACACTGGTGAAGCCACAAAATTGGTGAAGTCACAATATTAGTGAAATCACAACACTGTTGCAGCCACAACATTTGTAAAGCCAAAATATTGATGAAGCCACAACAGTGGTGAAGCCACAATATTGGTGAAGCCACAGTTTTGATGAAGCCACAGTATTGGTGAAGCCACAATAATGGTAAAGCCACAACACTTGTGAAGCCACAACATTGGTGATGCCACAGTGTTTGTGAAGCCACAATATTGGTGAAGTCACAAAATTGATGAAGCCACAATATCATTGAATCCACAACACTGGTGAAGATGTAACGTTGGTGAAGCCACAACAATGTGGAAGCCATTACACTGATGACGCCACAACCTTGGTGAAGCCACAGTATTGGTGAAGCCACAATTTTGATGAAGCCACAATATTGATGAAGCCACAGTATTGATGAAGCCACAACATTGGCGAAGCCACAGTATTGGTGAAGCCGGAATATTGGTGAAGTCATAATATTGATAAAGCCACAATATAATTCAATCCACAACTATGGTGAAGCGGCAACAATGTTGAAGCCACAACACTGGTGAAGCCACAACATTGGTGAAGCCAAATTATTGCTGAAGCCATTACACTGATGAAGCCACAACATTGGTGAAGCCACAGTATTGATGAAGCCACAATATTGATGAAGCCGCAATATTGGTGAAGCCACAGTATTGGTGAAGCCACAAAATTGGTGAAGCTACGGTATTGGTGAAGCCAGAATATTGGCGAAGTCATAATATTGATGAAGCCACAATATCATTGAATCCACAACACTGGTGAAGACGCAACAATGTTGAAGGCACAACGCTGGTGAAGCCACAGCAATGTTGAAGCCAAAATATTGATGAAGCTACAGTATTGGTGAAGCTACAACATAGGTGAAAACACAACACTGGTGAAGCCACTTCGTCATTGATACCACAGTATTGGTGAAGCCCAAAAATTGGTAAAGCCAAAATATTGATGAAGCCACAACATTGGTGTAGCCATAGTATTGGTGAAGCCACAACACTGGTGAAACCACCACAATGTAGAAGCCAAAATATTGATGAAGCCACAATATTGATGAAGCCACAGTATTGGTGAAGCTACAACATTGGTGAGACCACCACAATGTAGAAGCCAAAATATTGATGAATACACAGTATAAGTGAAGCTACAACATTGGTGAAAGCACAACACTGGTGAAGCCACATAATTGGTGAAGCCACAATCTTGGTGATGCCAAAATATTGGTAAAGCCGGAACACTGGTGAAGCCACAACACTGGTGAAAGCCACAACAATGATGAAGCCAAAATATTGATGAAGCCACAGTATTGGTGAAGCTACGACATTGGTGAAAACGCAACACTGGGGAAGCCACTTCATTGTTGATACCACAGTATTGGCGAAGCCACATCACTGGGGAAGTCACAACATTTGGTGAAGCCAAAATATTGGTGTAGCCAAAATATTGATGAAGCCACAACACTGGGGAAGTCACAACATTTGGTGAAGCCAAAATATTGGTGTAGCCACAGTATTGGTGAAGCCACAGTATTGGTGAAACCACAACACTGGAGAAGCCACAGTATTGGTGAAACCACAACATTGGTGAAGCCACCGTATTAGTGAAACCACAATATTGATGAAGCCGCAATATTATTGAAGCCACAGTATTGGTGAAGCCACAATATGGTGGAGCCACAAAACTGGTGAAGCCACAATATTGATGAAGTTGTGAATTTACTATTAACATGCATGCAGAAGAATTATTATGGTGGTTTAGCACATGGACCTTAATGTTGCAAATGTAACTCATCATGTAGAATAGTGAGGAGGTCATGTTGCTTAATCTACATTGCTGTCAGTAATGTAGATGAAGCCACATGACCTCATCACTATTCTTATGTTAAACTATACATTTATCTCAAATCACCAAATGTCTTTTCACTAAGTAAGAGCCTAGTGGTCCTAAAGCAAAACACTGCTCCCTTTGATATGAGGAGGTATCATGCAGAGATAGATGAGCATAATTGTGATGTTTGGACAGCTGATACTGTTGCCCATCTTGAACAAATAAATTTCCTAAATAGGGCAGATTAACCAACACAGAGGATATGTATCTCCAATATGATTAAATTGAGATACTGGGTCCATAATATTAAACCCAGAACAGGAGGTAAAGCAGTTAATCACTACCAGATCGCAAATGCTGCTGAGCAAAATGTCATCACAAACACCTAGACAATCTCACAGCCTTACAATAAATACAGAATTCCGATGGCTAGCTAGTAAACTCTGCTGTTTTGACACTTACAAGTTATGACAGCATTTAATCATAGCGTTTATAGTATAACATTGTATTCAATGACACACCAGGGCTGAACAATATCCCCCAAACCCACTTGTCTAGCAACAACAGTCCATCGCCAAGTAGTTATGCAAAAAGTTTAAGCATTTGAGCCTAATAATTTAAATTTTTAAGAAATGATTCACCCAAACAACCATAAGCTAATAATAACTACATTTTTCCTTGAACAAGCAAATTTAATTTGCTTTTATCTAGCAAGTCAGGGATCAAAAGCCATAAAGCTATGAGTTAAAGTTTGCATGATTTAGTCAATGTAAAGTTTCTAGCTTGCATTATAAGAAAAGTGCCATCAAGAATTATTCCCCATTGAGATAATTACTCAGGAACAAAAGGTATGGCAATGCTGATATTTACTTTGTAAGTGATCATCAATATAAGAGTGATTCATGTTTAATTTGAAACAGGTATTCCCTATTTGGTTAACATAGCTAATGAGATTATTTTACAATAATAAGGTCACAAAGGGCTGATAGTTTGTTTGTAAGTCACAATCAATTTAAGAGTGCCTTGCATTATCAAAAAAATGTTACACCAAAAGTTTACAAGCAGACAGATGGACAGGGCAAAACTGTGCTGAGGAGCATAACTATTAATGGTTACTGCCTAATGGTCCCATAAATTATACCTTATAAGTGGCAAGCAACAGGTCCAGGATGGGCAACAAAAAAAGTGACCTCCCAAGCCATGCCTAACCAGGCAGTTTGTTACATCTTGGGAACTGCACTGTTCTAAAAAGGCCTCATGTGTGATTTGGGGCTTCAGATATGCTTAATAACCCTTCAACACTAGACCAGATGCACAGTGCTCAAGACTAACTGACAGATGACCATGTCATTTATAGCTTATACATGATATATTCAAATGATGTGATTGTACTATTGAACAATTGTTTGGATATCACACATTGAACATTTGACAACAATTTTATTACCAATATTGATGGGGCAGATACCCAGACAAAAGAGGCTCTTGACTTCAAAAACCTACTTAGGGTCTGATTATTTCCCTAGCCGCTAATGAAATTTGGCTGTAAACTCAAACCAGCACAGTTGTTTTGGATAGCTATTTCTGAGATCTAAAGGATCACTCTGCTGACTAATTGATAACAAAAGTGTGACTGAACTATCATATAACACATAATCAAACTTATAGGAATGTAATAAAGAACTCATGTTTTAGTGTATTACAATGATACATCATATTAACAGATCATTATATTTCCATGTTAAGATAACATTACTGATGCAAGTAAATAATTCAAGGATGTGGAAAGCAAAATATCAATCTTCAACCTTTGAAAAATAAATCACATTTGAAAGAGTAACCCCACCCCACTAACACAGAGCCACCAGCGCATGTCTGCTGTCACGATCGGGCGATGTTTACATCTGACAGATGGGGCAAAATCCGTTCGCTAAAATGGCCAATAGTCAATACGGTTAAATGAACGTTAGGAAATACATTTAAAAACAAATCAATGGTAATCGGTAGATCTGTCCAACCAAGCTGCAGGCATCTAGTCCTAATAACGTGGTATCTGGGTATTATTTGCCGTTGGAAAAGTGTAAGTGATCGGTAAGAGTGAGTCTGAACGGTAGACCGTAGACTCCCACGTGCGGAACAGCCCCGTGAAGCTCGCTAACCACTGTAAACTACGGGTATTTCATAATTTGTCGTACATGAAATTTCTTTCCGCAGCAATAACGTTCATTGTCACATTAATGTAATTTAATATTTAAACGTTGGAATCATACTGACCAGATTAGAATCAAATGTAAAGAGAGCGTGTAAAATGGTCATGGCTGACCGATAAAACTTTGTTTATACTCGCTCCTGTACCGGAAATTCCATGCGGTATGGAAAGCTTGAATTGTTACAATCCCAAAATATACTTTCAGCTTGAGCCCGCGAATGCGTTCGTGGGACAAATTGATTTTAAGACATGAGCAAACTGATAACATATAACGATCTGGCTAATCATTCCTTTGTTAAAAACAGTCCGTTGATACGATATGATTTCATTTATTACTTGAAACATTGCACATCATAGATCGAGAAAACCAGTGAGATTCAGCGAGATTCTCCAAACGTTTTGAATGCTGATCTGCGTCTCGAGTTCCAAGCTAAAGTGCTTCATTTGTTCTTATTTATCTAAATAAAACACTATCAAACTGCTATATATTGAGAACAAAACACCAAAAATCAGTTGACAAAGACTTACAACCCCGGATTTCCCAGTAAAATCGCCATTTTTTTTATATCCGTGCGTAAAGATATTTGAGCGTGTGCCGCCAGTTTTTTGTTAAACTGCTGATTTATATATTCATTCAAAATTTGTATGTTCTTCATTTCAAGCGATAATTTGAAACAAAGAATTGTTCATTGAAGTTAAAAGTTGCACAAATCATGAATCTAAGTTTGAAGCAAATATACATCGAACAAAGCCAAATAATGACCGATTATTCAACATGGCCAAAATGGTCGTTAAGGCCAAAATGTAAATTCAGGGAAAGACAGTTAAAGCCAAAAAAAGTGGATAGTTACACTGAATAATAAGTTTCCAACCTTAGGCGGAGTAGTAGCAAACAAAGTTACAATTTGGTGGGGAAGCGCAGTTGTGTAAGCCTATGAGATGACGCTGACTATTTTGGCCCCATGATCATCGTCCAAAATGTAAGTATGGGCCAAGATGGTTGGTGATTATATATGTGCATATATATATAAATATATATATATATATATGTGTTCATATACATTTATATCTATACATATATATAAATACACATACATGTATAAATACATATATATATATATATATATATATATATATAAATATTAATATATATATATTTATATAGATATATATTTATATAGATATTTATATTTATATGTAGATATATATATATAAGTACATACATATGCATATATATATATACTACATATATTTATGTACATATATTTATATAAATTATATATATATTTATATTTATATGTAGACATATATATAAATATATATATATATACTACATATATCTCTATATATTATATATATATGCATATATATATAAACATATATGTATATATAGGAATTAATGTAGATATATATATATGTATATACATATGCATATACATATATATATATATATATACATATATATATCTATATATATTCATATATATACATATATATATATATTAACATATATGTATATATTTATATATTTTGATAACATATATGTAGATATATTTAGATATATATATATATATATATATATGTATATGTCTCTATATAAATATTCATATATGGAGTACATAGATCTATATATATAGAGAGGATTTATCTCTATACCTCTCTATATATATATCTCTATCTCTATCTTTATATATATATATATCCCTCTCTCTAGATCTCTCTATATATATATCTCTATATCTATAGATCTATCTCTCTCTCTATATATCTATATATATCTCTCTATATCTATCTATATATATATATATATATATATATATATATATATATATAAGGGGACGTGGACAACCATTCGTGGACAAATTTTGTAGTTACTTTTTGGCTGCCATTAATTATTACTGCGGCATATTTTGATTGATTTAATGAAAATGTCGAATGCAAATATACACTTTTGGTCCTCTAAAGGTCGTCCGTGGATGGTTAAGGTACTTATTTATACGCACAAATCCAACCTTTTTTGCCCATATGTATTTGCGTATATTTGCGGAATACCTATATTTTGTAATCATTTTCATCCATCAAGGATTAGAAAAATTATATCAATGATAGATGTGATCATTATTAACGATTAACAGTGTTTTGTGATATAATTTAATGCTGTAGATAGATGAAAACTGAGAATTAAGGGAGTTTTCGGTAATTATCTTTTTTTAAATCAATCAAATATTTTGATACTTTAAATTTACATATACAACAGTTATGTTTAAAACCATATTTCGACCATTTTGGTCAAAGAATATATGGTTAAAGAGAAGATATTGACGTTTTTTTGTGAAATGGTTAATTGCTGAAATTTGATTTTGCTATAATATTCAAAATTCAATGAAATCATTTGTGAAAGGTTATCTTCGTACCTTACTAAGACAAGACTATAATATTAAAGTGGTCCAACCAAAATATTTTCAAGCATTTTGATTGATAACGTGCACTGAATTTATCTGGTCATAGTGGTATATACTTTTGTAGACCTAAGTCTACTGAAGGTCGCTTTCGTGATTATATATATATATATATATATATATATATATATATATATATATATATATATATATATATATATATATATATATATATATATACATCTTATTATGTTGGAAATAACAACGTTGTCCGCACATTCATACGCTTATAATTTACTCGAGAGAGCATGAAGTGAGCTGCTTCCAGATCAACTGCCAATTCAACGAGCCAACACTTCCACTTATACCTAACAAGGTAGGACAGGCCGTCATAAGTTGCTAACTAACGGCTAACGGCATTTGTGTAGCGCTTACACTATGTTACAGACGGTGACGCATATGCCGTAGTTTCATCTTATTATCATAATTGATTACCAATATCTGAACAATGTCAGCTGATATAGAATCAACGCCAAAGCAGCCCAATGAATGATACCGATCACTATTGGTGAATATTTATCGATTACTTTCAATTGTCTGAATTGCAGCTTATGGTATCAGATTTTCAATTTCCAGAAAAATAACATTCACATTAATTCTAAGGCGTAAGCTAGCCCCTGGTTAAACAGCCATATGCATTGTAAGTCTTAGAAAGCATCCATATTATCATTGCATAAAAGTTAATTATTGCGTAGGCGTCTGGAAAAACAATTATTTCTTAAGGTAGCCTCTAGTTTGTTTAATGTAATCGCACAACAGTTAATCATGTTATATTGGCATAACTGAATAGCAAAATGCAAGTAATCGCGTTTATCAAATCAAGAGCCGTTTGAAAATCTCGCTTTCTGTGTAAAGATAACCCATATCCATTTGAATCTGGCAATGTGTCGTAGTCATGGAGAAGATGAAGGAAGTTCACTGTAATTGGACTTCTGTTGGCTGGATACCGGCTTCCATAGGGCAGGCGGTACTATAACAGCCGTTTTTTATACAGTTAGAAGGTTATATCTCTCAGAACTGGCTTCACGCACGTTATATCTTCTTCAACGCTTTGTAGAGTATAGCTTTGCTGCCTCAGAGTCATTTATAGCCTCTATAAAATTCCTCGTTTATCATATCTCATAATTGCAACGGATGTCTTTGCAATGGATTATCCCATAATGTAACTGTACGTAAGGTTAAGATACATCGTACCACAATATACTACAGCTAAAATGTATCTGAGCGCAAGCGTGCAATGAATGAATAACTAACAAGCAGCAATGAATGTATTCTTGGAATATGCATTGCCAGTTATTTTTATGTAAGTGCAGATTCATAAATAATCAAATTAGCTAACGTAAATTAAACTTTCAAAAAGACTTGTATCCGTGTAATCTAATGTTATATGGTAATGTGATATTATCGTATGTTTGTAGTGCATTTAAATTATTAATTTAGAATAATAGAACAGCAAGCCACAGTATCAGCGGCCATTCGTATCAATAGTTATTTAATTTTCATCTCAATATGTTCGTTTAATACATCAAAATGGCTGATTTCTTGTTTAAAATGTTATTGGCAGAATGCCAGTTGTCACTTGAAAAGTATTGAACAACATCAGGCAGAATAGACTGAGAGGTTCGCTCCTCTTAATGTGAGCTTATGTTAAACAGCGATAGCGGCATTAGAATTTGCAGGATCATGGAATCGGCGAGATTTGTATTTGCATTACCTGAGAAATGGCCCGGACCCCTCTATTTCTAAAATCGTATCTTTAGTGCCGCTCAATCCACCTATTAAGAGGCTTCAATTGGTGGCATGATATCGACCGTGAAGTCTTAGACTGCCATTACATACGCCGGCGAAAATATGAAGCAAATCATGAAAAAGCCGGTCATATGCATGATAAAACAGACTGCAAATATTTCGCTTAAACATTTGCATACAACAGGCATCACGTCCTACTGAGGCCCAAAACTGCATGAAACACTTTTTTCGACTTACGCACTAAATATAACCAAAGCAAATCAGTGCTATATGTGCGGCATAAAACGTTATAAGACAGAATGCACTAAACTGAAGTATCTTTTGAACCTTGACAACCTTATACCCTATAGTAGAAGCAACTCAACATTAAATCGTCAAATGTGCGCCAAATTCATACTTGCATATCTAATGCGCTTACATTCATATACGACGGTACCATCACTGTTGATTTCTCATTCGGTATGTTTTGATGCAAATGTGGGGTATTTATATATCTTTCATTTAATTTGGTTCTTTGCCTATGCGAGTATATTTTACTAGTGATTCGCTTGCTTTTTCACATATTTAGATAGCTGCCTGTAATAGCAATATAAAATGTCGCAATTTAAAAGCTTCTTGGCGGCTTCGGAAATCTCTCGGGATCAACGCTTCATGATTGCCTGTCTCTCGTTCTCCTTTTAGAGGCTCATCTATAAATGGATTTTCCGCCCAGGGAGATATATCGCTGTGGTTAGTTGGCTAGCTCTATGCTGTAATTGGCATCCGTAATATTTATGTGAGGTAGTAAGCCGCATTGCGTGTTATTAACAAACTCTTGAGTGAAACATGGTTTGCGGGTCTTTTGTACGCGAGTGTTCATTTAGTTCGTTTTTTGTTTAACCCACATGATAAAGATATATGAGCAATCTGGTATATGCATATATCTGCAGTGAATATACTTCGTGCGTGAGGGGGAGGTGGGGGGGGGGCGGTATGGCTTTGTTTTCAGATTCAAATTGAACAGTTTACGTTCTATGCCCTCCTCTGGTGGGAGCGCTCATTATCATAGTCTTCCACAATGAACATGGTTTATGTGGGGCTGTATTTTAAATTAACACATTGTTCTTCGCTGTTCGGCAAGCATTGTTTTGCAAATGATATTATTTACTAGATGAACGTGATTTCTTATGTAGTAACATACAGTGAAGTATACATAAGTGTGGCCAAATGCTGCTAGTATTGTATACGAACGCTTTTAGCATCCTGCTTATATTGCTATGATGATTAGAAGTTCACCCCGTGCGCGGTGGCTTATGCTATATAAGTTAGAGATATACCCGCGCACTGCTCAATGAGGATAAGACTCAACGGTGTACAGAAATAACATTCATTTGTGCCACATATTATAATGATTAAGAAGCGGCCACAATGGCGTATGGGTACATTACCCGCCCAGAGTAAAATGTGCCCATTTTCTTTACAATGCTCGCATTGACAATCATAGCCTCACTAAGATGCCCACTTAAGCAAAAACGCTGAATATAACAATTTACTCCATCCTCGTTCCTACATAAAGGTCATTTCATGTACTCAACCAATCATGTTGCCCGAAATGATGAAAGATAGTCGGAATGTTGACAATGGCGTTGTGCGGTACTTCACATCTCGTAACAGTGCTTTAAACGCTACTGATGTGGTATGCCAGCAAAGAGCTGCAGCCACATAAACATAGTTATAGGCAGTATCTTACATTGGCAATGTTTGTAACAAGTGAACCACGGTTGCTTGTGTCTCATCGAAGCTAAAGGACATTTCAAAAGCACCACAGAGCCACAACTCTGTGAAAAAGCATCATTAAATTAAGTTTAAAATATAAATATGGTTAGGGACAATCGATTCGCTTTCAACGTTAATTCAGTAAATACTTTGCAGTTAATCCAATCCAATCAAAAGCTATTGCCAACGAAATGATGGTTCATGCAGCTAGCGTGATTGCAGCATCCACTTTTTTTCGACGCAACCCACCACTGATATGTAAAATTGCAATCCTCAGCGACCGTGATGTAGATTGATTTCCACATTTGATCCATTACTATATAAAGCCACCCATATTATATATGGTCACGAAATTTGTACGAGTATTCGCTGGCTATAAATTAGCTGCGCTAAATAATGATGATGATATATATATATATATATATACGAGTATATATATATATATATATATATATATATATATATATATATATATATATATATATATATATATATATATATATATATATATATATATATATTCATATATATATGTATACATAAGTAGTTTATATGTTAGGGGTTCTGGGACACACACACACACACACACATATATATATATATATATATATATATATATATATATATATATATATATATATATATATATATATATAATAATATATATAGATATATATATATATATATATATATATCTTAGGGGTATATATCTCTCTATATATATATATATATAATATATCTTCCATATATATGTATACTATAAGACCCCTCGGCAGCTTATACAATATTTTTGCTCACCCTGACCTCGCTGCGCTAATACCAATGAAGGACGGAGCGTCGCCAAGATCGTACTCATGATATTTACCATAAGGGCGTCTCGGACCCCACCCCCAAACAGGGCCGAGGGGCTAGTTAATCGGTAAATTAGTGGGTCGTTCACAGCCTGCTAGGAAGGTCCTCTAGGTGTTTCATTCGCTCCGTAAGGTTATTGTTCTTAGGCTCCAGATCTCTCACCATGTCCTGCAGTTCCACAAGGTCATCGTACTTGGTCTCTATATCACTCAGTTTGCACTCCCGATCTATTTTTTTATCTTTCATATACTCTGTATCTAATATCAACTCATTTACACCACCCTCAAGTTCAGTAATTCGCTCCTGTGTTCATTTCTATATCTTATACCCTCGATTATTCAATAGGCTGATTCATGTGTGCACGTTATGCATGGCGGCTGTGATCCATAGCAATCATATATGATGAGTGTGCACGCTATGATTCGCACAGCTGGGCCACTTTGTTTGGGGTGTACACAGCATGTTTAAGCTAATTAGTCACTGTAAATGTAATTATCCGAAATCTAAAATATCTTAAAACAACCCATTTTAACCGTGTATTGGAAGAGGCAGTCTATCCATGTGGCATCCTCAATTTAATGCTCTAGAGAGTGATATCATTTTTTGTGAACACCCATATTTGTGCTACGCTCAAGCTCTAATCATTATATAGCACAAAGTTATCGTACTAGCCGGTCCCAGTGGCTTGGTGGTTTACTGCCTCACCTTTCGACCCACAGGCTGTGGGTTCGACTCCAAAGTGTGACAACCTGACTGGTTACTCATGACTCGGATGATCACGTACAAATGGCGGTCCCATCTCTGAAAAGGGATGTAAAAGATCCTCTGAGGACGACGTGCTCTCTGGCAGTGACCACCCTCAGAGTTACACACTCACTGCTAGTCGTACATAGCCTAGTTGCTAAACACGACTATAATTCGATACACACACACACACATATCCTACTAAGATTGTCTCTTGGTATGACACTGCATGTGCTCCAGTTGTCAAGTGCCACTGCATTTGTGTATTGTGAAGAGGCTACCCAGGGCCTCTATACTATATACATCTGCTCCTAATTCCAGTACTTATTCCTAGTTATAGCACCCTCTCCCCCTATATAGTGGAGAGGATAGGAATGAGTCACGTGGGGTAGGCCTGGCCAGATAACATACAGCCCAATCTTCAGTGGAGGTGGGGTCGCAGGGGAAATCCCGGGGCTTCTTCAGTCCTGCTGAAACTGGAGAGCAGTGTCATACCAGGGGGCTTTTACACTTTATTACATTGTGTAAAAAGTTTATGTGTTGAGGCGGGTCATTCATAGCCGCTCAATGGTAAAATGCTTTGTCATTTTCATCAATAGAAACAGTCTGCCATGCTTTTACAGATCTAGCCTTAACTTCACCCTTCATTTCGCTATATTTTGTGGGCTCAGACAAAACGAGCTTAAACTCATGATCTGAGATATAACATGTTCAAGTGCTGTTGATACAATGTCAGCAATGGTTTTCGATTCGTTCTGTGCTAGAATGCGGATCTGATCATGTTTTTTCGCCTTGATGGTCTGCTGCCTACTCATGAATTTTCCAGCAATTACAAGTAGCCCACAAGCGGCCCCAGTAGCACCCAACATTGTGGCAATAGGAATGGGAACTTCTGTAGACATTACCCCTGCACCACGGGCTCCACGACACATACCAACAGCAACTAAAAGAGTATCTACTGCGTCCACTGAGTTTACTGCACACCTATAATTTTTGTACATAGCACCATATTTTTCAATTTCTTTCTCAAGGTATTGCTTCTTAAGACTGATCTCATTCAGCCGATAGGAGTGCCCTGGAATCTCATCAGGCAGCTCCGGATTTAACGATGCAGTCGTTGGTTGTTGTTTCATACTGTCTTTGTATACATAAGTCTATATATCAAGTTCAATTAGGAGTGATACTACAGTACAAGTCGCCCTTCTGTTTGGAGAGGCTGTATAAAAGTTAATAACGTTGCCTTGTTACAGCTGTACAGGCTGGGCTTAAGATATTACAACAGCCTGTTGGTCAGCAGGCTTACTTATTCCTACCGATTGAGTTGTACCATTTACAACAGGAAACACTGTTACAGCCTCAGTACCAGCGCCTGCACCAGGCGACAACCCCATACCAATGATCCTATCATTTGATAACATGGTATATCCACAACTTAAGTCTAGAGAGTCTTGACCCCCATTACCAAACGACCACTTATATCCCACACGAAGGGCGCCACTTACTTCTGCCCACATAGTAATGAGGGGTTTTGTTTTCTCAGCTACGTGTTGTCTCAGGTCCTTGTTCTGCTGTCTATGTTTGACATCAACATATTTTCTATTAGCAGCATTCGTTGGCGAAGTCGGGTCTCCCAGCTGAACGATTTTATTATCTCCAATTTCAAGGTCTCCAGTCATAATACTGCCACCTTTATCCATTTTTTGTGAGTCTACATAGGTCTTTGTTGCATATTCGGAAAGGTCAACGCCCTGTTCCGTTTTCCATTGAGCTCCATAAATACTCGCTTTTATCGACATCTTGTGAATTGAAGAACAACACCAAAGTCGTGATTGTTCAATATACGTCCCTTATTATCCCTTATCTGAACATTCAACTCATTCGCAGCTCAGACAGTAACACGTTTTGACACAGGATTAGCAATGTTTGTGGTTATGATATCACCAAAAGAGCCCTCATGGCCCACAACTTCAAGACGCGTAGTGGGCGCACCATCAAGCATGTTGTGCGTGGTACTGACTTGATCGAGATAAACATAGAGCGGGTTATAGACGCTAAAGTTGACGGGCGAGGGAGCATCGTAACGACCTGAAGGAATCCAACCTCCAACCGGAGTTGGCTTATCAAAACCCAACATTTTTAACAAACCGTCGACATATTGTATAGCCCAATCATCAGGAATTGAGATGGTAATAGTCCCATCATGAGCATTATTCTCCAAAGTAAGCCCTAGAGTTGTAAAATTCATCCTTCAGTAGTTTGAAGTTCCAGAGGCCAGGGAACAAAATGACTCCTTCTTTTCCTGTAGAAATTTGCCTCGTTATAATGGACACGTATGATTCAGTGTTATACCAACCCACAGTGTACGTGATTGACCTAAGACCTACGTATAGATCACCTGCACTATTGTCAATAGGATTTTGCAGGGACACGGAGTCGCCACTTTGAACATTTGACAGAGTGTGATACATAGCACTATGAACAAACAAGCCTTTACATTCAATACGAATAAAACGTACAAAACCAGGCCTGTATACCTACCACATATTGCCCGTGAGGATCTGACACATCTCCTCATCCAGGTAAAATCGGTTAATATCACAGATGCGTTTGGTGTACAGTTCTCCAACCAGCTTGATAAATACGTGGTGCCAAACATAAGCGACGACAGCCTTGTAGTTGGCTGGAGAACCAACCACATGCAATACTGGCAGAACCAGGTAAACTTTGTTGTATGGTGCGCAAGCAGTGGCTGCAGAGTTTCTGGCCTGGACCACCTCAGATCTGAATCCCCAGAGCACTAAGTAACCTCTACAGGTTTCACGTCTACTACACAATCCAGAGAAAGACGAAATGAGAATAGCACTGGCGGATGACGCCACATGGTCGGCTACCAACAATACCTTTGACAAGAGAATCTACCACCAGCTCCGCCATGAGTTTGGGGTTGACGAAAACAGCGACTGGTGGATGCAGGCCGCAACCAGGGCTTAGAGCGGATCTACTTCACCGACCCTGAAACACACAAGGTACGGATCATTACTCATTATGGAAACATCCACCTCTACAAATCCGTCAGGCAAACCTTTGAGAAATCAACCAACGGGTTTTTTTTCCAGGGTGGCAAGCTGCACATTGATTTCATAAAGCAAGACCAAGAGTGGGCAAACATCGCCTGGAGCACCTTCATCCTGGAAAAATTGGAGGGGTTCACCGCCCCAGGTATCACACGGATCAACGACAGCATTAGGACCTATGTCTGGCCCATTCTTAGTGCTCAGGCGCAGACCCGCTCAGATATACTAGGTGTTGGAACGTCCTTTGATGCCCAAAATCAATTTCAGGCCAATGTTGAGGATGCCATCAACTCCCCAGTGGACATTCCTTCATCCATCCGATGGTATCAGAACGTCCTCCAGAATGCTTCAGGGTCGGGGCGCTCATTTCAATCTCTCCAGCTTCCGCTTTAGCAGCAGCTGGGTCAACGCCTTGTAGGGCTTTTACTGCCTTTGTAGATAATTCAGGTGTCACCCCAAGAGCCCGAGCAAGCTGTGTACCTCCGTAATCTAGGATACTCCTAGGAGAAAGAAATATGTTGGGATTGTTCTTCCATGTCAGAAGCTTCCATTCTCGGCCCCACTTAACCCAAAGGTCACCTTGTTGAGACAATCTAAACTCCAGAGTGGCCTGCAGCCCATGCTTAGACACTGCCTTCTCCCACCTCGTAACTAAGACTTCATTTGTTCTTTGGAACCCACCTGATCTTCTGTTAACCCAGCAGGCATTTCAGTAATAGCCCATGAAGGACTAATCGTACTTGACGCATCTAAAGTTTCGTCATCATGAAAGTTAGTCTCATTCCTCTCCCCTCCCATAGCCCCATACTCATATAGGTCGTCAAATGCTGGGTTATGAAACTCTATGTTTATGGGTTAAAGAAATAACTGTTATTAAGAATTGAACATGACGAGTACTTACGGACACAAACTAAACCCACACCGCCGGATACGCGAACCGCTCGGGGTAAAGGGCGTGCAACAGTCTGTAGTCGTTACAAACAATCCAAGCACTATTGACCAGAACCAACAACTGCTGGTTCGCTTCCCCAATCTAGGCGCAGACGACGTCATTGTTCCAGGGACAGCACGACTGGCCTTTACAATCACGCTGACCGCGACTGATGTTAACCGCAGTGTTGTGCAAAATCTAGGTGGTGCCGTGGTAAGAAAATGACAATCAAGATTTCTGGCAATGAGGTCATGTCTATTGATGACAGCGATGTGTATCACTGTTACCACGACTTGTGGCAGACTGCACAGGAGAAACAGGGCATTGACACATCAGATGACAGAAACACAACTAAGATACGAATGGGGACAGGAGACAAGGATGAGACCGAGACAGAAGACCTGGCCATAGCCGATGTGTATGGTAACAGGTTCTATGTTCCGCTTGACTTTGAACTCCTCGAGAGCCACATGCCATTCTACCAGAGTGCACTTAATGACAGATTGGAATGCGAGCTCACGTTCAACGACTACAACCGTGTTATTCACGCAACGGGCGACATCAATGCAAGCTATAAAATTGATAGCATCTCGCTGGAGAATGACATGGTTACCCAAAGAAAGTTGGGCCGCATGATACGCACCCAGTACAAGGGTTGGCTCTCCATTCTGTATGACCGTGTTCTTCGTCACAGGAAGATTGTATACAATAAAAGAGATACACCGTGGAACATCAACCTGAACTCTGCTGCATGAAGGGCATCTTACTGCTCTTTGAAGACCCACAGGGTGCCTCATTCGCCAGGAAGACAGAGTCGTTCTACAATCCAAAGATTACAAAAGTTGGGGTGACCATTGAGGGCATACCCAACCAACTCTATTCCCAAGGCATACGTGGCTACCAGCAGTGGGATGAAGTGAAGAAGGCATTTGCAGCAACGAGTAAAAGAGACCGCAGTGTAGCAATAGCTGCAAAAGACTTGGCAATGTCGGACGTGTCCCTAGGAGAGTACCTAACCAGTAAGAATGCTCTGTGGCTCAACTAAAGAACGAATGATGACGACCAGCTGCACAATAGTGGTAGGGCCGTGGAGAATGCGTCTGAGGGTATCACCATTTAGATCACAAAACAATCACAGACAGCGGTGCATTGAATGCTTATATGTATATTGTAATGGACGCACAGCTTAACATTAAAGATGGCACTTAATGACAGATTGGAATACACCCCAATGAGCCCGAGCCAAGCTGTGTACCTCCGCCCTAATATAGCGATACTCCTAGGAGGAAAGAAATATGTACAACAGTTCACTCACGTCCTACTGAGGCCCAAAACTGCATGAAACACTTTTTTCGACTTACGCACTAAATATAACCAAAGCAAATCAGTGCTATATGTGCGGCATAAAACGTTAAAAGAAGACAGAATGCACTGAACTGAAGTATCTTTTGAACCTTGACTACCTTATACCCCTATAGTAGAAGCAACTCAACATTAAATCGTCGAATGTGCGCCAAATTCATACTTGCATATCTAATGCGCTTACATTCATATACGACGGTACCATCACTGTGATGATTTCTCATTCGGTATATGTTTTTGATGCAAATGAGAGGGTATTTATATATCTTTCATTTAGTTTGGTTCTTTGCCTATGCGAGTATATTTTACTAGTGATTCGCTTGGTTTTTCACATATTGAGATAGCTGCCTGTAATAGCAATATAAAATGTCGCAATTTTTAAAGCTTCTTGGCGGCTTCGGAAATCCCTCGGGATCAACGCTTCATGATTGCCTGTCCCTCGTTCTCCTTTTAGAGGCTCATCTATGAATGGATTTTCCGCCCAGGGAGATATATCACTGTGGTTAGTTGGCTAGCTCTATGCTGTAATTGGCATCCGTAATATTTATGTGAGATAGTAAGCCGCATTGCGTGTTATTAACAAACTCTTGAGTGAAACATGGTTTGCGGGTCTTTTGTACGCGAGTGTTCATTTAGTTCGTTTTTTGTTTAAACCACATGATAAAGATATATGAGCAATCTGGTATATGCATATATCTGCAGTGAATATGGGGGGGGGGGGTATGGCTTTGTCGTGCGTGAGGGGGGTAACTTACAGTGTAGCATACATAAGTGGGGCCAAATGCTGCTAGTATTGTATACGAACGCTTTTAGCATCCTGCTTATATTGCAGTTCATCCCGTGCGCGGTGGCTTATGCTATATAAGTTAGAGATATACCCGCGCACTGCTCAATGAGGGTAAGACTCAACGGTGTACAGAAATAACATTCATTTGTGCCACATATTGTAATGATTAAGAAGCGGCCACAATGGCGTATGGGTACATTACCCGCCCAGAGTAAAATGTGCCCATTTTCTTTACAATGCTCGCATTGACAATCATAGCCTCACTAAGATGCCCACTTAAGCAAAAACGCTGAATATAACAATTTACTCCATCCTCGTTCCTGCATAAAGGTCATTTCATGTACTCAACCAATCATGTTGCCCGAAATGATGAAAGATAGTCGGAATGTTGACAATGGCGTTGTCCGGTACTTCACATCTCGTAACAGTGCTTTAAACGCTACTGATGTGGTATGCCAGCAAAGAGCTGCAGCCACATAAACATAGTTATAGGCAGTATCTTACATTGGCAATGTTTGTAACAAGTGAACCACGGTTGCTTGTGTCTCATCGAGGCTAAAGGACATTTCAAAAGCACCACAGAGCCACAACTCTGTGAAAAAGCATCATTAAATTAAGTTTAAAATATAAATATGCCTAGCGTTGAATGGTTAGGGACAATCGATTCGCTTTCAACGTTAATTCAGTAAATACTTTGCAGTTAATCCAATCCAATCAAAAGCTATTGCCAACGAAATGATGGTTCATGCAGCTAGCGTGATTGCAGCATCCAATTTTACGACGCAACCCACCACTGATATGTAAAATTGCAATCCTCAGCGACCGTGATGTAGATTGGTTTCCACATTTGATCCTTTACTATATAAAGCCACCCATAATATATATGGTTACGAAATTTGTACGAGTATTCGCTGGGTATAAATTAGCTGCGCTAAATAATGATGATGATATATATATATATATATATATATATATATATATATAATATATATATATATATATATATATATATATATATATATATATATATATATATATATATATATATATATATATATATATATATACGATATATGTATACATAAGTAGTTTATATGTTAGGGGTTCTGGGACACAACCTCTTCCATGTATATATACTACTGACCCCTCGGCAGCTTATATACAATTATTTTTGCTCACCCTGACTTCGCTGCTGCGCTAATACCAATGAAGGACGAGCGTCGCCAAGATCGTACTCATGATATTTACCATAAGGGCGTCTCGGACCCCACCCCCAAACAGGGCCGAGGGGCTAGTTAATCGGTAAATTAGTGGGTCGTTCACAACCTGCTAGCAAGGTCCTCTAGGTGTTTCATTCGCTCCGTAAGGTTATTGTTCTTAGCCTCCAGATCTCTCACCATGTCCTGCAGTTCCACAAGGTCATCATACTTGGTCTCTATATCACTCAGTTTGCACTCCCGATCTATTTTTTCATCTTTCATATACTCTGTATTTAATATCAACTCATTTACACCACCCTCAAGTTCAGTAATTCGCTCTTGTGTTCATTTCTATATCTTTACCCTCGATTATTCAATAGGGTGATTCATGTGTGCACGTTATGCTTGGCGGCTGTGATCCATAGCGATCATATATGATGAGTGTGCACGCTATGATTCGCACAGCTGGGCCACTTTGTTTGGGGTGTACACAGCATGTTTAAGCTAATTAGTCACTGTAAATGTAATTACCCGAAATCTAAAATATCTTAAAACAACCCATTTTAACCGTGTATTGGAAGAGGCAGTCTATCCATGTGGCATCCTCAATTTAATGCTCTAGAGCTTTGGGGGTGATTGTGAACACCCAATATTTGTGCTACGCTCAGCTCTAATCATTATATAGCACAAAGTTATCCTACTAGCCGGTCCCAGTGGCTTGGTGGTTTACTGCCTCGCCTTTCGACCCACAGGCTGTGGGTTCGACTCCAAAGTGTGACAACCTGAATGGTTACTCGTGACTCGGATGATCACGTACAAATGGCGGTCCCATCTCTGAAAAGGGATGTAAAAGATCCTCTGAGGACGACGTGCTCCTCTGGCAGTGACCACTCTCAGAGTTACACACACTCACTGCTAGTCGTACATAGCCTAGTTGCTAAACACGACTATAATTCGATACACACACACACACATATCCTACTAAGATTGTCTCTTGGTATGACACTGCATGTGCTCCAGTTGTCAAGTGCCACTGCATTTGTGTATTGTGAAGAGGCTACCCGGGGCCTCTATACTATATACATCTGCTCCTAATTCCAGTACTTATTCCTAGTTATAGCAGCCTCTCCCTCTCCCCCTATATAGTGGAGAGGATAGGAATGAGTCACGTGGGGTAGGCCTGGCCAGATAACATACAGCCCAATCTTCAGTGGAGGTGGGGTCGCAGGGGAAATCCCGGGGCTTCTTCAGTCCTGCTGAAACTGGAGAGCAGTGTCATACCAGGGGGCTTTTACACTTTATTACATTGTGTAAAAAGTTTATGTGTTGAGGCGGGTCATTCATAGCCCGCTCAATGGTAAAATGCTTTGTCATTTTCATCAATAGAAACAGTCTGCCATGCTTTTACAGATCTAGCCTTAACTTCGCCCTTTCATTTGGCTATATTTTGTGAGCTCAGCTAAAACGAGCTTAAACTCATGATCTGAGATATAACCATGTTCAAGTGCTGTTGATACAATGTCAGCAATGGTTTTCGATTTGCTCTGTGCTAGAATGCGGATCTGATCATGTTTTTTTCGCCTTGATGGTCAGCCGCCTACTCATGAATTTTCCAGCAATTACAAGTAGCCCACAAGCGGCCCCAGTAGCACCCAACATTGTGGCAATAGGAATGGGAACTTCTGTAGACATTACCCCTGCACCACTTGCTCCAAGACACATACCAACAGCAACTAAAACAGTATCTACTGCGTCCACTGAGTTTACTGCACACCTATATTTTTGTACATAGCACCATATTTTTCAATTTCTTTCTCAAGGTATTGCTTCTTAAGACTGATCTCATTCAGCCGATAGGAGTGCCCTGGATTCTCATAAGGCAGCTCCGGATTTAACAGTGCAGTCGTTGGTTGTTGTTTCATACTGTCTTTGTATACATAAGTCTATATATCAAGTTCAATTAGGAGTGATACTACAGTACAAGTCGCCCTTCTGTTTGGAGAGGCTGTATAAAAGTTAATAACGTTGCCTTGTTCCAGCTGTAAAGGCTGGGCTTAAGATATTACAACAGCCTGTTGGTCAGCAGGCTTACTTATTCCTACCGATTGAGTTGTACCATTTACAACAGGAAACACTGCTATAAGCCTCAGTACCAGCGCCTGCACCAGGCGACAACCCCATACCAATGATCCTATCATTTGATAACATGGTATATCCACAACTTAAGTCTAGAGAGTCTTGACCCCCATTACCAAACGACCACTTATATCCCACACGAAGGGCGCCACTTACTTCTGCCCACATAGTAATGAGGGTTTTTTTTTCAGCAGCTACGTGTTGTCTCAGGTCCTTGTTCTGCTGTCTATGTTTGACATCAACATATTTTCTATTAGCAGCATTCGTTGGCGAAGTCGGGTCTCCCCCAGCTGAACGATTTTATTATCTCCCATTTCAAGGTCTCCAGTCATAATACTGCCACCTTTATCCATTTTTTGTGAGTCTACATAGGTCTTTGTTGCATATTCGGAAAGGTCAACGCCCTGTTCCGTTTTCCATTGAGCTCCATAAATACTCGCTTTTATTGACATCTTGTGAATTGAAGAACAACACCAAAGTCGTGATTGTTCAATATACGTCCCTTATTATCCCTTATCTGAACATTCAACTCATTCGCAGCTCAGACAGTAACACGTTTTGACACAGGATTAGCAATGTTTGTGGTTATGATATCACCAAAAGAGCCCTCATGGCCCACAACTTCAAGACGCGTAGTGGGCGCACCATCAAGCATGTTGTGCGTGGTACTGACTTGATCGAGATAAACATAGAGCGGGTTATAGACGCTAAAGTTGACGGGCGAGGGAGCATCGTAACGACCTGAAGGAATCCATCCCTCCAACCAGAGTTGGCTTATCAAAACCCAACATTTTTAACAAAACCGTCGACATATTGTATAGCCCAATCATCAGGAATTGAGATGGTAATAGTCCCATCATGAGCATTATTCTCCAAAGTAAGCCCTAGAGTTGTAAAATTCATCCTGCAGTAGTTTGAAGTTCCAGAGGCCAGGGAACAAAATGACTCCTTCTTTTCCTGTAGAAATTTGCCTCGTTATAATGGACACGTATTATTCAGTGTTATACCAACCCACAGTGTACGTGATTGACCTAAGACCTACGTATAGATCACCTGCACTATTGTCAATAGGATTTTGCAGGGACACGGAGTCGCCACTTTGAACATTTGACAGAGTGTGATACATAGCACTATGAACAAACAAGCCTTTACATTCAATACGAATAAAACGTACAAAACCAGGCCTGTATACCTACCACATATTGCCCGTGAGGATCTGACACATCTCCTCATCCAGGTAAAATCGGTTAATATCACAGATGCGTTTGGTGTACAGTTCTCCAACCAGCTTGATAAATACGTGGTGCCAAACATAAGCGACGACAGCCTTGTAGTTGGCTGGAGAACCAACCACATGCAATACTGGCAGAACCAGGTAAACTTTGTTGTATGGTGCGCAAGCAGTGGCTGCAGAGTTTCTGGCCTGGACCACCTCAGATCTGAATCCCGAGCACTAAGTAACCTCTACAGGTTTCACGTCTACTACACAATCCAGAGACTTTTAGACGAAATGAGAATAGCACTGGCGGATGACGCCACATGGTCGGCTACCAACAATACCTTTGACAAGAGAATCTACCACCAGCTCCGCCATGAGTTTGGGGTTGACGAAAACAGCGACTGGTGGATGCAGGCCGCAACCAGGGCTTAGAGCGGATCAACTTCACCGACCCTGAAAAAGGTTGATTACACAAGGTACGGATCATTACTCATTATGGAAACATCCACCTCTACAAATCCGTCAGGCAAACCTTTGAGAAATCAACCAACGGGTTTTTTTTTTTGGGGGGTGGCAAGCTGCACATTGATTTCATAAAGCAAGACCAAGAGTGGGCAAACATCGCCTGGAGCACCTTCATCCTGGAAAAATTGGAGGGGTTTCACCGCCCCAGGTATCACACGGATCAACGACAGCATTAGGACCTATGTCTGGGCCCATTCTTAGTGCTCAGGCGCAGACCCGCTCAGATATACTAGGTGTTGGAACGTCCTTTGATGCCCAAAATCAATTTCAGGCCAATGTTGAGGATGCCATCAACTCCCCAGTGGACATTCCTTCATCCATCCGATGGTATCAGAACGTCCTCCAGAATGCTTCAGGGTCGGGGCGCTCATTTCAATCTCTCCAGCTTCCGCTTTAGCAGCAGCTGGGTCAACGCCTTGTAGGGCTTTTACTGCCTTTGTAGATAATTCAGGTGTCACCCCAAGAGCCCGAGCAAGCTGTGTACCTCCGTAATCTAGGATACTCCTAGGAGAAAGAAATATGTTGGGATTGTTCTTCCATGTCAGAAGCTTCCATTCTCGGCCCCACTTAACCCAAAGGTCACCTTGTTGAGACAATCTAAACTCCAGAGTGGCCTGCAGCCCATGCTTAGACACTGCCTTCTCCCACCTCGTAACTAAGACTTCATTTTTTCTTTGGAACCCACCTGATCTTCTGTTAACCCAGCAGGCATTTCAGTAATAGCCCATGATGGACTAATCGTACTTGACGCATCTAAAGTTTCGTCATCATGAAAGTTAGTCTCATTCCTCTCCCCTCCCATAGCCCCCCCTACTCATCTAGGTCGTCAAATGCTGGGTTATGAAACTCCATGTTTATGTGTTAAAGATATAACTGTTATTAAGAATTGAACATGACGAGTACTTACGGACACAAACTAAACCCACACCGCCGGATACGCGAACCGCTCGGGGTAAAGGGCGTGCAACAGTCTGTAGTCGTTACAAACAATCCAAGCACTATTGACCAGAACCAACAACTGCTGGTTTGCTTCCCCAATCTAGGCGCAGACGACGTCATTGTTCCAGGGACAGCACGGCTGGCCTTTACAATCACGCTGACCTCGACTGATGTTAACCGCAGTGTTGTGCAAAATCTAGGTCGTGCCGTGGTAAGAAAATGACAATCAAGATTTCTGGCAATGAGGTCATGTCTATTGATGACAGCGATGTGTATCACTGTTACCACGACTTGTGGCAGACTGCACAGGAGAAACAGGGGGCATTGACACATCAGATGACAGAAACACAACTAAGATACGAATGGGGACATGAGACAAGGATGAGACCTGGCCATAGCCTATGTGTATGGTAACAGGTTCTATGTTCCGCTTGACTTTGAACTCCTCGAGAGCCACATGCCATTCTACCAGAGTGCACTTAATGACAGATTGGAATACGAGCTCACGTTCAACGACTACAACCGTGTTATTCACGCAACGGGCGACATCAATGCAAGCTATAAAATTGATAGCATCTCGCTGGAGTATGACATGGTTACCCAAACAAAGTTGGGCCGCATGATACGCACCCAGTACAAGGGTTGGCTCTCGATTCTGTATGACCGTGTTCTTCGTCACAGGAAGATTGTATACAATAAAAGAGATACACTGTGGAACATCAACCTGAACTCTGCTGCATGAAGGGCATCTTACTGCTCTTTGAAGACCCACAGGGTGCCTCATTCGCCAGGAAGACAGAGTCGTTCTACAATCCAAAGATTACAAAAGTTGGGGGTGACCATTGAGGGCATACCCAACCAACTCTATGCCCAAGGCATACGTGGCTACCAGCAGTGGGATGAAGTGAAGAAGGCATTTGCAGCAACGAGTAAAAGAGACCGCAGTGTAGCAATAGCTGCAAAAGACTTGCAATGTCGGACGTGTCCCTAGGAGAGTACCTAACCAGTAAGAATGCTCTGTGGCTCAACTAAAGAACGAGTGATGACGACCAGCTGCACAATAGTGGTAGGGCCGTGGAGAATGCGTCTGAGGGTATCACCATTTAGATCACAAAACAATCACAGACAGCGGTGCATTGAATGCTTATATGTATATTGTAATGGACGCACAGCTTAACATTAAAGATGGCACTTAATGACAGATTGGAATACGAGCTCACGTTCACGCAGGCTCGTCAGCGCAGTCTACTAACAAGGTTTTGATGAAATCGAAAACTGAGTTTACATTTCTAGATGGTCCCTGTTTGGCAATTGTTTGTGGGCAGACAGGGTGTGGGAAAACCGCATTCATTCTCGACCAACTTGAAGGGCCCTTCTTCGGTGCCTTTGAGCATATTGTAGTCCTCTGCCCTACCATACGTTACAACGAGGCCTATCAGACGCGGTCATGGGTGTGGGATGATTCAGAGGTCTACGTTGTTGATCCAGGGGAGCGGCTCCTTTCTACCATTGTTTTAAGGGCGAACCTACCCTCTACATCATTTGTGACTATTCGGCAACAAAGGCCCTAACCAAGAAGAAAGGCATGTTATCCGAAATGGCCTTTAGCGGCCGCCATGTGCAGCATAGTGCCTGGGTCCTCACCCAAAAGTACAACTCTGTGCTGAAGGACTTACGTGAGCAGACTCGCTGGATGGTGCTCTTTCACACCAAGGACCGTGACTCGTTTTAAGACGCCTTACGTGAGAATGATGTAATTCCAACAAAGGAGCTACGTGCCACAGTACGCCAACTACTAGCAAAGACCAAGCACGCAAAACTGCTCCTGAAGACTGATCAACCTACTGCATATGCCGTCGATTGAAGTGATATTGGCCTTGATAGCAGCTGCTGCCTCAGTAACCAATTTAGGTTTCTTCATCTTGGTAGCGGTGCAGTATTTTGAAGCTCGAAGGCATATACGTATAATCATGGATCCTGATACCATTATTGATAAACTCCTTGAACAGGACACGACTAGCTTAGTGGACACAAAGACTGGGGGAGCAGAACCTAGTTGCACCCCTGGTGTAGATATGTCTTCTAAGAGAGATAGGCTTGCTGCCGTCATAGCCGGCGGTCAGGCCCGTCAGTACCTTGGCTTGGAGCGCCTTACAATTGACTAGGTTGAATCAATGTCTGATGAAGAGATCATAAAGCTGTATGTGAGATACGAGGCTCGGCTAGGTGCTAGCATGACGCGCACTCTAGGTCAATCATTGCTACAGCTATACTCAGGTATTGCTTGTATGTTTCTACCAATCCTACCAGAACACCAGCCAGAGCTAATTACAGATCTCGACACTGACCCGTTTTTTTGGACACGCACTAAGCACGGCCACATGTGAGCTATATCATCGCTATGGTATGTTTTTAGCTCCATTAACCGCAGCTTTAACAACAAATAAGCACTGTCAATTTGGAAAAACAAACACTGAATCAACAGGGGCAGGGGGAGAGGAAGACACTTGCATGCTATAGCATGTGCTTAATTCCGCTATAGCATGTGCTTAACTCCGCTATAACAGGTGCTTAACTCCGCTATAACAGGTGCTTACTAAGAGCTGTCAATTGGACAAATAAATTTAGTAAGTAAACATGGAAGAAACGAACACGAATCAAGGAGAGACAACACCAGGGGAGATAACGTCAGTGACCACTACAAAAAACGCTAAAAGGGTTGAGGCAGGACGAAAGGGTGCTGCAGCTCGGAAAGCCAATCAAAATAAGCTTCTGAGAGAGCTCCGAGAGGCTAAGGCTGCGCATACAGATGCTAGAGACGAAGCTGTCGAGCCAATATTAACCAGCAAGCCTCCGGAAAGGTGGGCGTGGGGAAGATGGGCTGCGCCTTTGTTTGTTGGGGTGTTTGGACTCGAATTGTATTGCAACAGGCACAGGTTGTGGTACAAAAGCTCATTTAAAGGATCCTTTTTATATAGAATAAGATGACAACACCAATTACTGATGGAAAAATGCTCGTTAACGCTCTGTACCATGGTGCAGTTGTTTCCGGTATATCAATAGGTTATGCCAAGCTTGCTAAGATGGCTCTGGGTGGTGGGGTGCCACATCTTGATTTCACCCCACGGGACCAGGCTATGGCTGTTGCTGATGTATCACTAGCTATGGCCACAAAGGATATGCTAATTAAACAAGGAATCTTACCAGTTGATATGCTGAAGTAATGGCCACACTCGCGCTGCTTGTTGGAGGCGCTCTTGTTAACGCCCTTGCATTCTCTGGGAGCAACTTTTTATTTTCTAAATTACGAGGCAGCCAAGTGAAGGCGGAACGTAAACGCCATGATATGGCAATCGAGCAGCTTCAATTTGCTCGGGCAGCATGGGCCAAGAAGAGAACTGAGCTTTTAGACTTCATTAATGAGCAACTGCGCCGCCAGGGACATGCAGAGAATACTTTTAAGGATGCGGACGAGGCTATGCGTGAGTACTCTGATAACGAATAAAACCGTCGACTCGCGGGGCTCTGAGCAGTAGCTTTCAGACTTCTACGAGCCCTCAGATGGTCAAAAAGGGCGTGAGGTGGCGTTCATTATACTGGGTATGGCTGCGACTGGGCTGGTTGCATACAGGCTTGCCAAGTAGGTCATTTGGAGACTCGGGCGTTTGCTTTGTATGGATCGTCACATGCAGAAGATATACTGTAGTCCTAAGGGCTACTGGAAAGGCATAACAGCTATCAAGAAGCTTGCAACAGAAGCAAGGGTTTCTGAGGAAGTTGCCAGGGGGTGGCTAACAAAGCAAGCTATATGGCAAATCTTCCTGCCAGTGCCAAAACACATTCCCAGGCCAAAGTTTGATTTCCCTGTCCCTAATGAGGTTCACCAAGCCGATCTCTTATTTCTTCCTCATGACGTTGTGAAGCGCCAGACTTACAAGTATGCCCTAGCAGTGGTTGATGTGGCCTTGCGCTACAAAGCGGCTGAGCCACTGACTACAAAAGAGGCTAAAGAGTTCGCAGGTGCACTGGAGAGGATTTACAAGCGAGGACCGTTGGGGTGGCCTAAACTACTTCAGGTTGATCCCAGGACGGAAGTCTATGGGTGGAACGCTTTAACCGAACACTGGTTGAGCGACTCTTTAGTCACCAGTATGCCGTAGAGTTTAGGGATACTGGAACACGATTGACGGAGTGGGTTTCTCGGCTGCAGGCTGTAGTCTCTGCGATAAATAATGAGGTGAAAAAACCCTAAAGATGCTATAAAGGCAAAACGAGTTGCACAAAAGCCCTCCGCAGTCCTACCAGGGCGCCCGCTGGGGGTTAAAGAGCACAAGCTTTCCTCTGGTGTTGGCGTTTGCTACCTCTACCGGCCTGGTGAAGTAGAGCAAGACCAGCGCCAGCGGGCCACTGACCCTGTGTGGTCACTCAATGTTTACCAGATTGGAAGCTCTGTCACTCAATCTGGTGAGCCTATACTTTACTATTTGTCGGATGGACCGCTCCTTAGCTTTGTTTAGGAGGAGTCGCTTGTGGTGCCGTCCGATATCCAGTTGCCACCTGATGGTATTACCAATTAGACATTAGAGATCTATAGATATAACAATGGTAGTATATGACAATAAGTGCTCGTGAATATTACTCGGAAAGAAAGACCCTTGTAACAGGCCCTGTACGCAAGAGTTTTGCAACTCACACAGATACAAGATAAAACATGGTGTCGTTAATTGTCTTTGTGCGGGTTGTCAGAAGTCTATAAAAATATTAAGGTAGGATTGTGTATGGATTGTTGGTTTGAATCAATCAACCACAGTCGTCTTCGTCAAAAGAAAAAAAATTGCTTCACAACAGACTGCAGCCGGCGCCACTGAACGAGGATTCCCGACCGTATAACAAAATAGAAATCCTGTGCCGCTGTAAGCAAGGTAAAAGTCCGCTAGCTGTATTGTTGTTGTCTTTGTGTACCAAAAAACACCCTTTTAGACTAATGGAAAACATATGGTACACGCAATGACTCATGCAGAGAGAGCAAAGGCCGTACGCAAAGAATTGGAGCCAAAGACTGGGAAGCGTCTACCGTATGCCCGTTCAAAGTCAGACCTGGAAGAGCAAGAGGCACAGTTGAAGGCCCTAGGCCCTGGATCCCCCGTGACCGAGACACTGAGCCCGAAAATGACTCATGCAGAGAGAGCAAAGGCCGTACGCAAAGAATTGGTTGTTCAGTGTGGCAGTAAGACCGAACCACTTGTGGTTTACAGAGGAAGCGATGCTGTGGAGCAGTTCTTACAGTCTCTGCAGCAGGAGGAGCAAAAGATCAAAGCAGTTCTGTCCAAGCCTGTCCCTATGCGAATGACTCGGGAGGATAGAAGGACACATAAGGCTGCAACCCACTGTCATGTGTGCAAGAAAAAAATGGGCTGTGACTGTCCGCGATCAATGCCATATAACAGGCTTGTACAGAGGGCCAGCCCACAACGCCTGCAACCTAAGGCTGCGGTTGAACCCTAAAACAAGCCCGTACCTGTGGTGTTCCATAACCTGCGGGGCTATGACTCCCATCTCTTGATGCAGGCCATGAGCAAAGTGGAGGGGAACATCATCTGTATCCCAAACAATATGGAGAAATATATTTCCCTGTCGCTTGGACAGTAGCAGTTCATTGATGGTGCACAGTTTCTCCTGGCCTCGCTCGACAAGCTGGTGTCTGCTAACAACCCAGATGCCTTTGCTGTGACGGCGGAATATGAGCCAGATGAAATGCAGCGGCGGTTGCTACTGCATAAGGGAATGTATCCATATGAGTTCATGGACAGCTGGGATAAGTTTGATGCTCCACTGCCGCCGATCCATGAGTTCTACAGCAAGCTCTCTGAGCAGGGTATATCGGCTGCAGATTATGAACATGCCCAGAAAGTCTGGAACGCATTCGGTTGTAAAAGCATGGGGGACTACCATGACCTTTACTTACGCACTGATGTACTGCTCCTGGCCGATGTGTTTGAAACACTCCTGAAAACCTGTCTTAAACAGTACCGGTTGGATCCGGCCCACTACTACACCAGCCCTGATTTGTCGTGGGATGCGCTTCTTAAGAGCACAGGGGT
>CM067358.1:19683662-19811162 GCA_034190875.2 Urechis unicinctus | reverse complement strand
GAGACGGGCGTGGTGTACCTACAATATACAGGCATTGTTATGTAGTTATATTTTCATCCTTTATGTGCGAAAAGAAATTAAACCATTCGATGGAGGATAGTGACTATTATATCGACCCAATTCCCACTAGCTTAGGATCACAGTGATATGATGTCAGCCTGCCTGATACTTTTGCCACTCGAGTATCATTCAAATGTATTTTTGAAATACAGTTATCACGGCTCCCTCTCACATGCACATATTAACAACTGACTTTTACAGGTAAGCACCAGAAACGCTACCAATTCCCACAAATGCAAACGTTTCCATTCTTTGCGATTGACCGGCACTCACTAAGAGCTCATCCATATGCAACAAAGCTAATCAGCATTATTAAACGATGTCCGATTATCGGAATTAAGACGACGTCACTGCTCAAGTATAGTTGAAGGAACACCACCGCAGAACATCGCTCACTTGAATGTTTGACACATTGAACTTAAACTGCTTTATCTGGGTCAGTAAACGAGAATTTATTGCAATTAAAGTCTGCCTTCATACATTTTTCCCGAAGAATAAGTAAAGATCGCAATTGTTAATTTATCAAAGTTATACTTACATGTTCGTTTTGGAAGCAAATCGCCGGCATGTAGTACCAGTTGAGTAATTATTTTAATGATAAATGGACGAGGCGAATAGCCGACCAACTTTGTTATGCGTAAGGGTTTGCCAATAGCTCGCGATATAACATAGAATCTTTGATAAATACTAAATAAGCTAATTAGAGATAACGGCTCACCAACTAACAATTGCAACATATGTCTCCATCGAACGACGAGCCAGACATAGAAGAGATAGCACATTAATGGCTAAATCTGCACAGCTTACAAGGGACAGGCAATCATGATGTTCTGATGCCGGGGTTTTTCCAAGGCTTAGGGAAGATTACTAATAACGACCAACCGTCTACATGGATTATGCTCTGATAACACATTGCTTCTCCCAGCAGTGATATTAAAATGAGACTCCGGAAAGGAAGACGGATATTCTGCAGGTATCATCCAATTAATGTAGTCAAGCTGGCAAGCAATGCTCAGTTGGTCACACAGACGCCGTATCGTAGCTGTGGATGCTGCGAAGCTCTGCAGAAAATTTATTAAAATTATGTAGGGACTATTACGTCATGTCATACTATTTCCCCATATTTGCATTGTCAGATATAGAATACGAAACCAGATATGACGGGTCTATAGCAGGTGCCTGTATATGAACTCAAACACAGAAGTTTCAAATCACCCATTGCTGACAATGTCATGTCCAGGCATTATGGTGACAATATTGTCAATCTCAAAAGACAAATTAATCACATGCTTTGAACTGGAGAATGTATAATTTGTCTTCCGTCACAGTCTAGTCGTTTGGATGAACGCAAAATAACTTTTTTCAGCACTAAATTGTCTTGCATTTCTTGCAATTCTCGATGAGGAGACCAAGTTGCATATTTTTCGCTGTAATTCCGACCGCTAAAAATGGTTAATAACCTCAATATGTAGACTGTCGATATAAGTTAGAGAGAACGTGTTGCGTTGTTAGAATATAAAGAAACATAGTTCATTGTTATCACAAAATATATATAATCTCCCGCAATGTCGCACGGGTACATAAGCCGGTCAGAGTAATATGTGTCCACTCTATTTTCAATGGTCACGATGCCAATCCATAGCCTTACTAGGGAACTCACTTATACGGTAACGCTGAATATATATATATATATATATATATATATATATATATATATATATATATATATATATATATATATATATATATATATATATATATATATATATATATATATATATATATATATATATATATATATATGTATATGTCTCATAAAGGATATCAATACACATACTGGGTATATAGTAAGTAGTCATATATATATGCAAACGCAACGGTTTCTCACTCACACCTTGCTGATTAAGTCTGAAGCAAAAGTTTCAACTTAGGCACTTTTATTGTAAATACAATCAAATACATTAAGTCCGAAAATGTTTTCGTGATGTTAACTTACAAATGCTTTCAATGTATTACACATGTGGCCACCGGCTACTCCTGAGGTGTTGGTGAACGCGTGTTCTATAATTTAAAGAGGGGTACTGAAGTTACATGACCTGAAACCATAGAAAGACATAATGTATCCAAAGGACAAATACTTTACAGGTCCAGCGGATGCTGATGATATATATGCTGCTTGATTATTCTGCATTCATAAACGCTGTCATCTACTTCATATTTAAGCATATGAGGTGTAATTTGAAGATGAAAGAACCTTGTCAGTCGTAATAATAACGTTATACATATGATTAGCTTGGAAAACGGAATCCAACACAACTCAGCAGCATATTAAAGCAAACTTCCACGCTTCCTGATTACTCAAGCCAAAGAAATCGTCTAGATTAAGATAAATCGAGAGCGGCCCCTGCTATTACGTCATCTTAAATCAACCGTTGGAGTTTGAGAAACGGCATCACTTTTAGATGTTGTGTTGCATAAGCAACTATGCCACGCCTTCACTACGGTGACTCGGGAGCGGTTCGAAAAAAATGTCTGTGTGCTAATGTTTGTAACCTATTGACTAAAGGTTACTTTGCATTATGCTGTCATCGCTCTGGTTTGCAGACATAACCATCGGTTGGTCTGGTCTAGGTATTGTGGTCACCAATTGTGTCGATCTCATACCTACATAATGGACAGACAGGAAAATTTTCTATCGCCGTAGATATTATTCCAGTTTATATAGTATGAATAAATTAAGGATGGCTTAAGGAAGCCAGAAAATGCAGAATGCAACTGAATCAGCATCGATACATGACTCGCTGATATCCTCACTCGCTGTTTGCAATCGAGAAATTATATATTAATATTACGTAACAAGCGCATATGCATCATCGAAATTCAAGTTATTTATGTCAGGTTTTTAAAAACGAAGCCGATTAATGCGACGTCCCAATGCGCAAAAGATAGTTGTCTTTATGATGAGGAATACTAAAATAGGCTTGCTGCGTGGACTAAATGATGATAATTTTAATATTCCATATAATATGACTTGGTCAGTTGCGTATAACTATTGCATGTATTTCAATTCATCCCCACTCTTCCTCTCTCTCTCTCACTCTCTCTATCTCTCACTCTCTCTCTTTCTCTCTCTTTCTCTCTCTCTCTGTATCTCTATCTCGATATATATATAAGACTATATATACATATATATCTATCTATATATATATACTCTGGTAGTTTATGGGCATGTTGGTGGGTCTATATGTCCATGAGCTAAGGAATATTCTACCATTTTGTTTTCATATGTATTATCCTTAGCGTATGTAGTATACATAAATATTATCGGACACGTTACCATTATTTAGCGCTAATATTTCCGTGATGTTTTGTAATCCAGAGAATATCTTAATTAAGAATTTAGTGCATGTATTACATTGACGGCTTTTGATATTGATGAAGCAAATGAGGAGACCCAGTCACGCACGGTCGCTGATACACTTTACTGATAAGTGGCAGTTGTCGACGTTAAATTTGATGCGGAAATCACGGTAGCAGCATGAACCATCATTCTGATGGCAATAACAATTGCATTGACAGAGAAACTGCTGAATCGATGAAAGTTCATAGCCAATGTTTTCTACCTTAGCATCCGACCATAGGCATATTTATTTCTATAACTTTGTACAGTGATACATATGCGGAATAACGAAGTTTTCAAGATTTCGTTATGCCCCGATGAGACTCAAGCCAAAGAGTTTATAGCTACGCTAAGAGGTTTCAAAGAGGTTTCCTTGATTATATAATACACTGCTATCGTAAGGTGGCGCTACCGTGACACACGCAAAAACACATGGGAATAATGGGCTGACATAACTGCGATGGTGAGAGCGGGAACATGTTGTCTCGCAGAGACTTTCCGCAGCCAAATCTAGTCGAAAAATGCGCTTAAAAATAGCGAAAATAACAAGTACACTATTTAATAAATGTCACCTTGATAAATGGCCAATCCGGAGTACACCTATCGCACACATCTCTCCTCTCACAGCGCCCGCGCAGTTGATGGTGGTTTTAGATGCAATAACTGTCTGGAGCGAGGGAACTGGCTAGGGGTAGACTTTAACTTTTGTTGGCTTGTCAGGGACATGTGAAGGTATCGAGCAAAGAGTATATAGCTACGCTCAGCTGTGTGGTGATTATGAAATGACTCAAAATACACTCCAGTTATCAGACGACAATACCAGGAAATCAACATAAGCACATGGGACTGTTGATTCAGCCTCTCGGGGCTCGGCGTCTGTTGTAGATATGGAGTCATCAGATTGGTCGAAAAGACCACGGCTTCAAAGTAAACATAGAATTCCACATGGTTTTAAGTAACGCTATGACAAGACGATACGACAAAGCGCTTCGGCTCACAGGTGGCGTTATCACATTTTTATTCGGGCGGAATGCCTGAGCTAGCGCTCTTAGCGAAGCTATAATTTCTTTGCTCAAACAAACATTCCTAATGCAGGATACTGACTGCTCGATACCTATGTTTGTGAGGCTGCAACGCAACACTTCAATGGTATTCAAAAATGTCTATTGAAAAGTAAAGCATACCATCATTGTCATAAGTGCACTGATTTGTTTGTTTGAGAACATGAAATTACCTTTATGCTGGAACGTGGAAACAGTAATTTGTAATATTAAGCTTCTAGGTTTTCGGTAGACCTTTATGCAGGAACGTGGAATCAGTAATTTGTAATATTAAGCTTCTATGTTTTCAGTAGACATTTATCACTCATGCCAAGTAATGTACCCAGTTTTTTTAACGTATTGGGAGGAAACAGAATCTCTGTACCTGCAAAATGATCTAGGTGTGACGAAAGAAAAGTAGGCCATTCCTCATTTCAAAGCATATGATTACTATGCTTTTCTCATTGATCGGAATTGGAACATAATACAGCACGTATAATCGTTTGTAGCGCAGCGCTGTAAAACCAAGCAATGGAAATAATATTAATAAAAGGACCATTTTTAAATTGACATGTGTTTGTTATCGCATGGTGAATGGGTGATAATGGTACCTACATGCGATAATCAAGCACACGACGCAGTCTCCTAATAATGGTAATTAGCATGAACCTATATTATGTAAGGTAAATATGAAAGGTATTCCCTTAATCCCCCACACGGCCTCAGCTGCCTGTGATGATGGTTTCAACTTTAGGAGATCTAGGAGATTTTTCTTTTTTCTATTAATTTTTACTGTTCCTGATGGTGCGTTTGATGCTCCCTTGGATCCATCTTTAGATACCAAATGGAAAGTAAGAGGTGCTTCTTGTGCTGGTCGGTTCAGCACTAACACTGTAGCGCAGTAAACACGGCTCGGCAGGTGTTAGAATTTCGCGCCTCAGCATGATTCCGGGGAGATGGGATAATAAATTGACTTCCCGATGAGCGATACGCAACCAAATTAGCGGCTGACAAGCAAATGACTCGTGAGAAAACCTTCGTTTTACGACTTGCAAGGTGTGCGTGATATTAAGACCCTCCGTAGTGTTGCCCGTGAGAGCAGTTGTGCTCTGTGAGGGACCTTCTCAAATCTGGTTGCTGTTTGGTGATATATCGACACGGTCGCAGTTATTGTATGGCAAACTGTGCGTTTGAGGCGATATGGGAAAAAGACCGAGCTTTTTCTCGAGCTCTGATTGGCTGAGAGTTGAGTACCATACGATAATGAGCATTAAATTATATACTTATTGGGATATAATTGACTGTGCTGCTAGAATAATTAATTTAAGTGACAGATCAATATTGAACCGCTTACCTGTCTGATATTGCCATATGTTTAATATATAGGCATCATCGATCTATTTAATCAATACAAAGGCCACTTAATCGTAACAGCTAATTTGTAACAAAGTCGAAGCCCAGACAAGCGTGTTTATTGATCCACTACGCTGGGGCTTCATGCGTCAAAGTTGGCACCTCTTTAAATGACTGCTAACAATTGAAAACCTTGCTTACTACGCCCACATATGGATTTAATGGCGTTCCAAGGAACCTATCTGTAGGCAGAGGGGAGAGACTTTTCTAATATAACCGTTTGAAGTACTTTGCGTCTCTTACGTCATAATGAAAGCTTGCAATATACAGTTTTATTTATAAAGATCATGTAATTCAGGTTGAGTTCACTGACACGTTTCTCGCAAAAACCAATGCATAAACTAAAACGTATGGTTTCGCTGCTTTCAACTGCTTTGCTTAAATACCAATGAATGTCGCATTAAATCATTTAATCAGTGTGAAAACAACGTTTGGGGCCCCTTATATTAACTCTTCATGTTCTCTAAATCCCTTATCGTCCATTATGGTATTTATGGTCTTAAGTCAATTTAAGTGATTTCAAAGGGCCCGGTAATATTTAAGTAGCACACTGATGTTCGTCTCGTAAGCGTCAACTCATCATTAATGTTGTTCACATGCACTGTTTTGACAAAAGTCGAAGAAAATTCTACTCAAACCAAATTAGTGATCTTCGGTGACAAGATGGAAGCCGTTTGTCATGTAGCAGATATCCTCACATGGACGTACAATATGTACGTAAATCTATACGGCGATAGATATATACAAGATGCAGTTGGTGTATACGCAAACGTTAGATACGTGAACATAGTGTACTCAACCGATGGAGTAACATGATGTATATTATGTGGCACTCCGGTTTATTGTAAATGGGGTAACATTGACGATATCCATCAGCGACAGCGACAAACATGTGAGCAACAACCTCAGTGTATTGAAATATAGATTTAAATTTATTAGATACGACACTTGCATGTAACAGCCTCTATAACCAATCGATGTTTAACTCTACTGCTAATTAGATTTCCGTCGTGTTTCTTACTTACAGGCACTCCGTGGGGA
This sequence comes from Urechis unicinctus, assembly GCA_034190875.2. NCBI lineage: Eukaryota > Metazoa > Annelida > Polychaeta > Xenopneusta > Urechidae > Urechis > Urechis unicinctus. The sequence goes on along the minus strand of CM067358.1, from coordinate 19,804,208 downwards.
TTCAGTATTCGTCCGTATTCTGATGCAAACTATCGATTTTACATATTATTTGCTCTGGATGAGGTGCTCTCACGGGTACTATCATGCTATGAAATAAATGCTGCTTTGCATATAAGTGACGTCTATCACGTAAACGCGAACGACGACAGTAGTTTGATTAGCTCCCGTCTGTTCAGGCTTTGTTAATATTCTCAGCGGGAAGGCGTCGATGTTTTTCACCCAATAAAAAGTAGTATTCATACAAAGCACATTTCTGAAAGGCGTAACAGATGGTTAGCATTCCAGACAATTATTTTTGCCCTTGATGTTCTTTACTACCTAGTTATCGTAATAACCTCAGTCATTTCATGCAGTTTGCCGCAAACGCAGAGTACATGCACATAAAGTCAAACCTAATACATAGTCAGTTGATTCAATTAATAACAGAATGTCTCTAGGGTCATCAGCTAGACGAAACATTAGCGTCATTTGCCACTCATTAATACATTCCCAAAGTGAATAAAGCGTATTTGCAGATAACATGATGCCATCATCAATTACCCCGAATTATGTTTTCGTTGCTTTCTGTCATATGTAAAATATAATGTAGCAAGCACATGCTACTAAACTAGCGAGAAAACTATCTGTCATGTCAAATACATAAAAGCATTCAATCGCTGTAGCCATCCAACCAGATTGCAAACATCGTTCGTATTCAATACTAACAGTTTTAGCTACAATGATGTATGTTACCCAAAATGTTTATGCATCAGAAATACCTTTACAATATCATATGAAAAAGTATGCATTATTTGGTTACTGGAAAATAGTTTCTGGCGTTTGAAACAAATTGTGTAATACGTTTGCGTAGGGAGAAATTAGGCTAAAGATTGGCGTCGTGCAGACCTCTTTGAGGGTGAAAGTGATACTTCATCGCATTATAATTGCACTGTATGCATTGCTCGCCTTATGATCTATGGAGATGTTGGGAATTTTGTTTGCTCACGCTGAACGGTGCAAAACTATCTTAGTAGAGTAATACAACTGTGCACAAATGCCGAACAAAGAAATTTATCCATGAAAGGCATAAATCATGGAGATTAGATTACAGTATTTCGATGTGTATCTGTAGTCAATTTGGAATGAGCAGAATTTTCTGATAATGAGGAATATATCTTAGCTATGTAAGAACTGCACTATTAAATTGAGTCGATTTACACCATTTTAGTGCACATTGGATATTCGCGTCACATTTTTCCATGTGTGGGTATATTTCAATGAGCGCCAAAATAAACAAGACGCTGCTTAAAGCTTTGATCACGGAACGTTAACGGCTATATTTGAATCGGTGCGCTAGGGAAAAAGCTACATTATACACAAACTGGAAAGAGTGTTTCACAATGTGTTATGCTTATGTAGTTACATAGTCCATGCGCACTCCTGTGACAGTCATGCGTTCCATCTAATACGGACTATTTGTGTGGTTTAGTTGTCATCGCTATACAAAGCATCAACAATTTTCGCATGACAGAAATTGACAGGACAAAGCAGATTTATTGTGGCAAAAGCAAAAGATTGAGTCTTCGTAGTACCGCGGTTCCGGGCCGTTGTGCACCGCCGTCTTCAGAGAAGTTATAGTGCCTGCTAACAATGCTACTGGTGTATTCCTTGTGAAAAAAACTTTATAATTCAACGCCGGTATACTCTCGACAACAGTTTAGGACATTCAGACTTTTGGTGAAATTATCTAAACTACATAATGTAATCGCAGTAGTTTTCAGCCGGGAGATTGAACTATGGGTCAAACTTGAGCGAAACACTATTTGGCAGATACGCAGTAAGATTTAGATCCATTCAGACAATGTTATGCGTAGATCAGCAGATAAAAGACCCATTTCAAGAACATTAAGGTCAGCAGCAACAATCAATCGTGTGACATATTGCTATGAATAGAGTCATTGCAGTGTAGGCGCGAGAACGTCTATAACTCTCTGTCGATTTTTATCGTATCGTGTGTTTCCATGTTAGCATAATATAGATTTATAACTGGTGTATCTGCCATGTTACTTTAACTACACAACAGTAAGCTCTTGATAGAATGTTCTTCCTTTTACGAGTCTAAACAATTGAAAGAAACTAATACAGCCCTACAAATGCACCGTAACATTAAAGTGAATGTTATGAAATTCGCATAACCGAATCTCTAACAATGTATTATCGCCTTGAAAATTCATCATAACAAGATGTAAGACTAAACAGTATTGTAAGTAATGTTTCATGTAAGATTGACATGTTCGATGGTAATAATATATTTCGTAATTTGCACATAACATACAATTGCATCTTTATCGATTAAAGCGCCCCGACCGATGATGCCTAGGCTGAATATGACCAAGGTCTCATCAAATATTAATACAAACCTGCGTTTAAGCCGCTTTGGTAATTAGAAACTCGAAGTATAGTGAAACGCCCGCATCACCAAGGAGATGACTTGAAGCTGCTAACTTTAGACAGTCACATGTTTGTGCCTAAATAGAAGTGCAATTTTCGTCATATCGTTTGCAAGTGTTTTAGGTTTGGATTATAGTGGGATTTAGCACAATATGCATTTTGTTATTTTATATGGCCACAAATAACGAACAAGCAATAACACGTGCTTAGATTGAACAAATGTTCATCAAAATATCAAAAACGTCGTGACGATCAACATACTCATACTTATCTTTCATTTGTAATGCCAATTATATGCGTGGAATCGCGATGTAGTAATTGGACAGCTTCAAAGGAATTCGAGTTTCAGCAAAATGGTGAGCATGTATCCTTCCTGAGGACAAATACATGACCTATTCGTCGTTTCATTTCATTATGTCATGAGCATGTATCCTTCCTGGGGCCCCATACAACACCCAATGCGCAAAAGTGATGTCTCTCTCTCTCTCTCTCTCTCAACTCTCTCTCTCTCTCTCTCTCTCTCTCTCTCTCTCTCTCTCTCTCACACACACACACACACACACTCTCCCCCAACCCCCCTCTCTCTCTCTCTTACTCTCTCTGGCGATGTGAATGAATGTTGCACCAATGTTATCAAGATAAAGACTTTCATTTATAACTAGAGATAATCGTATAACTGGAACTCAGGGCTTTATCACTGAATACATGAAACAAGTGTAATTGTAAAATTATCAGATCAAATGAATAGGGAAGACTTACCTATGAAAACAGATCACCTAGATAAATCAGCATATACCTGTTTATGCATGTATATATATGACGCGTTCTACACAGCGTCCTTCAGACCCTGCGTCATATAACTACTTTTAGCTTCAGAAGATAATATACTGGTGAATTACTTTGAGGAAATGATAATATGGGATTCACAAATGTAAGAGTTTGAGCAGTGCATTGAAATAAAAGTAGTGTTCTCTCCAAAATTATTTCAGGAATAACGGCATATTACAACTATAGACATTATATGGCAGCATATATATATACATATTTACAGCATATATATATATATATATTATATATATATATATATATATATATATATATATATATATATATATATATATATATATATATATATATATATATATATATATATATATATATATATATATATATATATATATATATGTATATATATATATTAATATATATATATACATGTTCGTCTCCTAATTTATCATCTTCTAACTTAGACCACGCAGGTCACGTCCGTGAGTCTTTTCTATTTGCGATTCAGGTTAGCTCCATCTGACAAAATGTTTATTTTCATTACAGTTCTTTCTTGAAAAAGGATCGCATTATAACATAGGTAAAAAAGCCAATCTTAGCAACTTCAAGTAGTCGAACACGCAATGTATAACGCAGTTTTAGAGCCCAATGAATGGCCGAAATGAAATTGCTGGTCAACACACTGTTGCATAATGTATATGACCAATTCATGCTAGTACAACAGGCCAAAAGGCCGCCCAGATTTGATCCTAACATTTTAAACTACACATTAGTTGATTCATTACTGCGTGTCTCGCGGCCCGTCGCGAAAAGCCATGTAATTAGTTATAGTCACATTATGGAATCATGCATTATTTTTTACATACCAATCCTTTATGTGTTTAGTGTCAATAATTAAAAGAAGGATACAGGCGTTTACGCTGGGTTATCTAAATTTTTAATTTCTGTTATTTTGCTACGTTTGACATCGATTTAAACCTTTTAGCTCTTTCAGTTAATCCGACAAATTCACAATGCTTATTGGCAGTAATAATATCAACCGCGAGTTTAATGAGCATATACATTATGTATTCCTCGGAACGACGCTGCTACAACGACCGAAATACAAGCCGGCAATCGCTTATCCCCAATGTTGTTACTTTTATTAATTGCTCTTTCATAACAACAGTAAATCTACCGACACTTTCCGCATTTTTGTTAGCGAGGTTTCTTAACTCGATATTTCACATCACAAACAGCACTGCTAAGTGACAGTCAACGAAAGGATGAAAAACGTATTTGATAAAAACATAGACCCAATAAGCATGGATTGATGTTAGGTAGGTTCCGGGGAAGCACAAAGGCCTTCTGAATAGCACCGTAATGATATATTCTGATCGGTCAACCTGGGCTAATACAACACTGATGTAGAGGAGCGTTGTCCGTGACACCTACGTTATATGCATCTGGAAAAATAATAATAGAAGGGTGCACTGAATGAACAAAACATGTGCAACGAACCCATTGAACTTTAACCAACCAGCGTTTACACATAATGTTCAATTTTAGGCATCAAAAAATTTCTAACATTGTATCTTCTAAACTGATAGAGAACGAATACATAGAAACATTGCATATTCGCTGTTTATATAGCCACAAACGAATATCCATATTTCTCGGCAGCCATTCTAAGATATGCATGGTTAACTATGATTTATATATGTTGTCCTTGTATGATGTGATGATAAATATTTTCATTCCTTGGCACTTATATATATATTCCCTTTAAAGTTGGTATTATGTAGGTTTTTGACGTATGACAAAATTATTATATAATGGAAGAGATAAACTGGCTTTGGTGTTATTTCGCACCTGTATTGTAATGACCTTCTGTAAAACAACATTATAAGTGCATTCTAATTATTAATACCCTTAGGATCACAGGAATATCTAGCAGAGACATAAGTATTCATCAGCAGCATTTACAACGTCACACAAAATATATAGACCGTTTTTAGATTTATATCTTAAGCATTGCACATAACTTTAATTAAAGTCACTCGCACTTATTAATTAAACAAATGGATTTTTAACAAGCTTTTGCTCCTCCATCGTATCTATAAAATTAAGTTCACTGCTTTATCCTTAATTAAGTATTACCTCCGATCCATTCAATATTTTTTAAATCCATCTACTACATTATATGGCAATATGCGAGGGGAGCTAAATAAGTTGATATTTCACATCTACTTAATCATAAAAAGTACTGCCAATGGGTAGCCTACAAATAACAATTGATCAATGAGAGTCTAAAATCACCACCTATGTGCGCTTCGGCATAACCTTAATGGTACCCATCTATGCTGATGGTTAATAAGCTAAGTTAACCTACCTTCACGCATTACTCAATGGGTTTTGCGTTGTGCGCATATATTGCAACCTCACAAACGTCATTTATGATGCAAGGTAATTTATCAGATCTGTATCTTCTACTTAGTCATATAAAGCACTGCTTAGTGACAATAAAAGAAATGAATAACATATTATTTGATCGGCAAAACGGCACATATTGAAAACTACATGGCGTTGAACATCAGCACTTACTGCTTGTGAGCGCGTGCCCAATTGCGATGGAAATTGTTTCTGCAAAACATGAATAAGCATATCTTAGTGTTAGGTTGAATCTGGGGTTGAACAAGGCATACTGAATAACACCGTAAGCATCAATTTTCATGGGTCATTTTTGCCAAACACAAGCAGCACCGGTTGCCTAACTTTGAGGGTTATTATCCGTTAAGCCAAAATCAAATGTATTTAGGAAGTATTTTTATGGTCGAATCAACCTTATTTACAAAGCGTATGCAAATAACCCATTGATGTTTATCAAGCCATTAAACCAGTATATACGCTATTGGCTATTAAGGATTATTACAGTGAATACTCCTAACAAAGTGAGTATCGTAACTATTAAATAAGTGACGAATATTCAGGAATGTCGCATATTTTATTCTTTGTGGCTAGATCGAGCTGCTACGTCTATAAAAAGAAACGCAGCATCGAAGTGACGCATTGAATATTTCTATAGTGGTGTCTGCAAACTTAGTATACGCAATAAGTCAGTTCGTCATATTTTAACCATTATGGTGACTGATAATGGTAAAGACCATCTACCACTGTAATCTTATATTGCTAATGCAAATGCAGATATATAGCTCTTTTCACGTGAAACGTATATCTTGAGTGATACCTTCAAATTCAAGCGAGTTTTCAATTCGGTTAAAATGCGTCGTCAATTAGATGGAAATTTTGGTTCAGCCGTTTGTATGGGGTAAATCGTTTTGGCTGGCATTCAACAGCTAGTATTTTAGTGTTTTCAAACTTGGGTAAACTGTCGTGCTATAATGCATTTATGTCATCCAGTCTAACAATTTCTCAGCCAATCGCATCTTTATACGGCCTGACGTATAATAAAGGCATTTGAATTAGTAAGGATTCTGAATCCGCTTGCAACAGTCATACGGAGGTGTGGTTCATTAAATTGCAAATAACATCATATTTTGATGTTTAGTGCTTATATGCTTTTGATGAATGATTTGAAACGGCTTATATCTAATTGACATCATCAACTATGTTAATACCTTGGTTAGCAATGATAGGTCTGAAGTGACATCCATGACATAAAAATTGATATTATCTCAGATAACCGCGTTTTCTTTGCAGTTTTCACGTTAAATATGATACATAAACTTCCTCAATAGAACCCAAATATATATATATATATATATATATAATATATATATATATATATATATATATATATATATATATATATATATATATATATGTACATGTATATATATATATAAGGTAGGTATATATGTATACATATATAAATATATATATATATATATATATATATATATATATATATATATATACATATATATGTATATATATATATATATATATATATATATATATATATATATATATATATATATATATATATATATATATATATATATATATATATATATATATATATATATATATATATATATATATATATATATATATATATATATATACATTGATATATAATCCAAAACAACTGAGTACTATTTTCGCCAAAATATGGTGTACAGGCCACTCCTACGTTTCAACAGGCGTTGCAATAATATCCGTCATTTTGCGTTTATAATTACCGTTGGTTCCGAGGATACGATTCCACAGCGATGTCGCATAATTGACCTTAGTCAATTGACGCAACATGGGAACTCTGCCATAAAAGATGTTAAGCTGTTTAAAAACCAGGTATAAGTCTTAAGCATCAAATGAACAGGATGTGCCCGAGTATAACACTTTATATTGTGTAAATGCGCACCCTCTGCAGCCTTCCGCCACGTGTTGTTCTGTTTAAGTTTTCAACACGTGCCGCTAATATTGTGACGAAATTAGCCAGTCATCAGCTTGTCGGCCGATATACGATGTTAAGGAAATAGCAGGGAACACAAAACGTTAGATAAACGGATAAGGCCCGATTGCCTGCCTTAAGATGTAATTACCCTTTTGTAATTGCTTGTTAAAGATAAGCAGCGTTCAAGTAATGTCACTTAATGTACGCGCAAACATGTTGTAATAACTGTCTCGAGTAATGCCTTAGAAATATACGGCTGTTTTATAGACATAAATATCGCCCCCACAGTGATCTGTAAGCCATACTCACATTGTTTGACGTCAGTTATAATATCCGACATTGTAATCGATGCATGCAATATATTTGTTCTAAACGCACCCCTCCGTCAGCCATCTCTCTCTTCCCGACTAGTTTTAGATTGTGCAATAAATAAATAGGTTGATGCACGGCATTCTAAAGGCATCTAATATGAACTTTGTCTTATAGCCCCCTCATTTATTTGAATAATAGTTTCACCTTTCCACGTCTGCATAATATCAGCAATATCTATGGATACATAACTGTTTTACTGAAACAATAATAATGTGCCGCAGCTATTCAATCGTCAAATCTATCATTTCACCTGATTTGAATTAACCCAGCCTTTCAGCAGCCGTATTACATTAACAGACAAGCAATCGCTCCTCAAATATTTCTCGTTGGTTTTTATTCACTACTGCCTAGCACATGACGTCACATCACGCAGAATATCATCTACAGAAGTCTTAATATGTCAGGCTCTACACAACATCAGAGGTATTAATAGCGTATGCTTTGTGGTGACGGCGGACTATAGTTCGCACGACCAGATGCTCTGAAGGTGATTAAGTTTATTCACGAGTTGGTGGGATTTCGGATGAAGCAGAGTTGCATCGGGAAAAATAGTGACAAATAACGAAACACGACGAATATAGTTACGTGACTGTTCAAATGTACGGCAGCTTTGCACAAACCTGCAAACACGTGATTATCGATGATAATTGATGACGTCTTACTGTCGATTTTTTATTCAGCCAAAATGTTTCTAACACCACTGAATATAGAAAGGTAATGCACTGAGTAATAAGTAAAGCATTTCAAAGCGTGATGATTGCGCAACGATCGTGTCATAAAATTACATGCCCAAAAATCTTCGCATAATTAACTCGACAAGTTTTAAAATGTAGGTATATAGATCTATCACTCCAGAGAGAGAAAACGGAGATAGGCAGTGTCGATTGTTACAATCATATTACAGGACTTAGCTACATAACACTGCATAATAGGTTATACATTTGATATAAAGTTATAAAAAGCCTTGATGGGCAACATGATCTACTGAGCCAACTGGAAAAGTGTGTGATATTTGTAAATAAAAAAACCTTAAAACCAATGATGAGTTCTGCAGCCGCTACTTCATGTGAATATTAATGGATGTTTCGGACCGACAACTTCATTTACCCACAGGAAGCATATCACTGAAGGAAGATTATGTGGGTATTACAGCATAATCGTAGTTTTTATAAATCCTTAGCGTGATATCCATAATGTATCCGTCCGATCAATGCAGCTTTATGTAGTTACACTACAGGGAGCACAATTTGATCCAATCGATGAATCCTGTGACGCAGGAGTAATTAGGCTCCATGATGTAGGATCGTTGCAATGGACAATGAATGCACGTGGTTAGTCTTGTTATTATATCATTAGAATAATGACAACCGCATTACCAAACAGAGAGCATATCACCCATGAAAAATTATGACTGCATTAAGGCATAACCGTAGTTTTGACAAATCCTTTGGGGTGTGATATCCATAATGTATCCCTTCGGATTCTGCAACTTAATGTTATTACCCGACAGGGAGCACAATTTGATCCGAACGATGACGCCTGTGACGTACGTAAGCTCCATAATGTAGGCACGTTGCAAAACACAGATAATGATTTATTCCGCACAATCATATTAAGATCTTAAATAGCGAGCAATTGGCACGTGGCACTTCTTCTCTTTATCACTGATTATGAAGGTAATATACAACGGTATGTCTCGACTAAAGAAGACGCCGTGCCAGTAATGGTAACAGCAAGTTTGCAGCACTGATCATAGACCAATGACGCAAAGCAATAACATTTGTGCATACTTAAGCAGATAATAAAGTTAACATTTAAGATGTATTTATCTTAGCAGCCAACGAAGATAGCGTTAATATGTAATTGACGCTCAACTAAGCTATGCAGAGCATTATTCGACAAGGAGTAATGTATCGGGATATATTGTCAAATAATCTGGTTAACTGTTTGTGACCAAAAATGCCTTGGCTAGTCAACTGCAACAGCTAGGTGCTGCTTAACCTCTGACCATTCTTTTGGGAAGTACATCAATGCCTTCTTAAATTGTTTAGTTCGAACTCAGAAAGTCTCAGATTTGAATTTGCATTCAAAGTTCAAGTGCATTAACAACGTATCCACGTATTACCTTTTCCAATCTAAACTGTGTCTGAACAAGTGATTTTCTTAATCTTATCGTTAATTTCTACTGAACACGTAAATACTAGGCTACTTGGATTTAGAGATAAGCCTTCGGGTGGCAGAACAGATGCTCTGATTAATTATGTGCAATAATTGATTTATTCATATATAATGTTTTTTCAATTTTCCGCAAAAGATTGAAATATGCTTCTTGTTGAGTTCCCAAATTTATTTTCCCGCAAGTCTCAAACGAATATTAACCCGACATACCCTGTGATATTGGTTGAAATTCCTTTGCTCCTGATCTCAAATTAGTCGTGTAGTAATAAACGTATAGTACACAATGATTGTATTTGCATTGCTCCCGATTGTCCGGCTTAGTAAGCTCCATTGACACTACTCCTAATCGTACCCAGCATCCATATATGGCATTGATGACTGTTGGTTATGGCAGCGTCGGACAGTTATAATAGTATAACGAGATCGGTCCAATTAGTCATCTGTTTAAATATGACATGCAATTAAGATAGAGGCAAATAATGTCAACTTCTTCGATCCTGTAAACATCGATTGCGTCACTAGTTATGAAACGTGCGTTCGCTAGTATCTTATATCATATTGTACTTATAATTATATATATATATGTTTATATATACATATATGTATGTATATAAATATATATATATATGTGAATCATATTGTATATATAATAGAATATATATGTATACATGCATATATATATATATATATATATATATCATATACATATATATATATATATATATATATATCCATATATATAAATATTTGTATACATATAAACAAATATAACTATTTATATATAAATGCAAGTATATACATGTATAGCCACACGCAATGGGTTGTGCACTATGTGCAAATATTGCAGCTACAGGAAGTTAATTTATCATGCAAGGACGACTTCGTGACACACATGCTCAGACACCCATCTATGAAAAATGATAAATCTTACAACCCACTTTCTCCCTCTGTCGCGTCTACGTTGGCCTGGTGTTGTCATAACCACATCCTTTAGTCAGGCTTCTTAAGGTATGCCCACGTATATGCAGTCTTAACCTCTTTTGGTTGACATTATATAACGTTCTCTGCAAGTGATCGATATGTTTTTACTCAATGCCCGGCATTATGCGTGCAAACTCGAAAGCGGCGTGAATTAGCGTCTAGTGTATTATCAAATATATTGTAATAATGTGGCGGTATCATGGCTATTGCATCCGTAATGGCTACGGTGCTGAGAATCCGGAGCAGCAGTAAAACAAATCAAATGTTGTGTTCGTCATGAATGGAATTGACATGATTGTATTGTTATTAGCTCGAGGTTTTCGCTTCGTGTCGATCACGCACCGAAGTCAATAATTTGCCTGATGCAGGTCTTCAATGGTTCCATTTCGTTTGTGTGATGCGTCTGTGATCCGAGTGAGGTTCGTACCTTACATTCGATCAATAATCTTATAAGCAGCCGACCATTGTATCAATAAATCAGGTGGTTGTTTTATCAGGCTCACTGGATGGACCAAGCAATGTGACATAACTGGTTTAAGATTTAATATCACAATCATTAGTAAATTAGCAAGCGTGTAGCTGCAATTGTTAGTACATTTATGATGTTAATTTGATGTCTGATAATGTGCAAGTGTTTGCCAAATGTCCAAGCGATGCGGCGTTTATATGTCCAATGGGGATTGCAGCTTTTACATTGCTTGACTCATCAGGTGCCTTACGGTAGTTTATGTATAAGTCATCCGGATGAAAATAGTTCTGGGTTTGAGAGATTTTGTTTCCCCCATCGTGTCCTAGTGAAAAAGACGCCAAAAAGCTTCAATGATGATCAATATAAAATGGCATTAACTGTGTAAAATTAGAACGCAAACAATTTTCAATAATATTGGTATAGATAAGGCGCCACAGCACAGGCCCGACCATCGAACTGCACCCGTATTATATCAAACGCAAACCTTGATACTTGACCCAGTGCAGCCGCCAGAGGTACTGATTTGCCGTTCAACCCACAGACTGTGGGTTCGATCCCTATGTGTGACAATCTGAAAGGTAACTTGTGGATCAGATGATAACGTACAATGGTGGTCCCATCTCTGCACGAGAATGCAACAAATCCTCAGAGGACGACTTTCAGCGACCACCCTCAGAGTTCCACACTCCGCTAGTCGTGAATAATACGTTGCTAAAACGATTATAATGCGATAGACACACACATACGCACATGGCCCTGTGCTATTGTGAAGTGCTCATTAGCGTTGCTCTATTAAAACCCCAAAAAATAGCTGGTCATATATTTACCTTTGCTATCCCTGACGAAAAAGGTAATCCACGCTATATTTTACAGTAAAGATAATTTGTACCTTTAGTGGAAGTTAGCATCCATTAGAAAAACAGTTGAACTGACTTACATTTATCTGCACCTTACAGTCAAGGAAGGTACTGGAGCGATCCAGCATATCAGTAATATATATATATATATATATGTGTGCCGAATTAACATTTTATGATATCAAAAATTTGTCCATGAATGGTCGGAGTCTACCAATGGTTGTCAGTATATATATATATATATATATATATATATATATATATATATATATATATATATATATATATATATATATATATATATATATATATATATATATATATATATATATATATATATATATATATATATATATATATATATATATATATATATATATACGATTGTTTTCTAGGGTCATTTGGTCCATTATTGTTCTCCTTCTGCTTTCATCGATAAATTTTTCTGTAAAGAACCATCGATCGCTTACATTCATTATGCAACTTTTTGGGGGGTTATTTGATAAGGATGCCAATCATTATGAATGGTTAAAAGCCCGACATTCAACATGGTAGGCCAGCCGTTGTTGTCTCTAAATTGGTGTTTGATTGATTGATTGGGCTTACAGGAAGGCGTATGTTGATTGGTATAGTCATGAAACACGCATCCTTGTGTTTTTAGACAAAATGCATAGGGTTATTTACTCTAATGGCACACTCGTGATGCATGTCTACTTATGTTGTAGTGAATTAGCTGGTTCAATAATCATTTAAATGATAATTGACATTCCATTCCTCCGTCTTGTCAACTGTGCCATATTTGTTCAGTTGAGTAAGTATTTTTTTTTTACTCATGGCATGTGTGTGAGGTGAATAATAAAACAATGCTAATTCGTAACAGGAATTGAAGGTGAATTTTATGAATTTGAATCACTTCTCACACAGCGAGTTGAAGAAACTAAGAATTCATGAGATACAATATCGCGACAAAATGCTATTAGATCATTGCATAAATCCACCGGCTAGCACTATCGACCTTACGATAGGCACAGAACTTAACGAACTATGATCAATATACCATTCGACAGGTAATGCTGGTTTATAGCGGTTGTCAGAACGGTAAAGTTGTCGGATCATTTAACCACGATTAGACGGCTTTAAAGAACATAAATGACACTATGGTATCAACACTTTCTTTGGAGCCCACAATAACTTTGATCTATATAATTGCATAGTTATTTACTTATGGGCATCGTGAAACGACCAAATCTTGTAAGCACTAGTCATATATGTATATATTTATCATTTAACTGTTGATACAATGCATTGTGCCGTTATCTTGAGCGATGATGATAAAACATTTGCAAACTTTGTCCACACTTCAGGCATTCACAAAATGTATCGAATGCACCAGGTGTTGGTTTTTAGGGTCTGACAAAGGTACATTTAAATTATCGATTGTTCGGTTTGTTTATTACATGTCGTTTGTATATGTTTTTTTTATCATTCATTGCGTGCAGAAACTCCATGATAACAACAGGGAAGACAGATTATTTGGGCCCATCTCAACATTTTAAAACCTTAACGCCTCCCACTACGGGGCCTTGATGACACGCTCTCGAATGACCTACCTATAAGCAGCTTGCTTCCATTTGACCTGGAGCATTTTTGCACTTTACTGGTAAAGTAGCAGGTATCCCATCTTATAGTCTTTGTTAGACGACTTTATTATTGTATGTCTGTGACGTCACCAAAGGCAAACCACTGTCGACCAGGCTTAAGATTTAGGTGAAGTCAGGCTTTCTGACAAATCGACTTTCTGATAAGGCAACCGTGTATGTATCAGCTACACGCTACAAGCACATATACGTCGTTTCTTGGTTTTCTTTTGTCCTAACAACAACTCGAATGTCAGACATGAGGATCAATTGTGGTCAATAAGTGTTCGCCTGGTCCGAGTTTTAGCGCATCTGAAGATAGAATTACCCCTTATACTGCAAATTCCGCATTTGAAGTGTGCTGCCATGTTTATGTCTAGCACTGAAGTCGGTGCGATAGTCTGCACCCTAGAAACTCTATATCATCGTTATTATACGAAGGACTCACCGAATGAATACACCATCAATGTCATGTAAGTTTATGTAAACTGGTTTCGTTGATGTGGGCAACTGGTATTAACATTACATAATAATAAAGTTTATCCACAAATGACCGAATAAAGAACGTGCGATTCTATAAGACGGAACTTTCCTTAATATATATTTCATGGTTGACCGCAGGTACATTACTTTCATAAATGTCAATATATGAGGAATGCTTGAACAAAGACGCGACTTTCGTTCAGGTTATGTATGATTATTAATGTACGATTCTAAAGTGACACCTGGATACATTACATCTCTTGTCCCATTCATCAGGCATGCCCTCTGAACTTCTCCAAATGAAGATAAAATAAAAGTAATCACTCAGCTTTATAATGGCACACAAAACGCAATGGAAATGCCATAACACCCTCATAAGTATGCCTCGCCTAAGAATTAAAAATTGCAACATATGAATGGAGGATACTTCATAATGACCACAGCTTCTGATAAAATAAACAAAATGACAAGAACAGCATCATATATGTACAACAACTAAAACCGTACGTATGATTTCTTGTTTTTGGTGCTTTAGGCATCATACAGGTTTAAAGATATCTGGATATACTTTTGCAGATGGATAGGCTGTAGAAATGCGACGATCCTCATTATTCTCTGGTAATTTGATCGTTACAGATATTACATTTAACTGTACAATGAAAACAGTACCTGGGTTTCAATAAGGATTCCTTATCTCCTTTACCGCGGTTTAGCCAGCCAGAGACATAACCCTGGCTTGGCATCGCTGGCATCAAGCTATTCATGGCAACATTTTTTTACAGGTTGTCACGCCAGCCGAAGTGGTGGCGGATGGTAAGACTTAGTGAGAGATGAAACCAATACAGCGTACTATAGCAGTTGTAATTCATGTGTTATTGATGGATGCACGTGCATTCAAATACAGCTGCAGACGAATTGCAGGGCCGCGTCTCTGGTGTCAGCTTTAAGCCAATGTTATTTAAATACGATAGCGTTTTCTTCAAATCAATTAGTACGATTTCAAGTCAAATATTATTGGAAACAGTTGGCACATTTAAGGTATACAAACATTGCCGTGATTTTACCTCCTGTCCTGACGAGTTGTGCTTTACGCTTACACCTATCCTGCGCCATTAATCGGTTGATTTCCGTCCTGTGTGTTTTTACGATGCTACAACCGTCTCAGGGGATTGCGGAACGAGAACATCGGATGCTATGACTGCGAGTGCTGTCTGAAAGCTATAGTGAGCTATTCCGACCATTCATGTCAAGCATCCAAAGGGCCTCGTGGTTTGCTGCAATTGTGCGTTTAAATTCCAATAAATGTAACAAAAACTTTTTAGGATCACGACAGAGCAATCCTCATATAATCATTTAAACACGAATTGCGTGCCGATTGGCGACGTCACATCATTTATATTGCGCTATATCGTGCGGAGTAGACATGAAGTAACACCATTCAAAGCGCTTTAGCCCTTAGTGATGGTCCTCTTTTTCTGCTCTTGGCAAGTACCGTAACACCGTCGATTGGCTCAAATAAAACTGCTGCAACTTATATTGCAATTTCTGCGTTTGTAATGCAAAGGTTTTCTAGCCAGATTGACTGACGTGAAGTGCTTATTACAACACCAATGAAGAATGTCAAAGCACACGGATGTGACGTGTGTCTTGTAATGATGAATATATGGCAATAACGATGTGAAATATGCTGTGAGTGGCTTCTGATGTTGCACTCATGAGATTAATTTGTCGCTTTACTAAATTAAGTACAAACCACCCCGCATATGGAACGACGTTTGTTGGCTGTCAATCAACGAAATGGTCCCTGTAAGTGTTAGCTTTTCTAGCATCTTCAAGCTTGTAGCGAGACGATTCCTTCCATTTATAACAAGATTGCAATAAAACCAATCGTGTAATTTGTTAAGACCTCCTTTGACATGATATGTTTAAAAAACCTAGAAAATCCATGAGCAACAAATTGCACGGTCGTATCATATTACTGCATAGCAAGTGATTATCTGCATAGCAAGTGATTACACATCCCGGCCAATATCCCGGCACCGTTGTTGAATGACGGTTGCGCAGTTGATTCAGGCATGCGCCGCCAATTATGGCAACTGTTTTTGATTGGTATTTCTTTGCCTCTGGGGTTCTATTGAAAATGTCCGATGGACAATATATCAACAGACAAAATAGTACATCATGGAGACAGTAGATCAGCAACTACAAGCATCGAGCAAATACTTCCCACTTGCCAAGAATGTGTAAATGAGCTGATAAGCGATTGAATAATTTGCGCCTTAAGTAAGCAATAAACTATATATATATATATATATATAGAGAGATATATATATATATATATATATAGATATATAGAGATATATATATATAGAGATAGATATAGATATAGAGATATATATATATATATATATATATAGATAGAGATATATATATATATATATAGATATATTTATTATATATAGATATACATATATATGTATATATAATATATATATATTTCATATATATATATAAATATATTTTTATATATATATATATACATCTCTCTCTATATATTATATAATATATATATAAATATATAGATTATATATATATCTCTCTATATATATATATACCTCCCTATATATATAGTATATATATATATATATATATAAATATATATTTATGCAGATATATGCATGTATACACCTATATATATATAATATATATATATGTATCTATATATATATATGTATATAGACATAATATATATATATATATATATATATACATCTCTATATATATATATATATATATATAGGGAGATATAAATATATATATATACATATATACAAATATATATATACATAATACATATGTTTGTATATGTATATATATATGTATATAAATGTATATATATATATATATATAGATGACAAATATATATATATATCTACTCTCCTATATATATATCTCTATATATATATATATCTATATATCTATATATATATATATATATATATATATATCTATATATATATATATATATATATATATATATATATATATATATATATATTATATATATATATATATATATATATATATCTACTCCATATATATTATATCCTAATATAAATGATGATTATCTTAACCAAGGGCGCCTCTTCCGGTTTCGGGCAAGTCAATTCATTCCCCAGCAAGTAACAATATTATCTTCATATACACTGTGGTTGGAAGACTGCAAAATAGCACCCCTCCAAATACTGGCAATAAGGCCAGTTTGGGACCATAATATTGGGTTTTCAAATGCGCTGCCATTCTTCCTAGTCTAAATATATGACTGGAAGTAAAAATACGCCTAAATATTACATTTGCATTATATGATGCAGTATATAATTACAAAAAGCCTAGTGCTAAAAAATGCAACCACGGTATTTAAAGATGATAGCGTCCACTGTATGGTCGCAAACAAATGGTTGTGATATTCGTAAAGATGTTTTGATGTACTTCGAGAAGGCTGTTTGACGTTGACAGCGAATACAGAACTATATCGTGGGGCCGACTGAAACAAATAGGAAGTAAACCCTTTTGGAGATGAACACCGAGGGTATCTGTAATAATTGTTTGATTGAGAGCCATAACTGCAATGAACTGCGCAGATAAGTACATATGGGATTGCTCCTCCATTAATGACCTCGTTAACGTGAATTTCTAACCAAATTATGACGCAGCGTATTTATTGAGTTATTTTCATGGCACGTTTTACCAACAGGTGAAATAGGATTATATTCGCTGGACCTCTTCATCAATACAATGTTTTTAGAAACCATCTCACTAATTGACAACATTGTCTTCACATCGATGCCTTATTACGCGAGTAATTATTTCAACAGTTACGGTTAAGCAGCAGCATGAGCGATATTAACTTATTATTGTCGAATCAATACAAGGCTTGTCCGCTGAACCAGTATGAAGCTAACGCTGACTGTGTAACACATCACATTTAAATCAAGTCTTTTCATTTGCCGTGAATTAATCTCCTGAATCAATAGAAATACAGCAGAACCGAGTGCTTTATCTAGAAATGCTTTCATTAAGAAAGTAGTGAATGTTAATAATTGTCCACTATCTCTACTTTTGCCACTACCACCGGAAATCACTAACCTCCACTACAATTACCTATAGGGCCCTCCAAAGAGTCCGTTGAGCACAGAAATAACTATGCGGCTTGCATCTACGCTTTATCCCTTCGACAAAGGCTAATGTGACTAATGTTGAGGAGTTTGGAGGGCTGAAATTGTTATGCCATGCTGTCAGAACTGATTTGAACATTATCATTATGATGTGGCCGCAAGATATGTCGGAGATAAGATCAAAAAGGGGTACTCTGATGAACAACGACGTGACATAATGTGATATACGTAACATTATTTTGATTTTCACGACGGGACCATCTTTGGTTACATGCAAAGTTGCTCCCGGGCTGTAAAATGCGTACATTCTTGGTCGTTGACACCCCGAGGCAACTGAAAGATATTACCATAAACTTTACGTCATGCATAATTTATCAAGTACCGTTGCCGAGAGATTGGTGGAAACTACTTAAGTATGTATGTCAGATTAACAAGGATTCTACTTGTGCATTCCGATAAGTACACTGTTTGCAATTATTCCTTCTACGTTGCTCAGGAGGCAGATTAATAAATGTTCCGAAGCTATTAATTTTGAGGGAAATCCAATTTGCATCACATATAGAGTGTGTATAAAAGCAACCTGTAATGTACATTTCTGTTCTTTACCGGCGAATCCCAGATCGGTATATTACAAGGAGTGTAAGAACTCATCGGCCGTTTTATGTTACCTACAGCACCAAAACGTAAGTAACATATTTTTTATATCTAATCGCTTCCGCTGATAATCTACACAAACCTTATCATTTTAAGGACTATTTATACGAATATATGCTAATATTTATATTAATCAATACAATGGAAGTCACTATTTGACTACTTAAGCCAGGAACGCGGACATTTATCAGGGAAAGTATAACGATCAGCCATGAACTTTTAACGCGGCAAAGAAGGACATTGTTTTAAACATCAGCAATGACTTTGTTGTCATACCACATTCGGGTATGCAATTTTGAACAGCACAATGATTTGCAGTGTGCATTGTTAAATCTGTGTAGGCATGAGTGCGATTTCGGGTTCAGACAGTCTCAGTCTCATCCTTACCACTTTATGCCCAAACCCACGCCACCAAAAATATTAGGGCTTGTTCGTGCCATGAATTTACTTGAGCTGATGCCGCAGTTTGCTTCGATTACATGGAGAGGGCATGTAGTCAATCAATTTAATTCTATCAACAGCAGTTAGCACCAGCGACTATTGCTGCTATTGTATCCCACCAGTGACTTACAGCTGCTCAACAAAGATTATAATTTCAATCATTTTAGCTAACCGTATGACTGGGTGGATTTATATGACCAAGCAAGCATACTCAATACGTTTGCGTTATTTGGCAGGTCTATTGAAAATAGGATTCAATCAACCTTATTTATTTTCCAACAGGGGCAATAATGCAGCTGTCGATACATAAATTAATATGTTTAACTACAAAACAGCGGATGAAATGTGTCAAATATATTGACCTTGCGTGATTAGGAAAGCCATTGCGGTTATTATGCGTCATGAGCACCCTTTACGATCATCTGAAAAACATCGTCAGATAATCAAATGAGGAAGAAGACGCCAAACTTATATCTTTATGTTATAGTCGTGCTATTTGTTGTAAGACATTTCTTATGGCTGAGCTTGAAACTGTGTTTTTATTTCGGCTGATTCTTAATTAGTAATTACCAATACAAGTTGAGTTGCTGTGTGCCTATATGACTATCTTGAGGTTGCAGCCAATTACAGGAACGTACTTGCAGACTATTGCTTTATTGCATTAATAAACTGAGGTGTTAAAATGCTTCTCTCACGCAATCGGTACGATCAATAAATTTTGAGCATTCAAAAAGCTTGCCCCACGAAATTGTTATGATTGATTGCATTCTGCTATGTAATGCTCTGCAAATATTGAGTGACTCCGGTAAAAGCGTTAACACCAGATTTTCAACGACAGCAAACAGAACGGTAGCGCTAAAATAGACCTTTTATTGTTGGGTGAGTAAATTGACCAGAAAAAAACAGATATTCAGCGATGGCAAAAGCCTAATCTGGCGCATGCTCGCTCTCAACAAAATAAATTAACTTTCTTCTCATTGC
Organism: Urechis unicinctus; assembly: GCA_034190875.2. NCBI lineage: Eukaryota > Metazoa > Annelida > Polychaeta > Xenopneusta > Urechidae > Urechis > Urechis unicinctus. The sequence goes on along the minus strand of CM067358.1, from coordinate 19,783,368 downwards.
TATCCTGTGTTAGTGCTTAGCGAGAATGTCAATCCTCATCAGTCATTGAACCCATTACCTATTATATCCCCTCGTCTCTCCGTATTTAGGTTGCCTTATTGTTCTAGTTACACAAACTCGGTCCCAAAGTAGGGGCGACATTACTTGATCATCAACACGGGTGCATTAACAACGCAGTTACACTGCCGTCCTGGCATGCGCCTGAAAATTAGTATAATTTGTTTTTGCTGCTTCAATTTAGACGCTGTTATCACGGCGCAGCCAAAAACGCAAAATTTGCCTTTGAACTAGAAACTTGCTGAAATCCTGTGATTGCTGGTGTTCTGCTCGAATTTGTAGAAGATCAATTTTGTTTTATATTACCTTGCATCACTTTGCGGACTATTGGTGATAATTGTGTTTTCTTTAGAGCAACATTAGATGAAATTAATTTCATTGGGCGACACAAAAATAAATTATAATAAACTACGATTGCGTATCAAAATCAAGGTAGCTTATCAAGCAACTAGTCCAACGTACGATGGTTAATCACATGTGTATACACCACGGTATCATATGTTAAGATGTATCCCTGTGATTAGAACAAATATTCTCCAACATAAATCGTTTCGTTAGCCAACGGCAGGAATATTTGAGGTGCGCGTTGCAAATATTTCGATCGACAGAGCACTGGAGCAAATTACTCTCTAATGTTTTGATATCAATAATATAATAGTATGTCACTATATTTTGACTACGTGTTTATGTGGTTTGCATGCTCATCTGATAGATTGCATCTTATATCAATGGTAATTGTAGGGAATTAGATATCCATGCAGAATACTACCGGTCGCTGTATACAATATATTTTGTTATGCAATGGATGTCAATTTATTTTCTGTCAACGAAACAAGGCAATATTTACCCCTATCCCACATGAATGTTAGTCAGTGTCCCATGCCTCTATATAGGCTTTTTGCTTTAACCGTCGGTTCATTAGTCTCGCTTTTTCCCGTGTTTTAGCCTAAAAAAGGGTGACTGCGGTAACTTATCTATTTATCTTAATGTTCATTTGTTTGCTTGGTAATCGCTTAACTATATTTTTAAACTCGTATACTGCTACATTACGCATTATGATTCAAGCATGACAAGCTTCATGTAAGCATCACCTATATTACAGTGCAACGCTAGGACAATGGTAATGATGTCAAAGCATCAATTGATATCCCGTAAATCTGTTGCTGAGATTGGGCAAATGTTTCAACACATATCATGTGGTTGTGCAGATATGCATACTTTCCCTAGATATATTGATAGAGTGGGCGAGCGATTGGGTGACCAATTAGCAACTGGCCCGTACAGCAGTGGCCGAGAACTCACAACGATTAAGCTTTCATGTAGATGCGGATGAGTGACACATATTTAAGGATAGGGGCAGGCTACAGAACGAAGTGGAATATTCTTCGATGGATGAAACTGCATAACACAAAGTTTATTAGATGCAACATTTGCTATCTGGTTCGTTGTACGTGAGCTATATTGCCGCATTAGTTCTGATGGCTAATAAACTACAAAAAAAATTACAATTTGCAACCTGATCGACTTTGCTGACAAAATGCTATGACAGATTTGTATTAGTCACGCCAAATCTGAATAACAAATGTAATAGTCTTTAAGCACAGGATCATACCATGCATTATTCAAACAACACAAGCACGGATCAACATTGAATGAATACGGAATACTGCGGGTCCTCATAGCATTGCTCGATCTAAGTGATCTGGCATAACCTATCAGCCTTAAACCCAGGTTAAGGAGGCTAAGAAAACCATGTTGCTTTGTTGCGATCGACAAGCTCTCTCCCGCTGTTCAAAATTGCAAAATCTGTTTAACTGCAGTCCATCAGGACGGATGCATGTGGCTAAGTTATAGCAGCTTGACAGTTTACGCAGCAATAACCGTGCGTTCGCAAGAAGCTGGGTAAAGGCTACAATGCATTGTGTTTATTGGCTAGTAAAACTTGGGACGCGGCAAATGGGCTGTGGTTTGCAATATTAACAGATGATAGCGTCCACCATATATTTCATGGTTTAATATACGTTGTGACTATTTGCTCTTCTTGATAGACTTGGAAATCAAGACTCTTGACGTTTATTTGCGCTGGCCAAAGAGGCTACATGTCGTTGTGAATCAGTCTATGATAGTTTGTACACAATCAAGGCTAAATGGATGCTGCTAATTGCATGCTTCGAAGCTCTGCAATCATATGCTGAAAATTTTTAAGTGTATATGGCGGGCGATGGCCAAATTTATTGCGCAAACTTAGATGCATCCGTGACCGTTCCGCTCATTAGGGCTGCCTAAATTGCGTCATTGTTGTATCAGGTAACCTGGTTCCATCACATAACTGAAAGTAGTGATTGTGACATAAAGTTTCTGTTGTTGTTAATAGCTACAGACAACATTATACAACGGCTGCTTCGTTCATAGACGGCTGGTTTATTTGGAAGGTGGGATGTATGAATGAAGAAACATTAATGTGTTTTGCCATTCGTACATAATTCAACGAGCCCGCCAAATAGCGTTCTAAGTCGATTTACTCCATGAAAGCATCAAAGCGGGTTCTGTGTTTTACGCAGTAGATTGCAGTATCTTTCCCGTGGTAAATCAGCCGGTCAAGATTCTTTTATGTGACAGTGTGATTTACTGTAGGTGGCGCCACTAGCAAAAGAAATCTGAAATGTGATATACAAAACGGGTTTTGAAGTGCCTAACTACCTTCGCGTTGTAAGTATTACCATATAGGGTACAATTATCAAGCACCAACGAATAAGTACATAGATTAGCTCCCTATAGTTTAATTATAATAGTGAGTACTGCCTCGTATGCGTAGTAAAATAGGATGCTATTTCTAGTGTATGATCTAGGGCAATCATTTACACTACAGCTGAATTGTATTTCTTATATATCTACTTCCGATGAAATATTACTCCCGCAAAGAAACGGTTCTGTTCTTTCCCATGGAATGATATAGGACTTTCGGTTTTAGTGCTCATAACGTCATATTAACGTGCAAAAGTTAAGTGCTGATAGCAGCCGTTATATAGCGGGTCAAATCATGGCGAGGTATTCATGCAGCCTGAAGTGTTGTCGCCTGGTCAATTGCAAATAGGATTCAATTAACTTTATTTTTACTAGACTTGCAATAAAACAACTGTCGATACATACATTAATATGGTAAAACGGTGTCTGAAATATGTCTAAGAAATTGACCCGGCGTAATTACGTCAGCCATGGCGACACCTCTTTCGGTTATAATGCGTCATGCGACCTCGGAGTTCACATGAAAAAGATCGTCAAATAATCAAATGTTTAAGAAGACACCAAGCCTGTATGTTTGTGTTATAGTCGTGATATTTATTGTAAGACATTTTTAGGGATGAAGTATTAATATTAATAAGTTGTTGTGCGCCAACATGAATAACCTAAGGTTTCTGATAAAACCAGGAATGATCTTGAAAGGCACCTATCACGAAACCGCTAAGATCAATAAATGTTAAGTAGACTAAGTACTTGCGTAGCGAAATCGGTATGATTGCATTCTGGTATGCCATGTTGTGCAAATCATGAAGGCCTTCAAGCGAAAAGTTGATACATGATTTTCATTAACAACTGAAAAGAATGGTAGCACTAAAGGAGACCTTTTATTAATGGGCAAATACCATCATCACCACAAAAGCCTAATGTGGCGCTTGCTCGGTGTCAATCAACTAAATCAACTTTTCACTCATTGCTATCCTGTGCTTAGCAAGAATGTCAATCCTCATCAGGTTTTAAACCCGTTTACTATTATTTCCCCTCTTCCCTTCGTATTTAGGTTGCTTTATTGTACCAGTAACACGAACTTCGACCAAATGTAAGCGTGACATTACTTGAGCATCGACACGGCGCCGAGCCGTAACGATCTGTCATTCGCCCGAAAATAAGTATGATTAGTTTTTCTACTAAAATTTAGACGCTGTCAATACGTGCTTCTGTATCAATGATAGAATCTTATGCCAATATTTTATGATTAATGTCTGATATTGAATCTTGCCTTATAACTAGAAACGTGCTGAAAACCTGTTACATGTATATGCTCGCAATAGGATGTGCGATCATCACCTATACAGCAATAAAGTTAGTTGCTAGCAAGTGATTTACACTAAAGTCTCGCATGATTGATCTTATCGATGGGTACAATCGATCATAATATCAGACACATTTATATTAAAGAGGTAAAAGCTTATCAAACCTTCTTGTATTTTCCGCGATTGTTGGTGTTCAGCTCAAATTGGTAGTTGATTACTTCTGTTTAGTATTTCCTTATATCACCTTATGTGAGATTTTGTGTAAATTTGTTTTCTTCGAGAACCTTTGATGAAATTATTTTCATTGGGCGACTCACAAGTAGTTTATCGAGCAACTAGTTTATAGTATGATGCTTAGTCACATGTGTATACACCACGTCAGTATATACTACGAAGTATTGCAGTGATTAGAAAGAAAGATCTAATGTTTTGGTCGACAGAGCACTGTTGCAGATAGCTGTCTAGTGCTTCTGTATCAATGATAGAATCTTATGCCAATATTTTATGATTACTGTCTGATGTTTGTTATTTATGGTCTGGGGTTTGCATACTATCAACATCTGAAAGACGCCCGTTCGACATCACTGGTAAACATAGGCAATGCGCTATCCTTACTGGAGTTGTAAGGTGAGCCAAACCAACTCAATCTGTCTGTTGTATTGGATGAATGTTCTGTCGGTTATCGGCAAACTACTATATGTGCTAGAATATGAACGACAACAAATTGTTGGTCCTTTGTCCTCCGAATAATGCGACTAGATAAGACCATCGGTTGCTGAACACGTTATATGCTGTGATACAATATATATCAACCTATTTCCTGCCAATGGCATATTTTGAATAACCTGCTCCAGCTTTTAAAGCATCATGTGACGGGATTGATATCAATGCAGATTGCCACTGTGCAACAGTTCCATCACTACCTACGGTACCAAGTTCACCAACAAATGTAAAGTTCTCCGTAATGTCAGGCTCTACGATGAATGTTACACCATGGTTGGCGCTGCCTTATTTTTGGTGATGACGGGTCATTTACAAACAAAGCCGTATACAGATAGTATATAAACCTATTCTGTATTAACAGGTCTACATGAGTATTGTGCCGCATATCTACGGCGTTATCACTGTTGCTTTGAACACAAAATGTTATTCATTACAATTAATGTGCGCATATATTATATAGACCTGCTGTTGGCAAGCATAACCTGAATGACCAGTGTTTTTGGTATGTAGCACAAGCAGGGCCCTTAGTGCCTGGTATTTTTCAAAATGTTAAATTGCCACTGATATCTGGGCGCGCGTGTGATATAAGAAATAACGACTGAAACGAAATATAGTTGCCATTTAAGTTTTGATGACTTTGTCAGAGCAAATAATATGGCTACGTTTAAGCTGTGCATTACACTGTTGTGTGCTGGCCTGTGACTTGACAATTGCTCAACCATATAACTTACAGACCTAACACTTAATTAGTCGCTGAACCCACAATGCATTAACTGTTTATTAAACACTGAGCCTTTAATTATTACTGACCTACAAACGCATTGAATGCAGCCAACGCTTGCAAGCTTCCTTAAATATGTGACAGGTCAGTGAATCGAGCTGCTCAGTTGCAGTGTGGTTTGTTCTCATCCCATATAAATGGTCCTCATTCGTCCATGTAAGGTTCTAGCTTTTACCATCTGTCCATTTCTCGCGTCTATGTAGGCTTTTAGCTTTTACCAACTATCCATTAGTCTCGCTCTTCTTAACTCATTCTGCGTTATAGCTTCAAAGAGGGATGTATAATGTGATCATGTGATCACATTTTTGCACCTAAAGTTGAATGACAACTTAAGCCAGAAAAACTAATCCAATCGGAAAGGCAACCTATTGGAACCACGTATACCAAGGGACAAGTTTGTCCGAAGCAGTCATTATAGGTTGGATTGGTTACCTTTTCATCGCCAGTGATCTTTTCCCCCATACATTATAACCATCACACCTAGCAACCAGTCCCTGTGTAACCAGGCGTCCTGAAAGGGTCAATTAAGTGCACGATCGTTTGTGATACATCGAAAACCACCTGGGTCCTTGCGGGCTTCTGACTATGTTACAGGGGTGTTTCTGAGCGTTTATTTTGCCTATACCATGTGCCGTTCTTCAAGGTCCTTCACTACCCAAAGTCAAAGGTTACCGACTTGACATTTAGGCCATGAAATCGAGCTGCAAATATTCTGCTACGAGCGAAGTGACTCCTGCAGCAGTAAACCGCAGGGAATAGTCTTTAAACATAGAATCACGCCGTACATATTGCCGAGAGAAAGCATTATGAATGACGAAGGTATAATTATGGGCTTCATGGCTGCACCCCACTAGCGCGTTTAACTCGCGAAGTGACTCCTGCAGCAGTAAAATGCTGAGGTATAATAATGGGCTTCATGGCGTTGCACAATATATATGGTCGTGTTTAACCCATAATCGCAAGCTATAATGCAGCATCGGTGTGGAAGCATATCCTCAACGTTTTACTGCAATCAGCCGATACAGTGGCATGTTACTGGGAGTAATTACATGAGAGATCGATATCAGAGCGTATCAGCTTGTATTGGTTACACAACAAAAGGTACGTATGGGTTATACACGTATAGCATGTCCAAATTGCCTTGATGATTATGAAGAAAAGAAAAATAAATGTGGGATGCTTTCAGTGCCTTCACACCTTAAAGGTGCCATTTGGTCTTACCACTCTGACAATATTGATTATAATTTGTTTTGTTGTTTGATAGTAAACATTGCAATTTGTTGATCATATAGTCTGGAATCTGATGTCAAAGTTCAGGCTTCATCATATAGTTACAGTTGCAAAATCGCAAGCAATGGTAGCCAAATCGCGTAAATTCAGCTATAGTAGATGACAATAATTTAAGGTTCTAATAATAAGGTTCTAAGTTTGAATAGCGTTATCTACTTTTGTTTGTGTTTGTTGATAACTTATTGAGTGTGTATTGCCACGGTTTGGTGATTGTTATACTTTGAAACACCAACAAGGTTTTGTGTATAATCAATGCGTCTGCTAATCATGCCACACTCTTGTTGCATTCTGGAAAAGTAATATGTCAAGCAAAACATCTTTTCCTAGCCGCTTAAGCGCAATTTTTGCATCAAAAATTATATATATGTTGTTATGTTGGGAGTACATGGGGCGCTGAAATTGTCATATTAGTATAGTATACTGGATAAATATACTAGTAGAGATGGGCATGCCCCGTGTTATCGGTACAGTTTTTGGAAATGATGTTATAGATATCTCGACAGAAAAAGAATAAAATTAATTATCGTTGAGTGCTCTTTATTGACGTCGATCAATGTCCTATCATAAACACATCCCTCAATGTAGGCCTGTATATTGGAACCTTGAACAAGCATAATGACATCAACCACTGGACGAAGCTGTCTGCACCCCACTAGCGCGTTACACAACATGATTTAGCCAACATAGATATCTCGACAGAAAACGAATAAAATTAATTATCGTTGAGTGCTCTTTATTAACGTCGATCAATGTCCTATCATTAACACATCCCTCAATGTAGGCCTGTACATTGGAACACAACATGATTTAGCCAACGTCAGTGCAGACTGTCTGGACCATTGTTTTGCAGTTATTATTGCAGTTTCACCCATATCATTTGCGGCCCTTTGCCGATATAACGGTATTCAGCCACAAATACTAGCGTGTCAACAGTTTTCTTTGAGGGATAGGGTCCCTGCTTAATATTACGACCCAAGCCACAAGATGTCTGTAGCCGTCCGCGTAACAAATCAGACTGTCACACCTTTAAGCTTTCTTGCCACTTTTGATTGATGAACTAGAATATTAAGTGCGGCACATACCAAAAGTCATATGGGACACGACAGACGTAAGCAAAGAGCCCCCAAGTAACACTGTCCAAAAAGGATTTTCGGATTGCATTGGATCACTGCGGACACAACTTTACTGGATTTGCTACATATTTCGTCTAGTGGAATAGAAGTAGCACTGTTGATCAGAAAAATCGCTGATACCCAAGAATACGAGTTTCAAAGAATTATTCAGTTGTCAGCCTTAGGCAAATACTCGCAATTGTTTCTCCCATATTGTTGCATGTACTGATACTTATACTAACACAAGTAATTGTACACGCTTATGGATAAACGTCATAAAAGTTATCATTATGAAATGAAGACCATGCATAAGCAAAATATCTGAAATGCAAACTCCGATTCTAAACTGAAGCTGACATACAATAATTACACAACGTTCGAAACGTCATGTAATGCCTGTCAACTTATGGACAGTCAAACATTTCGAATTCGATCATGGTTAAGGGCACGGTATAACTAAATACATACATAAGCTACCCTCCATAGATTTATTCCTAAACTGTCTATTGTGTTTCCTATTGCAGGTATATCGGGTCGAATTGTTAGCTTTTTCCGATATGTTAGTGCTCACAATGACCATGAACCTTGCGCAACTCAAGAATAACGATCACATTCTATAAATAATCAAATATCAAGAATGATGCCGAACCCCTCTTTTCATTTGATACGCATGCAATTGATTACCAAGCGGGTTGCAGGGATTTCGATTTCGTAATAATCTGCAGGAAACAAAAGGTGTTGTTTGTAGATTATAGTGTCTTGAGGCTTCATGCATATCTAGGGTCATTACATGTATTTTCCGTTACTGTCGATCTATCAAATCAATGATAATAAGCGTATGTGACCGCTATCCAGCTAAAGCTAAGAACGACAAGTTTGAGCCGGAAAATGACCTGTGTTGCCACTGGTCGGAGCGCGCTTTGCCATTTGCTTGTTGACAAAAGAAAATGGTTGCCCTTAAGGAAGCAAGCTGCTAATGGGCAGAAAATGTTGAACACCGTCTATGAACGGTTATGAGGAGATTATTTAGGCTACCATTCTACGTTTGTCTCGTTAGCCTGGTTACGTGATAGACGCCACATGCACATGTTATTTCTGTTGAAATGCCCCCAATAATCACGTTCACCGCTTAGATGTTTTGGTCTGGCGTTACAATGTCATGCACACCACCTAATGTATGATCGAAATATTTAGATAAAATATTAACCCATCCAGTGTGGCCATCATACCCTTGCCTGAGGGAGCTTGATTGCGAGGGACATGAAATTTATATTATTCCCCATATAATTGGGGTTATGCGTGAAGGGCGAATCCCTCCTGCATGTCTCCGAAAATAACATCAAGAAAGAACCCATTAAATCAAATCATTTGCTATTCACGCACTGAAAAGCAATCATCGAAAAGCTCCGTGAAGCCAACTACACATAGTGCAGTGTTTTGTAAGACTGATCTATTCAACAGCCACGAAATACAAGTCAACGGGACGAGTACATATCAGGAACACTTAAGCAATACAAACCATTGTTGCCTCATTTATGGGGAGGTGACCTTCATCCACAAGGGAGAAGCTCGGGTAGGCTTGACATTGATATGCTACTCCATAAAGCCCGTAACCTAGCCGCTAACGCCAGCCGTTCACCCTTGCAAAGACACGTAAAGATAATTGGAGCACGTATATAGTGTATTGACCACCAGTAGATGACTGCCATGAATAACTAGACAATCGTTGTGATGCCATTTGTCTGACTTACTCTATAATTATTCAGAGTGTCTAGCACACATGAAATGCGACTCTTTCTTATTAAACATATACTTAATAGGCTCGAATAGAAAGTGGTTGTGATGTAATGGAAAGGAGGGAATCGGTGGGGATACGTTTGTACAACCTCATTCTAGAGAGCAACCGGTGCAGTATTTCCACATACGTTCATGTGACCGGAGACTGGCGGAAATAGGCTAATCACTGATGTCTAGACTATGCAAGGTAACCAGGTGAGTCACGTCAATCTTGGCCTTGACAATAAGACCGACATCCTCCGATATCAAGGTTATTTATCGTCTTATATTATTGATTGCCTTTAAACACTTAGCATTCTATGTGCGAAGAATAATATACGTTGCAAACATTCTAAGATGGCGACTGATTACACAATAAATTATATTTGTATGGAGCAAGCCTTCAAAGTACGTTCCTTGTGCGATGCGCGTCGATGCGTGAGCACACAAAAGTTATGTCAAGTAGACGAAACTGCAACGATGAGGAATGTATTTGCATACTATTTACACGTTAGTTGCAGCAGCATTACTGATCTTTGCAAACCACGAGCTCGAATCATATAATGCAAAGAATAAACACAAACTCTAACGTTCTTGAATATGAAATTCTGCAAATGACACAGGTGCGCTTAACTCCATGCATGGCCGATCAGGTCTCTGTGCAGCTTGTGTTACCCTATTTCGGTGTAAAAATGATAACGCTAATTTGTGGCGGTGAAATATTAACTTATATTACTTAGTCTGATCTTAGATATATGGAGTCTCTTTCTACATTATGTGTAAATGCTTTATCGTGCTATTTCTAATCAATCCCATGCGTTACCTTACCGAAGAAAGATGCAAAACAATTTCGCGTTGATTCCAAAAAGTGATTGATTTACACACAGTTCAAGGACATATATGTAGCGATAAGATCCACAGAACAAACTCATATTGCTCTTAGCGGTTGTTGTATCGATTCAATTAGTTACCATCAGAAAGTACCGAGTGATAAACAGGAAATATGTATAGCCTATTTTTGAGCCCGAAAGTCTAGCAAATGCTGCTCACTGACGGCTTAGGGCATACATATTGGAGCTTTGATTCCTCCTTTGCATTTGTATAAATATTTTTCCAGTAACATTGGTCGATGAAGCTAACTTGCTTTGCTTTGTTTATGCTCGTATTATCAGTGCTGATGTATTATCAAGCAACATTGACGTAATATGCTTGATTAAGATACCAATCTTACTTTTGTAAGTGGTTTATCCAGTAATTTCTAGGCCTGGCAAAATGTTAATAGCAAGACGCGTTGGTTAGTAACGGAGAATAATCGAAGGCTGGCAGGAGTGTACCTGCTAGTGCCCTTTGCAAATTCACACAATAACGCGAGGACATTGTTGGTGAGCAAATTTATCACTTTTATAAGTACTTTTACTCGAGCAGAACAAAGTTTAGGTGATCAAATTCGCGCACAAATTATTATATTGTTCACAAGAATTGATGACAAGATATACAAATGGACGAACACAGGAGCGAATGCCTGACAAGGAACTAGGAAAAGGAGCAACAGCAGAAAATTGCTTTAGATAAATGGTGGACGACATTTATGTGTTATATTTGTAGTTTCTTAATAATATGAATTATTTTACAAGAACTCATTAGAAATGTATTTCTCTTGCTTTACCCGTTGAGTGCATGTCTACAAATTTCAACCTTGTGTAGGTGGTGTTATTTCGCCGAGGACGCAGACTAATTGATTGAACGTGCCCGAGCAATTTATCTTGACAGCATATCATATTTACATATTATAACGGGTCCTTTCGTGCCAACTTATATCATTTTAATCGCCGATTAAATGTAAAACCGTTACTCTCCTACACAGTTTGCATTGATTTCATTATCATTCCACAGTGTATTTCGATAAACAAACCAGGTGAAAATCAACCAATTTTGTCCGTTTCTATGCGCTTCGGCTTATATCCATGACACAAATGTATCGGTACCCTGGATTGTAAATATTTAAGATCATTGTACGGAAAACTATTTTGGTGAGATAATGACCGGCGTCATAGAACATTGAACTACATAATTATCCAATAAGGAATGTGAACTACATTTTGTATCATTGTTCCTGCACCTATGATGGAGCGTGTCGATGTCATGCAGCTGATGTCTGAATCAAGATTATAATAACTTGGCAGAGTGTGGAAGATGCTCTCAACATCGAACTATTACGCTTTAAAGTTTAAGAGGTTATCAAATCTGCGGTTGCTTTTACCAACGATTACATTCATTGTAACTGAAAATGTGACCGCTGTAAGGCAGTTCAATTTGAGCAATGTCACAAGCGAAGTCTAAGCTGACTATATTTTAATAGATGTCATACTAACACCTTTTTCTGAGCACGATAAGTTTACTAAAGATCGATGCAGATAAATCTAACAGTTGCCGTTTTTATTGCTATGGGTATTTATTGTGATGATTGGTTAGCTTAAAATCGTTAGATATTGCGGCCATGTAAGACCTCTGTTGTCGCCGACATCTATGTCTACCACGGGTTAATTGCTGAGTAAGGTACTTTTGCTTCGAACATAATCGACCGATGGACGCATTTAAAAATTACCACTCGCCAGTGATTGTCCGTATGATTGATGCACTGAATGTAGGTTTTTGTGCAGATCGACTTTCTCAGCATTCTGGCAATAACGGAACTTGTCACGAGTAATAAGCAGCCATTTGCGGTGCAATAAAACCCTTCGATACCTACCCATTGAAACCCTCGGCCAATAGTAACCTTTATCTCGCGGGAACGTCCCCGAGTTTCTTTAACGCCTATATAGACTTTTAGCCTACATTGAGATCAATTATCTCTAAATGTTAAGAGGTATCTAAGTCATAAAAGACTAGAGCTTTTGGCGTGTTTATTTGACGCTCTCATGGTAATCAGACTGATCGCATGTAGGAAGAAGGATATGGTACGGCTTAGACTAACGAGTGCCCCTCGCTCACGAAAAGAAAGCATGGCAAGTATTTATGTGAAACAAAATGCAAGACAAGATGACATGTATTTTCCTTTTATTGGTACAAAACTCTTATGTGCCAGGCCGAAAGTCGAGTCCCGTTGTGTGCAATGACTGCAATGATTTAAATTAATCTTTCTTATGTATGTGTACAGTTTTACCGGTATGAATTCAACCAAGCCAACAGGCACAATAAAGACTTGAGCCGCATCTTTCAGCGTACAATGATGCCAGCGGTCATTCTCAAGCGGAGCCTAATTTATTGATCCCGAAAGATGGGACATTTATGGAGGAAGCAAATTACGCACAAAACGACAGCCTTCTACAGGCAAATCAATTAAACGAGTTTAAATCGGGCCCACATGCCAGTTATTAATTGGTACACAAACAAGTATTATATACATAATAAAGCAACGCCGTCGTTGGAAATATTGGAACAATGTACCAGCATGAAGAATAAACCGCTTTGTCAATAATAGGAGCACCTATAATCTTGAAGATGCTTCAATGCAAATGTGATACAACTTATGTATAACCTGATCTCTGAGAACACAATTACTGATGCGATTTCCCCATGGTAGTGGTTCAATGTTAATGTGATAAAGCCTATGAGTGACCTGATCTCTAAGATCAGCAAGTCAGGCGATTTCCCCATGACAGTTTAAATATATGCAACGCCGACATCTCCACAACGACACTGTTAACGCCTAGATCTTCAGTTAATTAGGCATAAATCTAACTACATAAACCTATCACTGTCTTCAATGTGTTTAAAATCGCACTGTGAAAGTAATTGCCAAATGGTTATATGCATGGTTTAAGCAATACCAGTTTCTATTTAACCAATTTGATGCTCCATTCCGTATAAAGTTATTCTGCATCTGATAGACATAAATACGATATGTGATCTTAATTAAAGTAAATCCCTTCCATGTACTTCTAACTCCATGCATTGGTCTAGAAAGATCAAAAGCTTACTTGGCCTAGATATTTTCTGAACGAGTAGGTCGCCTTTGTTAATGTACAGAAAGACATACAAGTGGCTATATCATTCACAGTATTCATATATTCTTAGAAGGATAAAGAACTTGTCTTGCGAAACATAATTGAATTGCGTATTCACATCTCAGCATTTTGCTGTCGATTAACGTTGAATGTTTGCAATAGAGATCGCTTTATACAATTCGAACCTTCCATATTTTTGTCAGGACTATTCTACATGTGGGACAGTTAAGTTGTTTTTTTTTGCGTTAGTCGAAGCCCGATCTTTTCTCATATCGCCGGCTAGCCGTGCGATAACTGACATTGCGTCTCAATACCATCCATCTTATCGATTTGGAAAATTCCCTCCCCGAGCAGCTTTAACATGGCGAAGACTATGGAGACGCTTGATATCAACCAACCCTTGCAAGTGTTGTTACAGGGGTTTTCTCAAAAGTGTTTTGTTGCTGAACGTTAACCTGGTTGCGTGTATCTCCCCGATTTCTTGCTGATATCCTAAATCATAAAATCTGCAAAGCCAGACAAAACATCTGGATTGTCAGGTCTAAGGGACGATAAACTCGGCATGGATGAAGTACATAACCCATGACAGACCTATAGTCTCAGTAATAATGCCTAATAAACATTGAATGTGAATTCCAAGGTCTAGAATTTTATGAATCAGGTGACATGAATAACAGATTACGCAACACAACGTAAAATTGCAGCAGTCAAACATGGAGATAAAGTCAGCTCAATGTTGTTGTACTTTTACTTGATCTAATCCTTAGCTATCCTGGACTAGTTTATATTGATGCATATGATTCAGCATAAGAATGTCCGCCACATAAAGTATGCTTCTACTCACACAAACGTCTAAGAAAAGCGACTAACCTAAGGATGATGGTCGGTCAAGCACCTTTCTGAACAGTTTACGTTAGTGGTAGTGACGTTTTAATCAGACTCTCATTCGACGCATTGATTGCAAAGTCGACTCCTGCACTAGAATAGTAGTGGGAGGTACAAAGATATGTAGCATATAGGCAATCCAAAAAAGTACCATTAACCTCTGCTGTTATGAAACGGATTCGCACTGCGATGTGATAACCCAGCCCAATTAATTTTAGCATATATTGGCTACTTTTCATTCGGCAAGTTACGTTGAACAAACAAACAAATCATTGCAACGTATTACTTTTTTGAGTTGCTTCATTGTTTATGTCTCCAATATCGTATCCTTATCGCTCGAAAACTATTCAAGGACCAACATCAACATTGGCCGGTCCTGAGTACCACCAAACCACTGTATAGTCTATGAATAATATCTTCGTATGGTTCGAAGCTTGTTGAGCAGCGTGCTTGCACCATTGGTGTTCTACACAGAGCATCTATTTAAGCAGTGGTACCGGTACAAGCTTTCTGAATCATTTTCATTAACGATGACTACTTATCATGCAGGCAGCTAATCACAAGAATATATCATTTTAAGCATCGTAAAGACCAAGCTTTGTACTTTCGCCGTCTGTTTGTTTACTGACCGTAAATGTAGAACAGGAAAGAATTTAACAGCAAATAATAACTGAATGGCTTTTTATATTGCATTATATATCCATAAGCGACTGGTTTACATAGATTATATTTGCTTCAGATACAACACTGGTATGTACAAAATGACAAGTTGTACAGGATATGGGGTCTTATCGACGGCTGTTTACGCCAGTAAAACGTTCCACTATCAGTTTTTATTTAGGTCAGTTCCATGGCAGCTCAAGCTTAAGAGGCCAATTCACACCCCCTGTGGCTTTGGTTTATGCAGTAGGCAACGCATGAGTCGTAAATTGTAGTAAACTTCCCGTTACAGAACAGCTGAACAATGTGGATTCTTATGGTTCATTATACACTTTTCGAATTGTAGAAGCCTATATAGGAACGCTTGCCTGGAATGGACGATTTAACCTGATGGTAATCGAACTTATATGTTAAATTTTGTTTCGAACGTTCATTCTATGATAGATATTTTTGAATCAGCTGTTCCCATAGTTTTAAAATGTCTGATACACGTCGTTAGCAACAGTAATTAAAATCATTCGTGTTCATGAACCTGGATATAGAAGCGCAAGTTACAAATGTGCTCAGTACTGGTTTATCGAAACATGTCAACTTCTAACAATAACCCCGTCTTTTCAGGCTTTACGATCAACTTCTATGTTTTACAATGCAAGGAAATAGCAAAGAAGCTTACCCGTGCTCATAAAAACACACCAAAGTGTTTGCAAATACATGTATGCTTTTTATGGCGTATTTAGGCAGCGGGCTACAGTAAAAAATAAACAAGACACAATAATCAAATAGTATGCGACAATGAATATTCATAGATCACTATGTTAGTAGCATAAGCGCATTTGTAATTAATAAGAATGAAGATATTAATTATTGGAGATGCATATTTATAGTTATTTAGTGAACATTTTCGCCAGCCACTAGCGGAAAATAATACCACATCTGTTTACACGACTTAGTATGGCCGAAATCCGAATCAAATGGCAGTGTTCACGAGATTGTGCAAATAATGCTTACAGTTCAATTAGACTCTTACAGGCTGATCATGTGTAATGCAATATTTCCATCGAACTGATGGCAATCATCACTGCCATTATCTAGGTCCCCCCGCCCCTGGCAGCAAGACATATATATTAAGGATATTAAATTTTGCGCCAAAATCTGGGGCACAGACATACCTTGATTTGATATCAGACGCCGTCTTAGGATGCTTTCAGTCGTCGTCTATGAATGGGCAATATCACATTTCCCGAAGATTTGTCACCATTTCGGTTGTTATCCGCCTTGTAGCGGATAAGGCTGCCATTTCATCGGAACTCAGGTACATGGTGCCACATAAGCCATTCTAATGTCTCAATGAGAAGCCCATAATAACTAAAGTAGTCTTATGGTGTGATGTTTGACGACATTTGAAGAAAGTGTGCACTCTGCTGCTTGACGGGGGAGTAAGCGATTTGCGTACGCTCTTACTGGGGTGTGGAAAATGTTTCAAAACGCTGGCCAAAATATTGATTGCTTTGTCTGAATCTGGTCCAATCTGCTGATCGATTTGTAGTAGCTGTATATTTGATATCGCTTGAACATTGCAAATGATATCACAAAAAAACGAGGGAGCATGTAACAAGACAATGTCTTTGTAAACAAAATAAATTGCTTGTAATTAATTTTAAGCATTAAATGGATGGTTTCCGTTGATTTGTGTACGTAGATCAAATGACAGCGAATATTTCCAAGCACTTGATTGTGACTGCATATTCCAATGACATCGTAAGTACATGTTAATATTGATGGGACACGTATGGCAATATGGTTATAATAATACGCAAATTGCCAATTGTCGGGAGAATAAGACAACTACCTAATGGTGTCTGTGTGTTGTTTATAAAGAATTACGATATATATTTCATAAACGCGCATGTTTGTAAAGATACAATGGGGTTGTTTCTATCCGATGTTTTATTAATACTAAGTATGGAAGCTGTAATACTTTGAAGATATCTGTGAATTTGGTGCATTGCTCAAAATGCGTTCTAGTATTATACTTTTTTTAAATGAATTGCATGTTACTCGCATGATAACCTTACCTTTTAATTCAAATAATTACGGCCACTATTACAGCTGGTCTTGCGATAACGTAATAACATATCTGACATATAGGCAACATGTTGAACTTATTTTGTATGCTTTTGAACTATAGTATGTGCTTTTGTTATGTGCGCGTCTGCTAACAGCAATTATGCCAAATTAACGAAACTAGAACCTAGAAGAGCGTATTTGCACAAACGTTACACGAAGGTTGGCACACCCTTATTGGTATGTTGCAGTACCACCACTTATCTGTTCTAACCATGTGCTTGTATCAAATAATGCACTTTAAAATGTAAACCACCAATTCCAACGTGCTTGTACTTGGCTTTCTGCAAATACCACTATAGCGCAACACTGCATACATTGCCGACGGTGTCTCTGTGCAGCCGTTGTCATCCTATGTCGATGTACAAACAGTAATGCTGATTTGTGGCATCAAAAAGTGAAAGAATATTGTGCAAATAATACTTTAATTTTTTATGTATGCCGTCTCTTTCCATATAAAGTGGAAAAGTGTTTATCAATCTGAAGCATTGGTTCTAGAAATATCACGAGCTTGCTCGGCCTAGAAATGAAGTAAAACAAGGTCGCATTGATTCTACTGAGTAATGGATTTGGGTGTCTTTGTTAACTTACACGCAGTCCAAGGACATATATGTATGTATAAAATCCACAGAACCAACTAATATCTCCTTCATTTGCCCCTTTTTTAACAAACAGGAAGTGCAGTGGTCGGTAAGTACAACAACAGCGTGGCCGGGAAACCTCAACAATATTTAGGGTCACTAAAAGCTGTAGTATGCATACAATACAAATGTTACTGATGACACCTAATCGTTCCGGTCCACAATGGGAAAAAAATATAGGGTAACAGTATTAGGGAAGGGAGCGGGAGGGGGGGCAACACTTTTAATGGTAAACATTGTTCTTACCAACCACCTATAGGGTATACATTTTCTTGGCAGGTTAAACAAATATAAATCTGTTACAGGGTAATAAATGGCCATATTGACTTGGTGAAGGATTTTACCTGCATATGTCGATGTCTCTGTACATTGGAGACAAAAATATCTTTATTCCTCTGCAACAAGGCTAATTTATGGTCTTATGATGTTGATTGCCTGTAACGAAGACAGTTATGAAAATGGTTAGTTACCGTTTTTTTTACCGAAATATAGCTACTCTCCATGCTTTTACTATGCTACCCATGCGATTCGGCCATGGCGGATATGTATTATTTGTTCAACGTAATCGATATCAAGTGCAACACATGGATTTAGTTCGACATTTTTTGCTCTCAATACCGTTGTTTGTGAGCAATATTTCGCAGCAAGCATAGGATGATCTAGGGTATAACACATAATAATGTACGCAATATCGGTGCAGATTCAGTCATTTGAATCGTATTAAAACTCATTAGTTGGGATAATGTCCGCTGCAGGCGAACATGTTACGACTGTAGTAATAATAAAAGGAGTAGCATTGCTCAACTTTTTTTTTTCAGATGAACTTAAACAGTTTAATTTGCAATGGCCATTACAGAGAAGTATATTGCATGTGTGCTTACAAAAGATGTTGCCTCTAGCTATTTAATTCAAATTTTACCGCAAAATATATTCAGCTCTCATCCGCCTATCACAGATTGATTCAACTTTAGAATAATTTGCATATAGGCTGAACAAATTTGCGCAATATTCTGTACATATGCAGCTTCTCCGCGTGTTTCACGAAGTTACCTTTATTGTCTTGATATCAAGCGCCCTGAATTACGTATACGGCATAGGTTGTAGAGCAATACAAGCTTTGTCTGCATCAGATGGGAGCTATCTCGATATAGATATGGTCTTCACAATTGCGCGTAAGACTCGACTGCGCCAACTGTCCTCCGTATTTGTAGCCAAGGTGGTTAAACTGTTGAACAATATACAAATTTGTACGATATACTAGGCATAGAACAGGTCTGAGCAATAAGCCCCACTTAAACTGAATCGTGACATCCTCGTCAAATATAACTTTGTTGTGAGTATCAATCTATTATTACATTATAAGTTCGGATGCCAACACTGCATTTACGTATAGTACATATACTTGCGTATGCGTCTACTGTGTATCTCCGCGCAAGGCGAGTCACACCTCATAAGCATACTGTGTGCACAAAATGGCATAATCATAGCATGTGCTTTCTCCGCTTAACAACTCGTCGCACTTGCACAAAGTGTACTGAAGAAGATGCCGCTCTAAAATGCCATAAAGACCCGCGATGTGACGTGCTTGGTCGAAGACGCGAAGGCGACCTTTACGGCTTGACTAATTGCGCTTGCGTCACATGCCATTTATCAAACTAACCTCTCGTATAATGTGACATTTTTGTAAAGGTCCCTTAAGAATTGCATGGCATGTGTAGCGTTCTATTACAGCCTACAGTAGCGCTGTAAATAATGCACGAAGGCAGCAGTAGCTCCTAGCCATCGAGTGTTTTATGTTTTTACTTACTTAAAGTAGAATCCACGTTTGTCGTCTTTGTTCATAAGCAGAATCCTCAACGATGCATATTGTAATGCGAGATTGTCTTCAACATTGTTACAATATTGCAAACTATATCCTACGTTAAAATATGGTAAGTATAAACATATAATGACTCAGATTTAAAAAAAAATGTTGAGTAATGCACTAGTGAATAGTTTCTCTCATTGCACATAAAATATAGACTTGTAGAGCAGTTATGACTCACGGATTTACATCAAAATTACGTTGTATGCCACGGATTGAATATGTAAATTTACGATGTAGTCTGACATCAAAACTTTAAAAATAAGTATGTTTGTGTTCACATATTATCTGTTGCAGCTGTTATTAGTTATTGTCCCATGTAAGTAAAATATACTCATAGGGGCAAATAGCTGACAGCTGCAAGCGTGTAGAAACACGATAATTCATAATCATATGCACGTGCAACCGTTCATAGTAGTCAAGTTGACTGTTCTTGACAACCCAACAGCGGCATTATAAGGTCTGAACAGATTTCCAACGCATGTGGTTTCTTTACTACTTTAAGGGTAATTTGCACTAAAACAAAGAGACCCAAGGAACTCATGAAGCTTTATACAGCGCATTTTTTTATGGAAGGCTATGACAGCGAATATAATTGAAGGAATAGGTTAGTGCATGACGGAAGCGAAAACAAATTAATGAATTAAAGTATTTTGTTAAAGAGAAGTTAGAAAGAGAAGGGCCGATAAATGAGATTAGCCAATCAATTTTATTCGTAAGAAGAGTGGACTCCTACATGCGCAACGACCCATAAAGAAAAATTTTGGGGACTTACATGGAATTCTATATGGATAGAATAGCAACACCAGGTTTCCTCAGTGAGGAGCATAAGGATATATTATGTGCATAAGATTGACCGCGTACATTAACCTACTCTCCTGGTGAAAAATGTTCAAGGTTTGTCAGTAAAGATCTGTACGTCTTAAGCGATAAATGTCTAAACGGACCTCTGCATTGCTGATGTCGGTTCGTAAATTATATAGACCGCGTAAATATCAGTTCATTACGTCGCATACTTGGGGATAAAACACCGCGATGTCTAATGGTACACATTGGAATGTTACATGACGTCTAACAGGTGTCACTATTGCAAGCAAGAGTGTGCATCTAATATATTTTCATAGTTGTAGCAAACCACATTATTTGAAGATATTCTGCGGTTACTCAAGCACGTAGAGCATACATGAGGATGACACGATGATCGTATACCGATCAATGATTGTACCGATCAATGATTGTACCGATCGATGGTCAATAAACTGAGGAAATTGATCGATTTACAGTTCCATGCGTCATGCAGCATTTGCAGTCGCTTTAGGCACTCCATCTTATCATGTAGTTTAGTGAAACCATGCAGTATATTGCATTGGTGGCTCTAATGCACCTTTACTTATTGATGACTGTAAAAGCAACACATCTTGGAGGTTGTCTTATCACTTGATCTATTGTATTTAAGAATAATGGTGACAGATACATGCGCATGCATGTCCGTTATTGATGTAGTTTAGGGCGAAAAATGAAAATGAAAGCATGCAATGAACATATATGATATATCGCGCAATTTTGTTGTATGTTTAATTGCATTGCAGCTAACTTGAATCTATTTACAAACAATTTATTTGCAATTGCTGTTCTTGTTAATAGGTTTCATTCCGCACCCTACCTGAACCTTCGTTTTTACGACACTATCATTCAAACATAATCACCAATAAGATATATGCAAAAGAATTGCATGATACAGCTGCTAATTTCAACAAAGATGACTTATTGAGGATGTCACTCCCTTCTCCGAGCAGCATCATTATTCCAATGTGCAGGTGCGCGTTTGGACTTCGAGGACAACGTCAGATGCGATTGAGTTGATTCATTCCACGCAATAAGACGGCGTGGCATACACAAATGGGTGAGGTGTATTTTTATCCTGCACTACTGCAGACATAATAAACTTTTTAGGTTACACTGTAGATCCGAATTGGTGTGGCCTTGTGTATTAAAAGCTGTAAAGGGGTCCACTTATTAAAGCGTCTTTTGTTCTCTGCTAACGCAATTGTACAACAACCGCCGTACATGGACTAAAGGATGAAGCGACGGTGTAATACCCGTTTTAAGATGTGATTAACGGCTTTTTCGATTTTTAGACGAGTGACATTCAAGACCGTTAAGCGCATGTGAGACATATCAACTTACGATGACAATATGCGACATGACATCTGAAGATCAAAAAAACTATGGCGCGATGTAAAATCACTCGGAAATCTAAAATCACTTCACGTAACGCAACGAATGCCCACGTCGCCATAATTTGTCCTATGCACCGATTTTGCTCATTGTTACGATGATGGATCGCTATTGATATGATCAAAAAAGTGGATACCGTGTCTTGCTGGCAACCGACGCTGGTTATGGCTATAATACAGTTTTAGCAGGTTCCGTTTTGATGCCATCCATCATATCAATTTACAGCATGTGCCAAATTATGGCAAGTTCCCCAGTTATGCATCTCAGCGGGGTTAATCTCTATACGAGTTGTATATAGTAATAAACAAATCCCGAGCGCTAGCAATCATGCACAGCTGTCATCCGCATGAATCGAACCAGATAGTATAATGTTGACTGTCTCCATAATGGGCGGTATTTATTCAATACACAGAATCATGAATCGTCGAGGCACAAGCACGGTCCATATCTTTACCTATTTGGTCGGATAAATGCAAAGCAAACCCCGTTTGTTTTTGCTTCAGCCGACTGAGTTATCAATGTTATCATCGTAACTACACAAATCTTATTAGCAAAATAAGTTCGTAATATGGCCAATTGGGAAGTCTGTGTCGAAACCTGCATCAACGTATCAAACGACTCAAGGATACCAGTCTTACTGCTTATCGGGAATCTTGACATAATAATTAGTGATGCTATGGCAAACAGGGTTTGCATTGGACGGACACCATGTTGGTGCAATATGATGTTCAGTTGATCTACACGGATCTTATGGGTGACATCGTTTGCCGTTGTTATTTACACTAATGTAGCCGTGTTCGGTAAACGCTCACCTACGCAGTTGGTAACTAGTCGTCCGTGAAAGTAGACAGATGTAGGGAAATAACAGATGTAAGGCGCACAGTTTATGGCTGCACGTAAACACCTTAACGAGGAATGCAAAATCGTCGATACTGTGTTCAATTGATAACTAGAAGACTCATTGCTGAATTTGGTTTTTGCCGAATGTTCATGTCTGTACAACTGTGATATTGCATATTTAAATTATTAATGCCCAAATGGGCAAAGTATTCGCAAGAGTCATGTATGTTTATTAATATGCGGAGGTGGGTGGACCGGCATCCCCCTTTTAATCAACGCATGTTGACATAGCTAATTGTTTCACATCACTCGTTGATTTCAACACGGTATTATGCCTCAATTGTCCTCTAAGTGTTGAGCTGCTGATTGAAAAGTAGCATAGTGTATGGCATGTATGGATTAAACGCCATACACAGATTTGATATTTCATGTTTCCGACGGGGTGAACGAGGAAATGGTACATTGCTCCCCCTAAATAATCGTTGGCTACATTCATCCACAGTGCTGTCCTTACGCTCATTCAGTAGACTGCAGCGACGATTATTACTTGTGATGATAACTCTCAAATCCCCATGTAGACATTCAGCTGCACAGGGACTTAAACGTATCGCCTTGACCAGTCAAAACTCAGGGTGTCCATTTTCCAGACGTTACATCTCATGTGTTTTTACCGATTTTAAAGCAGCACCATCTGACGACGAGTGTGTAACTAATTCACATCATATATAGTCGGAGTAAGTAAGCAGGGCTTAGTTGTCAGCGTTTTTTTCTCCTTCATACGCAAGCACTGTACGCAGCTAGACACACGAAGCACAGTTTCTTGTGATGCCATGCATTCATATTATCATTGGCATAAATTCATATCAGTCTCTGACGGATATAAGCACAGAACATATCCATTTTATAACACATATCATAGGGGAAAGTATAAAATGAACCCTGGTACAAACAGCATAGTTAATTGGAGATACATCAGCTGCCACAAAGCCGGCTAGATGAAATAAAATGCTATATCGCGATAAAAAACATGCATTATCTAAGGCAGATAGTGTATGATATGTAAAATAATGAATTAAGAAAATATCCCTCATCTAACATAATTATATAGTTTGAGATTAATCTATAATTAAATTATTTGCTGCGATGAAGGCCCCTATTCACGTGATCTGCTTAGCAGATGTAATTAAATATACTATATATCTTTAAGGATGCCTTTTCTGTGCTTATGTATTCATTCGTTTGAGTGCAAATGAAAGCTTTCGGTTCTGCGGACTAAACATCCTGTGCGCAGAATACTGACATGCTCGTATCAATCATATGCTGTTTCTGCTTGATCTCTCGCCGCAAACTTAAACGTGCTTGCTCAAAGTGTGAAGACATAAATACCATTTTAAGGCCTAGCATACAGAGGTTCTAGGTGATGCCCTTTAGAGGCTTGAATAATTGAGCTTGTGTCCCATGCAATTTATCAAACAACTGTAATATAACGTGTTTGTAAAGGTCAATGAATGTTCGGTGTGGAGTTTGATTACACCATACGGTCGCGTAGTTTATACATAATGATATATACTTTAGCCCATTGATGACGGTTTTAATGATTTTTGTGTTAGTCGAAAACAAAGGACAAAAAAACAATATGCTAGACTGCAATAATATATTCGTTTTTCACGATTTCTATTGTGGACGAACCATGTCATATAATAAAGGAAAAATGAAGGAACATATTTGCCGCTTCATGGCTGACTATTTTACTATAGTCTTATATGTCACATCACACTATATAGAAAGTAACTAAAAATATTTAAACTAGCAGTTTAAGACATGACACCATAGCACTGGCAATTAATCGGAATTATGTTGCTGTAGTGATTTCGCCATATGTATCCAAACGTCTTTGGCGGTCCAGGAGATGGAGCTAAATATCAGATAGAAGGCATGGATATGTAGCTGTATATTCTGTTGTCGAAAACGTATTCATAAACTTCGACGTTAAATTGTTTGTTTCTCACTCCGTCCAAACGTTTAAGGCGACGCATGAGAAGTTGAACGTCTTGGGAGCATTTCCTAAGACGCAATAGTTGTAAAACCTGACTACCTAACTGTCCCACATGAAAGTGTGATCGTATTGGCACGGGCATTGAATACGTTATATATTAAGACACTCACTGTATAATTGATCGAGCATAGAATCAAAATGCACATGTGCGGTAAACATAGAATATTAGAAATGGCTCAAAGGCCCATTATCCTGTGATAATGTCAATCCACAACATGCGTTAAGCAAACTGTGACGCGTTGATTAGCGATAAATATATTCTTCTACAACAAAATTATACTGCCTAGTTCATAACAAATGCGCAATTCCAATTATCTGAGTCTTCTTCACTCAAGTAATTGTTTTAACTAGAGTTTAGTCATCCAGCTCGCAAAACATATGCTGTAACCGGGACAGATTGTCTGCAAATCTGTCTCGCTGTCCAGGAACTCTTCATATTAGTTTTAAAAGGTCAATATGAATATAATTCCATAAATTGTCGAATAGACTGCCTATATAATTTCCCCATTGGTACTTAAGCCTGCCTTATATATTATATAACTTGCACAAGTGTAATTGAATATCTCTTGAAAACGGTGTATAACGGCATCTTTACACCTACCATTGATTACTGATATGTCACTTTTAGAGTCAATGTATCGATTGAAAAGAATTTAGACTCAATCGATGTTAAGAACTGATTTATGGGAAACATCATTTGCTTAAAATCGTTACGAATAACCTTGAAGTAACCGTCTAAGCCATGATCAAGAAATGTTTTCAGCAAGATATCGGCAGGGGATTTACTAAAACCATATTTGTAAGACACCAATGGATACGAATCTGCCGTTTCAAACTCAACGATCTCATTATTTTCTTAAATGTCACAATAATGATCCTTACAGTAACTATTTGGCCTTTTTACGAACAGCGTGAAGGATAACCTGCTTTCTCTAGCGATTAAACGGACTTATATAGTCATCTTCTGTTTTGCCATTCAAAGTAAGAACCAGTCTAAAAGCCTTCAACATATTGCTACCAACTTGTTGATGGCATGACAATATAACTTCATTTTCGAGAACGAAACAACAGAAGATTAGCTGACGGCTATATGTTTGATTTTGTTTTTTCAAAATATGTCATGAATTTTGATTACTTACTGCAGAGCACGCTTGCTATGTGTTACAACGAACAAATGGACAAGTATGCAAACATAAAGGTAAGTCACACACTTATACGATAATTGTTTTATGCTATTTTTGACACAGCAAAATGTATCATTGTAAAGCCTATTGCAATAATTTTCCACTTTTAACCATACTTATAGCACAAGTTAACCTTTTAGTCTACTACTGTAGAATATGCTTCTTTTGAGGAAACAGTTCCCACTGCTTTAGTCTAGAATTGCGAAGGTGGCATGGCACGATATTGCTCCCATGTTGCTGATGTAAAGTGCTGACATTGTTTACCTGGTATATCAGTCGCGTGAATCAATGTATTGCCTTTGTCCTTTTTAATAATCATTTTTTCGGCTACAACAGTTAACTTTCCGCGCATTATCTACATGCTGCTGCAGTTGCTTATAATTTCAGATTATTTCCAACTTTCTGATATGATTTCGTGAAACATTAAACTCTAGCAATATGCGTTACTTCAAGAAAACACAGAGCTCGATTGGGTTGCAGGCCGAAGTATATGGACTTCGCATGCATGCGCTCGGCAAGTTATCGCCGCTGTCATCTTATTGGTAATACCACGAGAACAGCAGGCGCCTTTTGGGCTATTGTGTAAACGCCATATATTGCGCGCTTGCTCCCAGGTGTGGTTCACATTCATAACTTAAGCTTTGGTGTTACGACCTCGAGTATCGATATTATCATTTTCTATAACCAATAAGGTGAGACATTTTAACAGTTTGCCGAACAAGACATACTGACTATAGGACAGATGCAATAGTTATATTATTTCCACATAAACGTCCCCTATAACTTTTTTCGATTTAGTATTCGTCTATACGCCTAACGTATACATCTATGATATGTACCCGACGCACAGAAACTGTTAAAGCATCGGAGAGCATGTTACCAGTTTATGCAAAGTTGGTATTATGAAATTATTCATCGAATACCCCGCACAGGCAGTTCACCCATCATAACTTGTTCTCTGGTGAAGGGCAGGTTGGCTCAGCTTGGACCGTGTTCAAGGTAAATGCATAGAATCCGGCTGTTTTACAGCTGCCGAACAATAAGCGCCCGACGTTTATGAGAATTAAATGATGACAACCACAAGAAACGAGGCGATTCTCGCTGGACAATGCCATTAATCGAGATGACTTAAGAGCAAATCTTACATTTATTTTTCATGTTGTTACGTTACATGCTATGATAAAGGTGAATACGTATCAGGGTCAGATGTGCCGTGTCGCTTGGATAGGGCTCACCGTTATATCGGTTGGTGGACCGATGCTTGCCAGTTATCCATGTGTCTCAGTGATATAAATAATGCAAAGTAATAATTGTCAATTCCCTTAATATGAGTTGTCTCAGTCGCAGCCTGCCCATTGTTTTTTGCTGTTAAAATCAATAGTAGGATCATGGGTGTCATTATATTGACAAATGGTTCCATTACCTTCCATTGATTATAAAAACGGCCCACTGAATGCGGTGATTCTAACCCCAATGTGTTCAAAAATTGCAGTATAATGTTCTGGAATGGGATTGTCAAATGGAAACGATAAGTAAAGTTGCTTGAAGATAGTGAGCTACAGCAAGTAACATGTCTACTATTGTACACGGACTAATGGCCCATAAGGCTCGCTTGAATCGATGGTTAGGTCTTATCTTACAACTGCACCTATGCTGTTTTGAGGCATATTGACGCTAAAATGTCAGCGTTGGCTGCCCTGCAAACGTTTGTAAATGCATGAATGAGTAACGTGGTATTTGTTAGCAGTGACACTTTGATGAATGAGCTATGCTGCATTGGCATACTGAACCACCATGCAGACTAAATATATTGAATACTGAATCAGTGAGCAATAAATGCACGACACGATTATATACCAGCTGATAAGAACTTGATTCCAATAGCTAGACAGAAACCGGGAATTTGAATAGGTAATGCAACATGGTGTAACATGGTGTGACAATTCTATGTGTACCCCTAGAGAGGCAGATACTGGCAGACATATTCTCCAACTTTCTCATAGCTAATGATGCTTGATTATTGAAGATTAAGTTACGAGGTTGATGTTCCTGTCTTTGATGTTAATCGATTGGTTGTCTTACTTATCAATACGTCTATAAAGGCTAACGTTTGCAGGCATCGAAATCCGACTCTGTCGACCTTAACATTGACTGGCGTTGGAATAAAATATGCGGCCGTTTACATGCATCTGCTTTGCAAAAGGCAAAAAGAGTTGATACTTGAATCGTCCAAAGTTACATGGATGCTTCTGATTTGTTTTATAAAACGCAATGGAGGAACTCTTATGAGGCAGTCAAATCTATCAATCGAGCTTGAAAGCCATATTACGGCTTGCAATGTGGCCATTTATAGCAATTACGAAAAGATATTACGCAAAAGTGTGACGGCCTCCATGTATATTTACTTTAACAGGTAATCAAAACGTTATCAGCTATATTGGGCCGCGCCATCTAAGCAGCTTATATGATTATCTGTTGAAATAGTATGTTTTAAAAGATCGTTAGGGATAGCCACATCGCTAGTGAATTAGACTACAGTTCCAAAGCGCCCCGCGCTCCAAGGGACTATCATTACAAATGTAAAGTCCAAAACTTGCCAAAGCATAAATACAGCAACATAACACAGGCGTTTAATAACACCGTTCCAATTAATTACTGACGTACATCGTTCAGAATAATCCCTTATGTCAAATATTTTTTTATCGGCTTTATCAGTTGCATAATAAGCCCACACCACAACTGCTGCTTGTTTGTGCTCGGCGATTATAAGGTCATATCTTAGAACGTACATATCGAGCCCGTTTAAGATGCCGGAAGCCATAGCAGTTAACTACTGCTCAATTATCTTAGCAATATATACTTGATAGGACGTATGGTGGAGCTGTCGGAAATACGATTCAAGCTTTCGATTATATTAAACTAACGCGGAAATTTTTAAAGAGCCTAGTTATAGCTTTTCAATTCTGTATCGTGAACGCAGTTCTAATGAGGATGGTTGTATTGCCACGGTGTCTATTTTTACTTAAGCCTAGATTTCAATGTAAACCTAAAAATGTGCCAGTTTCTGTAGATGTAACATTGTTCCCAAGGTCGCAAAATCTATTTAGCTGTAACGAAGTGGACGCTTGCAATGAGGGTACTCTTTTGAGGCTATGAAATCTATAAATAGAGCTTTCAAGCCATTAGACGGCTTGCAATGTGGCCATTTATAACAGTTACAAAATGATATTACACTACACCAACGTGTGGCGACCTTTATATACATTAACTTTAACAGGTAACCAAAACGCTATTTGCTATATTGGGCTGCGCCATCTAAGCAGCTTATATGATTAAATATTGAAATAGTATGCTTTAAGGGCTAGTTAGGGCTAGCAGCTTGCCACATAGCTAGTGCATTAGACAACATTACCGAGGCTCCCCCCACTCTACACAAAATGGGTACATATTTGGGAAATATGACTTGTAGGCCTGTCGGTTGCACTGGCTAAGGTAATTGCAACCACTGACGAAACCAATACGTAATAAAAGAAGGTAATGGTGTTTGGAATGACTCAAGCAATAAATTCATGGTTTTGAAATATGGATGTAAATTTTACCATCGTACTGGGCAGATAGCCTGGTTAGATATATTCAATATAAGTACTTTGCGAGTTGTATAATAGTACCCGTGCAATGATCTCTAAGTATATTAAGATAGCTAGGTTTGTCTTTAATATGATAACCAACTCCTCTTGTGTCGAATAAGTGACAGCCGCTAGCATGATACTGTCAGGTGTTTTGTCTTTGAGTGTTGTCTTATTTTTGTATGCATGACTAAGTAAAACATATGATGATTATTGCATCGTGGTTTATCATATCATTGTATGTCTTCTAGTCTACCTACTAACAATTATCATATAGCACCACATGTAATGCTGATATTTATTAAACCAACGAGTTATGATGCTCATCCGAAAACTATAAATACGAATAAATATCCATTCCACACCAAGTGCAAACTGTTCATGATGTATTGGGCAAATGATCACTACGAGAGGCCATCTACAAAGGCAGGCGTGGTTTCATACATTAAACATGAGGATACATAAGTTGATCGTAGCGCTCATTCTATGATATCTGTGCGTCAACTGGTGTTGATACAGGAAAAACTCTGTTTGACGCCGCAAACATCTCCGTGGTTACTTATTCAAGGAAGTGTGGTGTATGTGGTTTCAATGAAGATACAAATTGGGTGACTGGAGGCAATATTTGTATTAGTCTTCACTTGCATTGTTTGTGCCCAATTCGCCATCGCACGCTTTTTGAATCGAAAAACTATTTATTCGACGAAACCTATTCCTCGCATGATTAATGACGATTCTGAGTATGCCAAATATAGCACTTTCCTCGCTAAAAGCGCTACATAAGCAAAGCCAATAATAATGTTTGCAGCGTGATCACTGAATGGCGTACTATAGACAATGATAAGCCCTAGTCGAAAAGTATGACTGAAAAGTAGGTACTTTATTGTAAGATTGGTTACGTTACATTGAATAGGGGTTTCGAATGGTATATATAACATATTATGCTTGTTGAGTGCTCATAAACTAAAGGGGCCACAGGCAACCGAACATTAGTTCAAGCAGCTGCAAATATTGTACTTTCCTTTCTTCATCACATAATTAAATTACGGGATACTTTATTGCAGCAACGAAAGGAGACTAACCAAATGACGTCGATAACTATTCATGCTATCAGCCACACTTCCGAGTAATAATACCGGTAAATCTCGACCGAAACTTACACTGTCATAATCACACAAGCGCCGCCTTTACGAGGAGGTACCTCCTTGCCAAGTCAATTTCACAAATTGACTCCACCATTAGCTTGCGCGCTCCAAGGGGCTATCGCTTCAAATGTAAAGGCTAGACCTTGCCCTAGCGTAAGTACAGTAATAAAATTATTTACTGACGTACATCGTTCAGAAGAGTTCCTTAAGTCTAATAATTTACCATCGGCTATATCAGTTGCATAATATGCCCATCCCACAGCGGCTGCTTATTCATGCTCGGCGATTATAAGCTCATATTTTTGAACGTACATATCGAGCCCGTTTAAGATGCCGGAAGCCTTATCAGTAACTACTGCTCAATGATTTAGGCAATATATGACGTATGGTAGAGCTGTCGTCTGTACGGTTCCAGCTGTAGATGATATTAAACTAATGCGGTAACGTTTTATAGAGCCTCGATAACATGATCTCTACTCTGAAATACATTCGTTTTGTCGCGTTTGGTCATCCTTCAACTTTTTACTTATTAATTGCTTGCCTTTTATAATAAATGTTATCTTTTGCAATATCTTGGAACAAGTTTAATCCATTGCAGGGATATGCAATACCTGCGTGTTTTCAGTTGTCAGCAAGGTATTGAGGTATATAATGAAAAACGAGCCAGATCGTTTGAAAGAGGTAGTGATCTCAGCAACAGGGAGCGGTGCAACATAATGCTGGGCGTAATGATCAAGTGATTGCATTTGATTTCTGACCAAATGTTGCGGATTAATTAAATGAATTATCAATATAACTCAAAAGTAGTCATGCCTGATTCCGAACATTTATTATGTCACTGATGTATATCTTGGTCAATTATTCTCTGAGTTGACGGTTATAGAGGACCTGATGGTAGAAAGTGTGTTCTCTAGCGGATGTGTTTTGTATGCGTACAGTATTCTTCTTTGGAACATTTGTTTAATTTCGTCACTTACTGTGCATAGTTACCACAGCAATATGACGCTCTATATTGACGTTGCACCATAACAAAAAATACCACTGCGTCGGAATCGTATACAATGTACCCTAAATTAAACTCAGAGGTTTATGCAAATGAGGGTCCGCTGGCATATCCGCATCCAATATGTGGATATAATAAAGCCATCATAATGGATGCCCTGTTTGAGGCAGAGCCACATCCGTGTCGTCAATTAGCTCGTATAAATGAACACAATGTGATATTTTGCATATGCTGCTTCAATCAATAGCACCGTTGGTCGACATGGCGTGTTACTAGGATCGTACAAACACCTGACGTTAATGTGAACTGACTGACGGCTACATGGATGATGTGAGTGTATCTTTATGTTAGCTTGCTTGATGCAAACTTACAGCAACTTCACCAATAGCATTTTGCATAGGTGTTTATTATTAACCGATGTTCAAATCAAGCCCTCTGCTTGTAAAGATATTATTCCTTTTAACGTCATACAAAGCATTTGAATATCTGGATCGAAAGCCTTTTATATCAATGAATAAGATACTGTCATACAGCTACCTGTTGATAAAGAGGGTGTCGGAACCAATTAATACCTCTGCCTGAAAAGCTGTGCAGTGCTGTCAGTTGGCACGTATTGGATTCGTTGTAAAAACCTTATCGGTAAGCACATCTTGTATCGTAGAAACCTTATTGGCCGATAAATATGGTTATTATCAGATGATCCGTGCATATCTTGTGCGTGGACCCGTACCATAGGCGTTTTTAAAGCGGTGGGTCTACTTTCTGGTACAGCGGTTGTTGGGGGTGACGATCGAGGCTGACACTCACAAGTGATACACGTGAGACTGAGGCCTTATGGTAATGACGGCAGCTAGTGTGTGATACAACATTCGTTCGGCTTCACTAGAACCATGGAGAGTCGATTCTATCGTTACCAAAATGATAGAAACTAGGAAAACAGTCGCCAAACAACGAATCTACGTCTTCAATTTCCCCATCTTGCCATGCTAATGAAAATACTTCGCACGTAAGCAAGTAATACGAGTGTTGGTATTTGACAGAGCCTATTTTGTATGAATGGATTGTAAGGCCGGGTTACGGTGCATGCTCGTATTGAATAATTGCTATTGTAGAAAACTGCAGTATGTTTTGTCAATTTGGAGGTGCAGTGCCTGTTGGCCCTCGCATGACGGATCGTTTAGCTGCGTTTTGAACCGGTAATACTCCTAAAACATCGATATAAAAGTTCTCCCCAGAGGGAACCCCAAACGCAATATCCGACATATACATCTACACCTAGCATCTGGTGAGTTATAGACCACAGTGCTCTCACCAAAGGACCCTATTATCTAATCTTAAATTGTCATGAATTTATGATTATGGAACAGCTACAGATCGCACCATCACATCAATGTGAAGGGTTACAAGGACGGTTACTCTAAACTATACTCACCCACCCACCCACCCACTCACTCAATCACTCGCTTACCCGCCCACTCCCTTATACACAAACTAACTCGCTCACCCCCTCCGAAACTTCTCAAAATCGCTCGCTCAGTCGCTCACTTATCACTTGCTCTGTCGTTCACTTTCGCGTTTGATCAATCGTGTATTTATGCACACAATCACTTACTATTCTATCGTTTTCACTAACCTACTCACTCACAGCGGTGATTGTGTCTCATTTTTGCCTTTTTGGCTCAAACGAGGCCTTCTTTTACAGTTGGCAGTTTGCATATCATAAGGAACGTCCCTGGCTTCAAATAAATCCTGCCCTATTGTTCCTAACGTTCTTAAAATAATAGAAACAAGAAATCTAACCGCATAACAACACATCTAGTTCCTTGTAGTATTCATCTTGCTAAGCGCTTCAGCAAGTAAGAACAGATATAACTGATGCATAATATTGTAAATACGATATAGTTACTTGCTATCGCTGGTTTGATCAACGACTTTATACTCCATATACCATATTAGATGAAATCAGTTGATCACGATAATATATATGAGGTTTGGCTGGTCCATGTTTCATTATTGTTCATTGTGCTATGTCTCAATCCGTGCGTACAATCTACAGACATACATACATACATACATACATACGCACGAAAATGCATCCACACATGTATATATGCATACAAACATACATACATGCTTACAAGAGGACCGTCTAGAAATCTACTAAGTTGATTGTTCTCTAGAAAGAAAGTGCAATCCAAGGACATACTGGTTCCCAAAGAGCCGCTCTGCAAGAATCAGGATAAATCATTATACTATAGAGTGGCCTCCGTTGTCATCCACACCGCCACAACTAACCTTTGCAAAGTTCTTGGTGGCTGTTATGCCCTTAGTATAGCCCCGTGGGCTATAGTATATTTTTTCTGCATGCTACAATTTATTGTCCTTCGAATGGGTGTATTCTTGACGGCTTATAATACTCCACCAGGCCCTCACACAGAAGACCGGCTGCTCCGCAAGCATGACGCTCGGGTTAGTTGGCCTGAGATCATCCCGGTATATTGCATCACCAAGTCAAGCATCCGCCCTATATAAAAGATACACAAAATTCATACCTGTAGCCATTGGTATTGTTAACCTAAAGCTGAGTTGATAAGGCGTGTATAAACTGAACACGTGTTGTGTATGCGTCTTAATTATGTAATAGCTGTCATATACACCGACTGCGCTATAGATTGTAGTAACACATGCTACCAATTGCTACTGTATGCGCTTTTTCTATCGAATGGCGCACGCGTAATATGGCTTTCTATGTTCTTCAATATTGACGATGATAACCTTAGGTGTATGTTTATCCCCCAGATTGCCATCGTTGCGCTACAGATACAATATATCGGTACTACAATAGGTAAAATGTATCGATTTGCTATTTCTACCATTGATAGCCCACTATATTCCCTATGATGGTCGTATAATACGCTAGCAGCTGGATAATAAGACACACCATGTTTAATTAGACCTTAAGCTTGATATCCATTTTTTACTGCACATCTTGGGAGCATCCTTGCGTAGTCATTGAGTCAATTTAAAAAATATTTATTGGCCAGTGGACGTTAGTCTATTTCGTTATAGTGGTATTTGAGTGCCATGGTATAGCCTCAATGTCCAGTAGACTATTACGGATTATGAACCTTACACAATAAATGACGAAATTCACCAGGAATTCGACTTATGACGGAATAAAACCTCTTTAGTGTTCTGAACTGCAGGAATTTGTAAAGATAAGCATCACATATTTGCTCAATACACAA
Organism: Urechis unicinctus; assembly: GCA_034190875.2. Lineage (NCBI taxonomy): Eukaryota > Metazoa > Annelida > Polychaeta > Xenopneusta > Urechidae > Urechis > Urechis unicinctus. The sequence continues at coordinate 19,748,056 of CM067358.1, read as the reverse complement.
ATGGCTGTTTCGTGACTGTCATACTTGAACCAGCAATGTAGTTGTAAGAAACATACCTGTGGTGTATCGGTAACTTGTGATGCGTTGAAATTTAGCAATTAATATATCTTGGTTTTGTGGAGCCGTTCGTTATTTTATCAAGCAAACTACTGCGCACTGAATCTCTTCGTAATCGCAATTTGAAGCAAAATATTATGTTGATAAGTAATGACGTAGACGAAACGATGCCATTCTTGTCGTTAAAGGGTGCAATTGATAGACCAAGTGAAACCGAGATATCCGTACAATCTATGATAATCATATCCTTCCTAGCCGATGTATGTTTTTTAACTAACAAATTGATGTTCAAAGATTTGCTGGCAATAATATCACCCGAGATGGTGCTCACACTATATGTTTTTGCAAGAAAGCAAATCTGTCAAGAATTTGGATCAGATGTTCTGCATGGGTGTGGAAACTATTATACACTTGGAAGAAGCACATTTTTCGTGTAAGCAAATACGATATTCTGAATCTTTCTGGGTGCCGAGAAAGATCCATTATATGTATTCATTACAATTATCAACGAAATTGACAAAACAAAAAACTGCATTTGTCCACCCTACGTCTCCTAGGCGTAAGCAGCTTGCAGCATATGAGTTGACATCAGCACATACTTACAGTTGATACCTATTTGCCGGAGTTAATCAACCTTTATATATGCCCAACAGAAGGCACAGTTGACATTTATCAAGCGTTACTTGCCCATAGGTTATTCATTATATATAACACCCAAGCAGTCAGATGTTATTAGCAGCGACTTTCTATTGCACAAACACACGATATTAATGATGATAGAAAATGACCAAACACGATCTGCATAATTGTCGTATTTATTATCAAAGCATGTTTCATATTAACATTTTTAACCGTGATGATGAGGGCTTCTACTGAAAGGTGCTATAATCCTGTTGCTACAAGACAAGGGAGCGATGCGAAGTACTTCATGCAAGCAGAATGGTTTCAAAATGATGTGACTTAGTGTGAGCCTTAGGATTGATAGATGGTCCAACTGTAATGCTATTTCGCCCTAAGTACAATATGGCGATATAATATTCATCACACGATTATTTTATATAAATACACAAGGTATCATATCCGTGGCAATGTTTCGTAACATCGAACACCAAAGAACATTGATAGTGCAGATTTGTGATATATTTACACTGTGATTCTGACGGTTATACATATAAATATCTTTGATAACGAATTAATAGACATAACGTTTCAAACTGCTGCTTACTAGTACAGTTTATCAGAGTAAGAGCATGTTCACTATTATTCCGTGTTTACTTTTCATTCTTTCGCTGACTTCAATATTACTTTTACAAGTACGTCACGGCATTCTGACATATAACAAAAACTTGATGACTGGCCATTAAGCTGCTGGATCATATAAGTTCAAGATAAGATTGGACAAGAAACGTTGCCTTGAGAAAATTATAATGATTACCATATACATTGATTTTATCCAAAATTGCCCGGGGTTAATTCCAGATCGGTTATATTGAAAGGAAATCACTGCTTGTATAGGGGCTTAAGGCTGGGCTATGGGGAAAGTAACGCATAATGAGAGAGCCCAAGTTCAACGCGTGGAATAAGATCAATCTACTGAATTGCAGAATGCAAGGTAACCAACAGATTATATTTAAAACAAGCAAGCACTTGAAATTAATCACCACTGCTGGTCGTTATTTAACTAGAAACACTGCAGGCAGGTGTTATCACGGTATCCCATATTTTGTATGACCCGCTGCGATAATTGAAAGTTTCATATTTGCTGTGACTCAAACAGCAGAAGATGTACCGAAGAAGGAAGAGATCTGGACTTGTCATTCACTAACATAATTGAAATGGCCTAACCCACCACATTCGTCGAACAAGGTCCATAATCGTGTTGGGAATCTGCATCGGAATCGTGGTGTGACTTTTTCATGCTGTCCTTTATTCTATGCCACGGGTCTTCGCCCGCAGTTTTTGGCGCCTGAACCATTAACAGGATAGATAACGGTAGCTATCAAGCATGATGATACAAACACTGACATGCATCCCGAATGAACAAATAAACAAGTTAAATAGGATAAAGCGTTATATTTCAGCAGTTGCGAATACCTACTTGCCATGGAAATATGTCAGCCATGCTAAGCCAACCATCACGATGAACATAATCAGCACAACTATGTAGAGAAATTCCTCTGCAAGACATTCACAAACGTTGACTCCCATGTCGCAAATACTAGTACAAGAGAGACAATGAGTGCAGCATAAATAATTATCACGCTATCCCAAAGTCTACGCGACGGGTACACTGCAAATTTTGTGGCCTCTCTTTCAACGTTTTCTCCAATATTTTTGTCATTTGTTAGCATTTCTTTTCGTAAACAGTTAGGCGCCGAATATAAAAACTCTTTGTCAGCGTGTTTCATTTTCGATTTTCTGTTGCGCCTCAGAAAGTGCAACGTCACATATTCGGTTGACGTCATTCGCACCGTTTGGGGGTGCAGTTTTAAAAAGATACAAATAAGTAGAAAAACAGTTAAAAAAATCTATCCACAAATGTCAGATCAAAATTAGCCGAATATGTCTTCAGAGGGTGTGTGTACAAGAAAAGCAGAAATGTTACCTGTTCGAAGTTTTCGTGTCTGCTGTTCCTTAACCCAAAGATCTATTTAGATAAAATTCTGCTCTATGCCCGTTTTTTCTCCGCAAACGAGCAGGATAAGTAATTGAATACATAAATATATATATTTATATATATATATATATATATGGATATATATATATATATATACCCATAGATATATATATATATATATATATATATATATATATATATTTATATATATAAAAATAATTGTGTGATGAATATTATATCGCCGTATAGTACTTAAGGCGAACTAGCATTACAGTTGAACCATCTATCAATCCTAAGGCTCACATTAAGTCACATCATTTTGAAACCTTTCTGCTTGCATGAAATACTTCGCATCGCTCCCTTGTCTTGTAGCAACAGGATTATAGCACCTTTCAGTAGAAGCCCTCATCATCACGGGTGATATTATTGCCAGCAAATCTTTGAACATCAATTTGTTAGTTAAAAAACATACATCGGCTAGGAAGGATATGATTATCATAGATTGTACGGATATCTCGGTTTCACTTGGTCTCTCAATTGCACCCTTTAACGACAAGAATGGCATCGTTTCGTCTACGTCATTACTTATCAACATAATATTTTGCTTCAAATTGCGATTGCGAAGGGGTTCAGTGCGCAGTAGACTGCTTTATAAAATAACGAACGGCTCCACAAAACCAAGATATATTAATTGCTAAATATCAACGCATCACAAGTTACCGATACACCACAGGTATGTTTCTTACAACTACATTGCTGGTTCAAGTATGACAGTCACGAAACAGCCATTTGTGTATTGAGCAAATATGTGATGCTTATCTTTACAAATTCCTGCAGTTCAGAACACTAAAGAGGTTCTATTCCGTCATAAGTCGAATTCCTGGTGAATTTCGTCATTTATTGTGTAAGGTTCATAATCCGTAATAGCTTTGAGGCTATACCATGGCACTCAAATACCACTATAACGAAATAGACCAACGTCCACTGGCCAATAAATGTTTTTTAAATTTACTCAATGACTACGCAAGGATGCTCCTAAGATGTGCAGTAAAAATGGATATCAAGCTTAAGGTCTAATTAAACATGGTGTGTTTTATATATCCAGCTGCTAGCGTATTATACGACCATCATAGGGAATATAGTGGGCTATCAATGGTAGAAATAGCAAATCGATACATTTTACCTATTGTAGTACCGATATATTGTATCTGTAGCGCAACGATGGCAATCTGGGGGATAAACATACACCTAAGGTTATCATCGTCAATATTGAAGAACATAGAAAGCCATATTACGCGTGCGCCATTCGATAGAAAAAGCGCATAAAGTAGCAAATGGTAGCATGTGTTACTACAATCAATAGCGCAGTCGGTGTATATGACAGCTATTACATAATTAAGACGCATACACAACACGTGTTCAGTTTATACACGCCTTATCAACTCAGCTTTAGGTTAACAATAGCAATGGCTACAGGTATGAATTTGTGTATCTTTTATATAAGGCCGATGCTTGACTAGGTGATGCAATATACCGGGATGATCTCAGGCCAACTAACCCGAGCGTCATGCTTGCGGAACAGCCGGTCTTCTGTTTGAGGGCCTGGTGGAGTATTATAAGCCGTCAAGAATACATCCATTCGAAGGACAATAAATTGTAGCATGCAGAAAAAATATACTATAGCCCACGGGGCTATACTAAGGGCATAACAGCCATCAAGAACTTTGCAAAGGTTAGTTGTGGCGGTGTGGATGACAACGGAGGCCACTCTATAGTATAATGATTCATCCTGATTTTTGCAGAGCGGCTCTTGGGGAACCAGTATGTCCTTGGATTGCACTTTCCCTCTAGAGAACAATCAACTTAGTAGATTTCTAGACGGTCCTCTTGTAAGCATGTATGTATGTTTGTATGCATATATGCATGTGTGGATGCATTTACGTGCGTATGTATGTATGTATGTATGTATGTATGTATGTATGTATGTATGTATGTATGTATGTATGTATGTATGTATGTATGTATGTATGTATGTATGTATGTATGTATGTATGTATGTATGTATGTATGTATGTATGTATGTATGTATGTATGTATGTATGTATGTATGTATGTATGTATGTATGTATGTATGTATGTATGTATGTATGTATGTATGTATGTATGTATGTATGTATGTATGTATGTATGTATGTATGTATGTATGTATGTATGTATGTATGTATGTATGTATGTATGTATGTATGTATGTATGTATGTATGTTTGTATGTATGTTGCGGTGTGCAATTAATGTTCACCTTGGGTCGTGAGGTATTGTACATGTACTGTTTATCCCTTCACGGACTCATTGCAATTTACGCGGTGAATGGTATATATTGTATGTTTGCCGAGGCTAATCAACAAGATATAGGTTATATATAGGCCGAGTCATCAACACCTGCCTTTAAACGAACATGGGATCCCACGGTGGACAATCGAATACAAAACCCCGTCCATAGTTCGAGCGACTAAATACGTTATGCAGGTATATTTTCAGACCATATGAACAATGGCTAGCAACAAAAGCTGATGACACTATGATGGCAAAGGCTGATGGACAAAATCCCATTTCTGTGGCTCAAGGACGTCTTGTAGGGCTCACAAATTACAAATTTCTATCTGGTGCTTGTGTTTTGTGCTTCTACTAGTCTGGTAAACACGACGGCCTCCACTATATTTCCCTTGGACATGTTCGATATGGGTATTCGTCTGCCTTGAGCTCATTTTCTGCTTCTTCACTTGTCAACTAATGGTTACGATGCCGGACGACCGTAGATTGTACGCACGGATTGAGACATAGCACAATAAACAATAATGAAACATGGACCAGCCAAACCTCATATATATTATCGTGATCAACTGATTTCATCTAATATGGTATATGGAGTATAAAGTCGTTGATCAAACCAGCGATAGCAAGTAACTATATCGTATTTACTATATTATGCATCAGTTATATCTGTTCTTACTTGCTGATGCGCTTAGCAAGATGAATACTACAAGGAACTAGATGTGTTGTTATGCGGTTAGATTTCTTGTTTCTATTATTTTAAGAACGTTAGGAACAATACGGCAGGATTTATTTGAAGCCAGGGACGTTCCCTATGATATGCAAACTGCCAACTGTAAAAGAAGGCCTCGTTTGAGCCAAAAAGGCAAAAATGAGACACAATCACCGCTGTGAGAGAGTAGGTTAGTGAAAACGATAGAATAGTAAGTGATTGTGTGCATAAATACACGATTGATCAAACGCGAAAGTGAACGACAGAGCAAGTGGATGAGTGAGCGACTGAGCGATCGATTTTGAGAAGTTTCGGAGGGGGTGAGCGAGTTAGTTTGTGTATAAGGGTGTGGGCGGGTAAGCGAGTGATTGAGTGAGTGGGTGGGTGGGTGAGTATAGTTTAGAGTAACCGTCCTTGTAACCCTTCACATTGATCTGATGGTGCGATCTATTCCATAATCATAAATTCATGACAATTTAAGATTAAATAATAGGGTCCTTTGGTGAGAGCACTGTGGTCTATAACTCACCAGATGCTAGGTGTAGATGTATATGTCGGATATTGCGTTTGGGGGTTCCCTCTGGGGAGAACTTTTATATCGATGTTTTAGGAGTATTACCGGTTCAAAACGCAGCTAAACGATCCGTCATGCAGAGGGCCAACAGGCACTGCACCTCCAAATTGACAAAACATACTGCAGTTTTCTACAATAGCAATTATTCAATACGAGCATGCACCGTAACCCGGCCTTACAATCCATTCATACAAAATAGGCTCGGTCAAATACCAACTCTCGTATTACTTGCTTACGTGCGAAGTATTTTCATTAGCATGGCAAGATGGGGAAATTGAAGACTTAGATTCGTTGTTTGGCGACTGTTTTCCTAGTTTCTATCATTTTGGTAACGATAGAATCGACTCTCCATGGTTCTAGTGAAGCCGAACGAATGTTGTATCACACACTAGCTGCCGTCATTACCATAAGTCCTCAGTCTCACGTGTATCACTTGTGAGTGTCAGCCTCGATCGTCACCCCCAACAACCGCTGTACCAGAAAGTAGACCCACCGCTTTAAAAACGCCTATGGTACGGGTCCACGCACAAGATATACACGGATCATCTGATAATAACCATATTTATCGGCCAATAAGGTTTCTACGATACAAGATGTGCTTACCGATAAGGTTTTTACAACGAATCTAAAACGTGCCAACTGACAGCACTGCACAGCTTTTCAGGCAGAGGTATTAATTGGTTCCGACACCCTCTTTATCAACAGGTAGCTGTATGACAGTATCTTATTCATTGATATAAAAGGATTTCAATCCAGATATTCAAATGCTTTGTACGACGTTAAAAGGATTAATATCTTTACAAGCAGAGGGCTTGATTTGAACATCGGTTAATAATAAACACCTATGCAAAATGCTATTGGTGAAGTTGCTGTAAGTTTGCATCAAGCAAGCTAACATAAAGATACACTCACATCATCCATGTAGCCGTCAGTCAGTTCACATTAACTTCAGGTGTTTGTACGATCCTAGTAACACGCCATGTCGACCAACGGTGCTATTGATTGAAGCAGTATATGCAGAATATCACATTGTGTTCATTTATACGAGCTAATAACGACACGGATGTGGCTCTGCCTCATACAGGGCATCATTTATGATGGCTTTATTATATCCATATATTGGATGCGGATATGCCAGCGGACCCTCATTTGCATAAACCTCTGAGTTTAATTTAGGGTACATTGTATACGATTCTGATGCAGTGGTATTTTTTGTTATGGTGCAGCGTCAATATAGAGCGTCATATTGCTGTGGTAACTATGCACAGTAAGTGACGAAATTAAACAAATGTTCCAAAGAAGAATACTGTACGCATACAAAACACATCCGCTAGAGAACACACTTTCTACCTCCAGGCCCTCTATAACCGCCAACTCAGAGAAAACTTGACCAAGATATACATCAGAGACATAGTAATGTTCGGAATCAGGCATGACAACTTTTGAGTTATATTAATAATTCATTTAATTAATCCGCAACATTTGGTCAGAAATAAAATGCAATCACTTGATCATTACGCCCAGCATCATGTTGCACCGCTCCCTGTTGCTAAGATCACTACCTCTTCCACACGATCTGGCTCGTTGTTCATTATATACCTCAATACCTTGCTGACACCTGAAAACACGCAGGTGTTGCATATCCCTGCAATGGATTAAACTTGGTTCAAGATATTGCAAAAGATAACATTTATTATAAAAGGCAAGCAATTAATAAGTAAAAAGTTGAAGGATGACCAGACGCGACAAAACGAATGTATTTCAGAGTAGAGATCATGTTATCGAGGCTCTATAAAACGTTACCGCATTAGTTTAATATCATCTACAGCTGGAACCGTACAGACGACAGCTCTACCATACGTCATATATTGCCTAGATCACTGAGCAGTAATTACTGCTATGGCTTCCGGCATCTTAAACGGGCTCGATATGTATGTTCTAAGATATGACCTTATAATCGCCGAGCACAAACAAGCAGCAGCTGTGGGGTGGGCATATTATGCAACTGATAAAGCCGATAAAAAAATATTTGACATAAGGGATTGTTCTGAACGATGTACGTCAGTATTTATTGGAACGGTGTTATTAAACGCCTTGTTATGTTGCTGTATTTATGCTTTGGCAAGGTTTGGACTTTACATTTGTAATGATAGTCCCGTGGAGCACGGGGCGCTTAGGCACAGTAGTCTGATTCACTAGCGATGTGGCTATCCCCAACTATCCTTTAAAGCATACTATTTCAATATTTAATCATATAAGCTGCTTAGATGGCGCAGCCCAGTATAGCTGATAACGTTTTGATTACCTGTTAAAGGAAATATACATGGAGGCCGTCACACTTTTGCGTAATATCTTTTCGTAATTACTATAAATGGCCACATTGCAAGCCGTAATATGGGTTTTAAGTTCGATTTATAGATTTGACTGCCTCATAAGAGTTCCTCCATTGCGTTTATAAAGCAAATCAGCATCCATGTAACTTTGGACGATTCAAGTATCAACTCTTTTTGCCTTTTGCAAAGCAGATGCATGTAAACAGCCGTATTTTTATTTCACCGCCAGTCAATGTTAAGGTCGACAGAGTCGGATTTCGATGCCTGCAAACGTTAGCCTTCATAGACGTATTGATAAGTAAGACAACCAATCGATTAACATCAAAGACGGCCAAAGACAACATCAACCTCGTAACTTAATCTTCAATAATCAAGCATCATTAGCTATGAGAAAGTTGAAGAATATGTCTGCCAGTATCTGCCTCTCTAGGGGTACACATAGAATTGTCACATCATGTTACACCATGTTGCATTACCAATTCAAATTTCCGGTTTCTGTCTAGCTATTGAAATCAAGTTCTTATCAGCTGGTATATAATCGTGTCGTGCATTTATTGCTCACTGATTCAGTATTCAATATATTGAGTCTGCATGGTGGTTCAGTATGCCAGTACTGCATAGCTCATTCATCAAAGTGTCACTGCTAACAAATAACACGTTGCTCATTCATGCATTTACAAACGTTTGCAGGGCAGCCAACGCTGACATTTTAGCGTCAATATGCCTCAAAACGGCATAGGTGCAGTTGTAAGATAAGACATAACCATCGATTCAAGCGAGCCTTATGGGACGTTAATCCGTGTAATATAGCAGACATGTTACTTGCTACAGCTCACTATCTCAAGCAACTTGACTTATCGTTTCCATTTGACAGTCCCATTCCAGGGCATTATATGGCAATTTTAGGACACATTGGGGTTAGAATCACCGCATTCAGTAGGCCGTTTTTATAATCAATGGAAGGTAATGGAACCATTTGTCAATATAATGACACCCATGATCCTTCTATTGATTTTAACAGCAAAAAACAATGGGCATGATGCGACTGAGACAACTCATATTAAGGGAATCGACAATTATTACTTTGCATTATTTATATCACTGAGACACATGGATAACTGGCATGCATCGGTCTACCAACCGACATTACGGTGAGCCCTATCCAAGCGACACGGCCCATCTGACCCTGATACGTATTCACCTTTATCATAGCATGTAACGTAACAACATGAAAAATAAATGTAAGATTTGCTCTTAAGTCATCTCGATTAATGGCATTGTCCAGCGAGAATCGCCTCGTTTCTTGTGGTTGTCATCATTTAATTCTCCTAAACGTCGGGCGCTTATTGTTCGGCAGCTGTAAAACAGCCGGATTCTATGCATTTACCTTAAACACCGGTCCAAGCTGAGCCAACCTGCCCTTCACCAGAGAGCAAGTTATTATGGGTGAACTGCCTGTGCGGGGTATTCGATGAATAATTTCATAATACCAACTTTGCATGAACTGGTAACATGCTCTCCGATGCTTTTACAGTTACTGTGCGTCGGGTGCATATCATAGGTGTATACGTTAGGCGTATAGACGAATACTAAATCGAAAAGGTACCGCTAATGGCGAAGCATGAAACGAATGAAGGTCGAATTCGATTACAGTTATAGGGGACGTTGATGTGGAAAAATAATATAACTATTGCATCTGTCATATAGTCAGTATGTCTTGTTCGGCAAACTGTTTATATGTCTCACCTTAGTGATTATAGAAAATGATAATATCGATACTCGAGGTCGAAACGCCAAAGCTTAAGTTATGAATGTGAACCACACCTGGGAGCAAGCGCGCAATATATGGCGTTTACACAATAGCCCAAAAGGCGCCTGCTGTTTTCGTGGTATTACCAATAAGATGACGGCGGCGATAACTTGCCGAGCGCATGCATGCGAAGTCCATATACTTCGGCCTGCAACCCAATCGAGCTCTGTGTTTTCTTGATGTAACGCATATTGCTAGAGTTTAATGTTTCACGAAATCATATAAAAAAAGTTGGAAATAATCTGAAATTATAAGCAACTGCAGCAGCATGTAAATAATGCGCGGAAAGTTAACTGCTGTAGCCGAAAAAATGATTATTAAAAAGGACAAAGGCAATACATTGATTCACGCGACTGATATACAAGGTAAACAATGTCATCACTTTACATAAGCAACATGGGAGCAATATCGTGCCATGCCACCTTCGCAATTCTAGACTAAAGCAGTGAGAACCGTTTCCTCAAAAGAAGCATATTCTACAGTAGTAGACCCTAAGGTTAACATGTGCTATAAGTATGGTTAAAAGTGGAAAGTTATTGCAATAGGCTTTACAATGACACATTGTGCTGCGTCAGGATAAATAATCCATTGGAATATGCAATGTGGCAAAAGCGCATAAAACAATTATCGTATAAGTGTATGACTTACCTTTATGTTTGCATACTTGTATACTCCATTTGTTCGTTGTAACACATAGCAAGCGTGCTCTGCAGTAACTAATCAAAATTCATGACATATTTTGAAAAAACAAAATCAAACATATAGCCGTCAGCTAATCTTCTGTTGTTTCGTTCTCCAAAATGAAGTCATATTGTCATGTAATCAACAAGTTGGTACCAGTATGTTGAAGGCTTTTAGACTGGTTCTTACTTTGAATGGCAAAACAGAAGATGACTATATAAGTCCGTTTAATCGCTAGAGAAAGCAGGTTATCCTTCACGCTGTTCGTAAAAAGGCCAAATAGTTACTGTAAGGATCATTATTGTGATATTTAAGAAAATAATGAGATCGTTGAATTTGAAAGGGCAGATTCGTATCCATTGATGTCTTAAAGATAGGGCTTTAGCATGTAGCATTTCATTTCATCTGGCCGGCTTTGTGGCAGCTGATGTATCTCCAATTAACTATGCTGTTTGTACCAGGGTTCATTTTTTACTCTCCCCTATGATATGTGTTATAAAATGGAAATGTTCTGTGCTTATATCCACCAGAGACTGATATGAATTTATGCCAATGATATTATGAATGTATGGCATCACAAGAAACTGTGCTTCGTGTGTCCAGCTACGTACAATGCTTGCGCATGAAGGTGCAAAAAACGCTGACAACTAAACCCTGCTTACTTACTCCGACTATATATGATGTGAATTAGTTACACACTCGTCATCAGATGGTGCTGCTTTAAAATCGGTAACAACACATGAGATTTAACGTCTGGAAAATGTACATCCTGAGTTTTGACTGGTCAAGGCGATACGTTTAAGTCCCTGCGCAGCTGAATGTCTACACGGGGATTTGAGAGTTATCATCACAAGTAATAATCGTCGCTGCAGTCTACTAAATGAGCGTAAGGACAGCACTGTGGATGAATGTAGCCAACGATTATTTAGGGGGAGCAATGTACCATTTCCTCGTTCACCCCGTCACCAACATGAAATATCAAATCTGTGTATGGCGTTTAATCCATACATGCCATACACTATGCTACTTTTCAATCAGCAGCTCAACACTTACATGACAATTGAGGCATAATACCGTGTTGCAATCAATGTGATGTGAAACAATTAGCTATGTTAACATGCGTTGATTAAAAGGGGGATGCCGGTCCACCCACCTCCGCATATTAATAAACATATATGACTCTTGCGAATACTTTGCCCATTTGGGCCTTAATAATTTAAACACGCAATATCACAGTTGTACAGACATGAACATTCGGTAAAAACCAAATTCAGCAAGGAGTCTTCTAGTTATCAATTGAACACAGTATCGACGATTTTGCATTCCTCGTTAAGGTGTTTACGTGCAGCCATAAACTGCGCGCCTTACATCTGTTATTTCCCTAAATCTGTTTACTTTCACGGACGACTAGTTACCAACTGCGTAGGTGAGCGTTTACCGAACACGGCTACATTAGTGTAAATAACAACGCAAACGATGTCACCCATAAGATTCTAATTTCCTCCGCAATGGGGTCTGAGTTCCGTGTAGATCAACTGAACATCACATTGCACCAACATGGTGTCCGTCCATTGCAAACCCTGTTTGCCATAGCATCACTAATTATAATGTCAAGATTCCCGATAAGCAGTAAGACTGGTATCCTTGAGTCGTTTGATACGTTGATGCAGGTTTCGACACAGACTTCCCAATTGGCCATATTATGAACTTATTTTGCTAATAAGATTTGTGTAGTAACGATGATAACATTGATAACTCAGTCGGCTGAAGCAAAAACAAACGGGGTTAGCGTTGCATTTATTCGACCAAATATGTAAAGATATGGACCGTGCTTGTGCCTCGACGATTCATGATTCTGTGTATTGATTCAATGCCGCCCATTATGGAGACAATCAACATTATACTATCTGGTTCGATTAATGCGGATGACAGCTGTGCATGATTGTTAGCGCTCGGGATTTGTTTATTACTATATACAACTCGTATAGAGATTAACCCTGCTGAGATGCATAACTGGGACACTTGCCATAATTTGGCACATGCTGTAAATTGATATGATGGATGTTATCAAAACGGAACCTGCTAAAACTTTATTATAGCCATAGCCAGCGTCGGTTGCCAGCAAGACACGGTATCCACTTTTTTGATCATATCAATAGCGATCCATCATCGTAACAATGAGCAAAATCGGTGCATAGGACAAATTATGGCGACGTGGGCATTCGTTGCGTTACGTGAAGTGATTTTTGATTTCCGAGTGATTTGACATCGCGCCATAGTTTTTTTGATCTTCAGATGTCATGTCGCATATTGTCATCGTAAGTTGATATATCTCACATGCGTTTAACGGTCTTGAATGTCACTCGTCTAAAAATCGAAAAAGCCCGTTAATCACATCTTAAAACGGGTATTACACCGTCGCTTCATCCTTTAGTCCATGTACGGCGGTTGTTGTACAATTGCGTTAGCAGAGAACAAAAGACGCTTTAATAAGTGGACGCCTTTACAGCTTTTAATACACAAGGCCACACCAATTCGGATCTACAGTGTAACCTAAAAAGTTTGTAATGTCTGCAGTAGTGCAGGATAAAAATGCACCTCTCCCATTTGTGTATGCCACGCCGTCTGATTGCGTGGAATGAATGAACTCAATCGCATCTGACGTTGTCCTCGAAGTCCAAACGCGCACCTGCACATTGGAATAATGATGCTGCTCGGAGAAGGAAGTGACATCCTCAGTAAGTCATCTTTGTTGAAATTAGCAGCTGTATCGTGCAATTTTTTTGCATATATCTTATTGGTGATTATGTTTGAATGATACGTGTCGTAAAATGGTAGGTTCAGGTAGGGTGCGGAATGAAACCTATTAACAAGAACAGCAATTGCAAATAAATTGTTTGTAAATAGATTCAAGTTAGCTGCAATGCAATTAAACATACAACAAAATTGCGCGATATATCATATATTTTCATTGCATGATTTCATTTTCATTTTTCGCCCTAAACTACATCAATAACGGACATGCATGCGCATGTATCTGTCACCATTTTTCTTAAATACAATAGATCAAGTGATAAGACAACCTCCAAGATGTGTTGCTTTTACAGTCATCAATTAATAAAGGTGCATTAGAGCCACCAATGCATACTGCATGGTTTCACTAAACTACATGATAAGATGGAGTGCCTAAAGCAACTGCAAATGCTGCATGACGCATGGAACTGTAAATCGATCAATTTCCTCAGTTTATTGACCATCGATCGGTACAATCATTGATCAGTATGCGATCATCGTGTCATCCTCATGTATGCCGTACGTGCTTGAGTAACCGCAGAATAACTTCAAATAATGATGTGGTTTGCTACAACTATGAAAATATATTAGATGCACACTCTTGCTTGCAATAGTGACACCTGTTAGACGTCATGTAACATTCCAATGTGTACCATTAGACATCCCGGTGTTTTATCCCCAAGTATGCGACGTAATGAACTGATATTTACGCGGTCTATATAATTTACGAACCGACATCAGCAATGCAGAGGTCCGTTTAGACATTTATCGCTTAAGACGTACAGATCTTTAATGACAAATCTTGAACATTTTTCACCAGGAGAGTAGGTTAATGTACGCGGTCAATCTTGTGCACATAATATATCCTTAAACTCCTCACTGAGGAAACCTGGTGTTGCTATTCTATCCATATAGAATTCCATGTAAGTCCCTAAAATTCTTCTTTATGGGTCGTTGCGCATGTAGGAGTCCACTCTTCTTACGAATAACATTGATTGGCTAATCTCAGTTATCGGCCCTTCTCTTCCTAACTTCTCTTTAACAAAATACTTTAATTCATTAATTCGTTTTCGCTTCCGTCAAGCACTAACCTATTCCTACAATTGTATTCGCTGATATAGCCTTCCATAAACAAATGCGCTGTATAAAGCTACTTCATGAGTTCCTTGGGTCTCTTTGTTTTAGTGCAAATTACCCTTAAAGTAGTAAAGAAACCACATGCTTTGGAAATCTGTTCAGACCTTATAATGCGGCTGTTGGGTTGTCAAGAACTGTCCACTTGACTACTATTAACGGTTGCACGTGCATATGATTATGAATTATCGTGTTTCAACACGCTTGCAGCTGTCAGCTATTTGCCCCTATGTGTATATTTTACTTACATGGGACAATAACTAATAACAGCTGAAACAGATAATATGTGAACACAAACTTACTTATTTTTAAAGTTTTGATGTCAGACTACATCGTAAATTTACATATTCAATCCGTGGCATAAAACGTAATTTTGCTGTAAATCCGTGAGTCATAACTGCTCTACAAGTCTATATTTCATGTGCAATGAGAGAAACTATTCACTAGTGCATGCCTCAACATTTTTTTTAAAATCTGAGTCATTATATGTTTATACTTACCATATCTTTACGTAGGATATAGTTTACAATATTGTAACAGTGTTGAAGACAATCTCGCATTACAATATGCATCGTTGAGGATTCTGCTTATGAACAAAGACGACAAACGCGGAATCTGCTTTAAGTATGTGAAAACATAAAGCACTCGATGGCTTGGAGCTACAGCTGCCTTCGTGCATTATTTACAGCGCTACTGTAGGCTGTAATAGAACGCTACACAGATCATGCAATTCTTAAGGGACCTTTACAAAAATGTCACATTATACGGAGGTTTGTTTGATAAATGGCATGTGACGCAAGCGCAATTAGTCAAGCCGTAAAGGTCGCCTTCGCGTCTTCGACCAAGCACGTCAGATAACGGGTCTTTATGGCATTTTAGAGCGGCATCTTCTTAGGTACACTTTGATCAAGCGCGACGAGTAGTTAAGCGGAGACAGCACAGTAATGCTATGATTATGCCATTTTGTGCGCGCAGTTTGCTTATTGCAGAGAAATGTGTGACTCGCCTTGCGTGGAGATACACAATAGACGCATACGCAAGTATATGTACTATACGTAAATGCAGTGTTGGCATCCGAACTTACAATGTAATAATAAATTGATACTCAACAACAAAGTTATATTTGACGAGGATGTCACGATTCAGTTTAAGTGGGGCTTATTGCTCAGACCTGTTGTGGGAAGCTGCATATGTACAGAATATGTCGCAAATTTGTTCAGCCTATATGCAAATTATTCCAAAGTTGAATCAATCTGTGATATGCGGATGTGCGTTGAATATATTTTGCGGTAAAATTTGAATTAAATAGCTTGAGGCACCATCTTTTGTAAGCACACATGCAATACACTTCTCTGTAATGGCCATTGCAAATTAAACTGTTTAAGTTCATCTGGAAAAAAAATGTTGAGCAATGCTAATCCTTTTATTATTACTACAGTCGTAACATGTTCGCCTGCAGCGGACATTATCCCAACTAATGGGTTTCAATACGATTCAAATGACTGAATCTGCACCGATATTGCGTACATTATTACGTGTTATACCCTAGATCATCCTATGCTTGCTGCGAAATATGGCTCACAAATAACGGTAATGAGAGCAAAAAATGTCGAACAAAATCCATGTGATGCACTTGATATGAATCAACAAAACCGGCTAATGATAACTGCATTACCATAAAAATGGTTTTTTTATAATATCTGACGCACACAACAATTCATGTGATTGACGATCCGAATAACGAGACAATAATGATGACAATGTCACAAATTTGGGTAAGGTATGTATATTATTCATTGACTTTGTTACATTACAGCACATAGTTATGATGGTTGCAGATTAGAGCCGGGCGTGATGAGTCGCACATTCAGACAGGAGATGGATTTTGTTGCAGCAATAGTAATTGCTTTGCCTTATAGAAGGCGTAAAGCAATAAAATACCCCTGTTTGCTGCAAAGTTGTCTCAGTTATACACAACAACATGCTCACGTTCCATTGTGGTGGAATAAACTATAGTGGGTCAATAGACTGCACGCGACCTTTCATTGACCAATTGATACATTAACTCTCGCATTATATACCAGCAATTGACCATTCGACTTGGCACCCGAATTGCTCAATCATCTTAGGCCACATGTCCGAGCAAATTTATGGGACGAAATTGAAATAAAAAATCGGTCGAAGAGTATCAGCTAATACCAACAATAAGGATATACTGTCTTAATTAATTCCGCATTTTGCTAGGTCAAGACTTTTCTTTTTTATTGTAGCGATTTTCCGACAATGTGTACCTGTTTTGTGCGTGAAACCCGTGAGAAAGGGTGAACAGCGTGACACAACGGTATAAGGCAAACATATACACTTGATTTTGCTTACAATTGGTACAGCGACGTTCACGTAGGGGAGCGAATTTAAAAACGCCGTTGGTAAAAAAAGTCCAGAGTAGCATGCTGTCTTATTTTTACACTTTGCAATCACGTGATTCTAAAAAAATGACGCTACCAAACAGATAACCGATAGCTGCAATTTGAATTTCGTCTCATTGTAAACCTACGAGGTGCTTCCGTTTGCTAATGGGCTTCAATGATGTTAATTTTCGTAACAGAGTTTCTGTTGTAACTGCATAGCTGATATTATAACATTGAATGCAGCACTGCAGCATATGACATATGTACTGTCTCAAGCTATTATATGTGTCTAATCGTCAAAGTGTGAGTTGTCTTATTGCCTTTAGTATACAAACATGTGCAGGCTGGCGATGTACTGCAGTGTTTCAATTTTTAAAATGTTATGCATAATTTTTGTTAAATTCCACTAAAAATCATAGTGATCAAACGAATTTGTTTGACCGATACAATTCATGCAGTAAATATGGAGCCTTATCGAGACCACGCAGCATTCCAAACGATTCGGTCCACTCGAATATAGTCATACAATGGAGGTGTCGTAGTATTGCTCCTCATACGGCAAGGGCGCTTGGTCAATAAAAAATTTAGACTTTGAAGGTGGAAAGTTTTGGTAAAAGAAGGTCTTTGAACCACGTGGCACGCACTGTATTTATCTATTAGTATTTCAACCGCAAGTCACGTCCTTGGGTCGAAATTGTAACATGTCGTATAGTTATGCAGTAAATCGTTGGCATGGTTCGGTAAGGATGTTCATGATCTGCCTACTTGCTATACATAATCGTGGATTGTTATTACTTCTGCTGTGATCCCCATGTGATTCAACCAGGCACAACATGTATTGCAAACACGGCCCATATCTTATCTGTGTGCCAATCAATCCGCCAGCCTATCTTCACACGTAATCATGCAGATTGAATTGGTGATGGCTGTCACTTAAGCCCAGTGGCCATGAGATGTTTGCAGCAGCTGCTCCAAGCTAAGGGTTAATCAACAGGCACATACCATTATCAGCGCATGACTAAGTTGTGCCCCATGCCATAAAGTCACGCTGGAAACCGTCTTGACGGGTAAGAGCGTAGCGCTGTGTTTATGCAGAAGGCAATCAGCATTATCTAACACTAAAGGGTTTAATTGCGAGGAATTTGGACTGCCTGTCATGATCAAGCTTGATTTAGGAACCTGGTAATCGGACAATACAGCGAAAGTACTTAAAGACAAATAAATCAATCACTTTGATGCGTGTAGAAATACTCGAATGGTTGCTGGTTTGAACCAAGTTAATATTGCACAACATTATCACTACCGAATGCTAACAGGCGCTAGATGGTGTACACAGATTATATACCAGACAGACGCAGTTGTAACTCAACACGATGGTGAGATTTTATAAATTCTGATACTATATTCATAGCTACAGATGACATCAATAGCACCATATTTCTTATTGATCCTAGTGACTCCATTTCAGCATTTCATCACGTCTTGGTCGTTCGTAAACACATTTTTACACCACAACATTTGTACATACTACCTGCCCTGTGACAGGATGATGTATTTTCTTAGCAATGGCGTTTGAGGAGACAGTTATAAACGCCTAACGAAACATGACCTCGCTCTGAGCCACAATGTTCCTTGGTCAGCCACCTTTTTAGGCCAACCGGGACCAATTTTTGGAGCTGATGGTAACATGGAATGTGTCCCTTCCATAAAATATTATAAACGCGTAGTCCGGTATGATAATGCATATATCAAAGCAAACGCCAAACATCAGAAAGACATATTTTATCAAGCAGTCAGAGTTGACTGTCACACGGCACCTTCACGTTAACATTAACAGCATATAGATACTCCTGTCAACAAGTCATTTGTTCTTTTTACTAGGCAAGGCTTAATTCATGAACATTAACACCGTGCGAGCACCTTGCCTTCTGGACCAAGCAAGCTCTTGACGTTTCTAGGCCTATGCATTGCAGCGAGGAATTTGAAATCAGCACAACGCTCTGTTCCCCCGGTATACGAAAAGATATGGCATATGTTTAAGTGAAGACTAAACAAATGTGTAAATTACACTAATCTGCATATTAAGTTAAAAGCCAATGGCTTGTGACAATAAGGTTTAGTCATGGAACATATCGATTACGTTTAACACAAATAATACATATCAGCATGGCCGAATCGCATGGGTAGCATAGTAAAAGCATGGAGAGTAGCTATATTTCGGTAAAAAAAACGGTAACTAACCATTTTCATAACTGTCTTCGTTACAGGCAATCAACATCATAAGACCATAAATTAGCCTTGTTGCAGAGGAATAAAGATATTTTTGTCTCCAATGTACGGAGACATCGACATATGCAGGCAAAATCCTTCACCAAGTCAATATGGCCATTTATTACCCTGTAACAGATTTATATTCGTTTTACCTGACAAGAAAATGTATACCCTATAGGTGGTTGGTAAGAACAATGTTAACCATTAAAAGAGTTGCCCCTCCCCCCGCTCCCTTCCCAATACTGTTACCCTATATTTTTCCCATTGTGCACCGGAACGATTAGGTGTCATCAGTAACATTGGTATTGTATGCATACTACAGCTTTTAGTGACCTTAAATAATGTTGACGCTTCCCGGCCACGCTGTTGTTGTACTTACCAACCACTGCACTTCCTGTTTGTTAAAAAAGGGGCAAATGAAGGAGATATTAGTTGGTTCTGTGGATTTTATACATACATATATGTCCTTGAACTGCGTGTAAGTTAACAAAGACACCCAAATCCATTACTCAGTAGAATCAATGCGACCTTGTTTTACATCATTTCTAGGCCGAGCAAGCTTGTGGTATTTCTAGAACCAATGCTTCAGATTGATAAACACTTTTCCACTTTAAATGGAAAGAGACGGCATACATCAATAATTAAACTGTTATTTGCACAATATTCTTTCACATTGTGATGCCACAAATCAGCATTACTGTTTGTACATGGACATAGTATGACAACAGCTGTACAGAGACACCGTCGGCAATGTATGCAGTGTTGCGCTATAGTGGTATTTGCAGAAAGCCAAGTACAAGCACGTTGGAATTGGTGGTTTACATTTTAAAGTGCATTATTTGATACAAGCACGTGGTTGGAACAGATAAGCGGTGGTACTGCAACATATCAATAAGGGTGTGCCAGCCTTCGTGTAACGTTTGTGCAAATACGCTCTCCTAGGTTCTAGTTTCGTCTATTTGGCATAATTGCTGACGCGCACATAACAAAAGCACATACTATAGTTCAAATGCATACAAAATAAGTTTAACATGTTGCCTATATGTCAGATATGTTATTACATAATCGCAAGACCAGCTGTAATAGTGGCCGTAATTATTTGAATTAAAAGGTAAGGTTATCATGCGAGTAACATGCAATTCATTTAAAAAAAGTATAATACTAGAATGCATTTTGAGCAATGCACCAAATTCACAGATATCTTCAAAGTAAAACAGTTTCCATACTTAGTATTAATAAAACATCGGATAGAAACAACCCCACTGTATCTTTACAAACATGCGCGTTTATGAAATATACCGAATGTTCTCGTAATTCTTTATAAACAACACACAGACACCATTAGGTAGTTGTCTTTTTCTCCCGACGATTGGCAATTTGCGTATTATTATAACCATATTGCCATACGTGTCCCATCAATATTAACACGTACTTACGATGTCATTGGAATATGCAGTCACAATCAAGTATTTGGAAATATTTGCTGTCATTTGATCTATGTACACAAATCAACGGAAACCATCCATTTAATGCTTAAAATTAATTACAAGCAATTTATTTTGTTTACAAAGACATTGTCTTCTTACATGCTTCCTCGTTTTTTTGTGATATCATCTGCAATGTTCAAGCGATATCAAATATACAGCTACTAGGAATCGATCAACAGATTGGACCAGATTCGGACACAGCAATCAATATTTTGGCCAGCGTTTTTCCACACCCCAGTAAGAGCCTACGCAAATCGCTTACTCCCCGTCAAGCAGCAGAGTGCACACTTTCTTCAAATGTCGTCAAACATCACACCATAAGACTACTTTAGTTATTATGGGCTTCTCATTGAGACATTTGAATGGCTTATGTAGCACCATGTACCTGAGTTCCGAAGTAATGGCAGCCTTATGCGCTACAAGGCGGATAGCAACCGAAATGGTGACAAATCTTCGGGAAATGCGACATTGCCCATTCAGAGAAGACGACTGAAAGCATCTGATACGGCGTCTGATATCAAATCAAGGTATGTCTGTGCCCCGGATTTTAGCGCAAAATTTAATATCCTTAATATATATGTCTTGCTGCCAGGGGTGGGGGGACCTAGACGATGGCAGTGATGATTGCCATCAGTTCGATGGAAATATTGCATTGCACATGATCAGCCTGTAAGAGTCTAATTGAACTGTAAGCATTATTTGCACAATCTCGTGAACTCTGCCATTTGATTCGGATTTCGGCCATACTAAGTGTCGTGTAAACATATTTGGCATTATTTTCCGCTAGTGGCTGGCGAAAATGTTCACTAGATAACTATAAATATGCATCTCCAATAATTAATATCTTCATTCTTATTAATTACAAATGCGCTTATGCTACTACTATTGTCGCACACTATTTGATTATTGTGATTATTTTTTACTGGAGCCCGCTGCTGAAATGTATAGCCTAAATACGCCATAAAAAGCATACATGTATTTGCAAACACTTTGGTGTGTTTTTATGAGCACGGGTAAGCTTCTTTGCTATTTCCTTGCATTGTAAAACATAGAAGTTGATCGTAAAGCCTGAAAAAACGGGGTTATTGTTAGAAGTTGACATGTTTCGATAAAACCAGTACTGAGCACATTTGTAACTTGCGCTTCTGTATCGAGGTTCATGAACACGAATGATTTTAATTACTGTTGCTTACGACGTGTATCAGACATTTTAAAACTATGGGAACAGCTGATTCAAAAATATCTATCATAGAATGAACGTTCGAAACAAAATTTAACATATAAGTTCGATTACCATCAGGTTAAATCGTCCATTCCAGGCAAGCGTTCCTATATATGCTTCCTACAATTCGAAAAGTGTATAATGAACCATAAGAATCCACATTGTTCAGCTGTTCTGCAGCGGGAAGTTTACTACAATTTACGACTCATGCGTTGCCTACTGCATAAACCAAAGCCACAGGGGGTGTGAATAGGCCTCTTCAGCTTAAGCTGCCATGGAACCTAAATAAAAACTGATAGTGGAACGTTTTACTGGTGTGAACATATGTCGATAAGACCCCATATCCTGTACAACTTGTCATTTTGTACAACCCAGCGTTGTATCTGAAGCAAATATAATCTATGTAAACCATTCGCTTATGGATATATAAAGCAATATAAAAAGCACATGCTACTTCCCATCCACCATAAATTGGCCATTCAGTTATTATTTTTGCTGTTAAATTCTTTGCTGTTCTACATTGCTTAATGTCTTTAAATCAACCCTGCGTTTGTGGTTTAATGGGCCTTCTGATTTCGGGTTGTTTTTGTGGATTCGAATCGATAACATCTGAGTATATCAAGCCAATCATAATTCGAACTCATCGAGGTGGTTTTTAGTATGTTCATTGCAAGCTACATCTCGTGACTAGAACATTCGTGGAATATTTTTTACCAGCCAAGTGACTCGTATTTCCTTGCTCGCACGCACACATTGGCGTGTTATTAGTAGCACAAACACATTTTTTGGATTAGGCTACTATTGCGTCATTGACAATTTCCTTGTGTAACGACGATACTCAGGCGCCTTTCGTTAAATTTACAGTATCACTATGCGCGAAGAAAACTGTAAGCTCGCCAACGCAATTACATAACCGCATAGGGATCGCTTGATTGTGTTTACATTGAAGCAGGCATCCAAGCTAAAAAACATTATGGCTAAAATATTAATTTCATTACACCAAGTGATATTTGGTAATTTCAAAATGTATTAGACATTATTCGCTGTTAGTGCTAGTTAATACATCGGTAATTGCCAACTAAGTCAGAAATAACATCTCGTATATGTTTCCCACAAGTCAGCATTTATGTTTTAACGGCAAAATGGGATTTATCCGGGCTGCTTATAGGTACTAGTTCTCTCGCTGTAACACATGCATCATACTTACGACAGTTGTAGTGTTTTATGTTTGGGCACTTTTTTATCGTTAATGCCAATCCACAGGTTATAACAAATAACAGCATATGCAGATAATGGTTTGACAATTGACAATGAACGTGTGTGATTTCTTTTGCAGAAGGTGTTTTTGTTGCAGAATATATCATTTATCGTCTATTCGACATTAACGTCTTGGGCTTTAACTGGTCTCTCACTAATGATATATTATTGTGTTTAGCTGTCTGCATGATAAGTAGTCATCGTTAATAAAAATGGTTCAGAAATCTTGTACCTGTCACACTGCTTAAATTGATGCTCTGTGTAGAACACCAATGGTGCAAGCACGCTGCTCAACAAGCTTCAAACCATACAAAGATATTATTCATAGATTATACAGTGTTTTGGTGGTACTCAGGACCGGCCAATGCTGATGTTCGTCCTTGAATAGTTTCGAGCGATAAGGATACGATATTGGAGACATAAACAATGAAGCAATTCAAAAAAGTAGTACGTTGCTATTATTGTTTGTTTGTTCATCGTAACTTGGCGAATGAAAAGTAGCCAATATATGCTTAAATTAATTGGGTTGGGTTATCACATCGCAGTGCGAATCCGTTACATGACAGCAGAGGTTAATGGTACTTTTTTGGATTGCCTATATGCTACATATCTTTATACCTCCCACTACTATTCTAGTGCAGGAGTAGACTTTGCAAACAATGTGTCGAATGAGAGTCTGATTAAAACGTCACTACCACTAACGTAAACTGTTCAGAAAGCTTGCTTGACCGACCATCTTCCTTGGGTTAGTCCCTTTTCTCAGACGTTTATGTGAGTAGAAGCATACTTTATGTGGCGGACATTCGTATGCTGAATCATATGCATCAATATAAACTAGTCCAGGATAACTAAGGATTAGATCAAGTAAAAGTACAACAACATTGAGCTGCCTTTATCTCCATGTTTGACTGCTGCAATTTTACGTCGTGTTGCGTAATCTGTTATTCATGTCACCTGATTCATATAATTCTCTACCTTGGAGTTCACATTCAATGTTTATTAGGCATTATTACTGAGACTATAGGTCTGTCAGGGGTTATGTACTTCATCCATGCCGAGTTAATCGTCCCTTAGACCTGACAATCCAGGTGTTTTGTCTGGCTTTGCAGATTTTATGATTTCGGATATCAGCGAGAAATCGGGGAGATACACGCAACCAGGTTAACGTTCAGCAACATAACACTTTTGAGAAAACCCCTGTAAAAACACTCCATAGTCTTCGCCATGTTAAAGCTGTGCTGCTCGGGGAAGGGAATTTTCCAAATCGATAAGATGGGTAGTATTGAGGCGCACTGTCAGTTATCGCACGGCTAGCCGGCGATATGAGAAAAGATCGGGCTTTGACTAAGCAAAAAAAAAATTAACTGTCCCACATGTAGAATAGTCCTGACTAAAATATGAAAGGTTCGAATTGTATGAAGCGATCTCTATTGCAAACATTCAACGTTAATCGACAGCAAAATGCTGAGATGTGAATATGCAATACAATTATGTTTCGAAAGACAAGTTCTTTATCCTTCTAAGAATATATGAGCTTGCCCTGTGAATGTTTTAGCCACTTTTATGTCTTTCTGAACTCTGTACATTAACAAAGGCGACCTACTCGTTTAGCATATATCTAGGCCAAGTAAGCTTTTGATCTTTCCAGATTAATGCATGGAGTTAGAAGTACATGGAAGGGATTTACATTAATTAAGATCACATACCGTATTTATGTCTATCAGATGCAGAATAAATTTATACGGAATGGAGCATCTAATTGGTTTAATAGCAACTGGTATTGCTTAAATCAAGCATATAACCATCTGGCAATTACTTTCACAGTGCGATTTTAAACAGATTGAAGAAAGTGATAGGTTTATGTAGTTAGATTTATGCCTAATTAACTGAAGATCTAGGCGTTAACAGTGTCGTTGCGAAGATGTCGGCGTTGCATATATTTACACTGTCATGGGGAAATCGCCTGACTTGCTGTGTTCTTAGAGATCAGGTCACCCATAGGCTTTATCACATTTACATTGAAACACTACCATGGGGAAATCGCATCAGTAATTGTGTTCTCAGAGATCAGGTTATACATAAGTTGTATCACATTTGCATTGAAACATCTTCAAGATTACAGGTACTCCTATGATTGACAAAGCGGTTTATTCTTCATGCTGGTACATTGTTCCAATATTTCCAACGACGGCGTTGCTTTGTGATGTATATAGTACTTGTTTGTGTACCAATTAATAACTGGCATGTGGGCCCGATTTAAACTCATTTAATTGATTTGCCTGTAAAAGGCTGTCGTTATGTGCGTAATTTGCTTCCTCCATAAATGTCCCATCTTTCGGGAAAAATAAATTCGGCTCCGTTTGAGAATGACCGCTGACATAACAGTACGCAGAAAGATGCGGCTCAAGTCTTTATTGTGCCTGTTTGCTTGGTTGAATTCATACCAGTAAAACTGTACACATACATAAGAAAGATTAATTTAAATCATTGCAGTCATTGCACACAACGGGACTCGACTTTCTGCCTGGCACATAAGAGTTTTGTACCAATAAAAGGAAAATACATGTCATCTTGTCTTGCATTTTGTTTCACATAAATACTTGCCATGCTTTCTTTTCATGAACGAGGAGCACTCGTTAAGTCTATGCCGTACCATATCCTTCTTCCTACATGCGATCAGTCTGATTACCATGAGAGCGTCAGATAAACACGCCAGAAGCTGTAGTCTTTTATGACTTAGATACATCTTAACATTTAGAGATAATTGATCTCAATGTAGGCTAAAAGTCTATATAGGCGTTAAAGAAACTCGGGGACGTTCCCGCGAGATAAAGGTTACTATTGGCCGGGGGTTTCAATGGGTAGGTATCGAAGGGTTTTATTTGCACCGGAAATGGCTGCTTATTACTCGTGACAAGTTCCGTTATTGCCAGAATGCTGAGAAGGTCGATCTGCACAAAAACCTACCTTCAGTGCATCAATCATACGGACAATCACTGGCGAGTGGTAATTTTTAAATGCGTCCATCGGTCGATTATGTTCGAAGCAAAAGTACCTTACTCAGCAATTAACCCGTGGTAGACATATGGCCGCAATATCTAACGATTTTAAGCTAACCAATCATCACAATAAATACCCATAGCAATAAAAACGGCAACTGTTAGATTTATCTGCATCGATCTTTAGTAAACTTATCGTGCTCAGACAAAGGTGTTAGTATGACATCTATTAAAATATAGTCAGCTTAGACTTCGCTTGTGTCATTAGCTCAAATTGAACTGCCCTACAGCGGTCACATTTTTAGTTACAATGAATGTAATCGTTGGGAAAAGCAACTGCAGATTTGATAACCTCTTAAACTTTAAAACGTAATAGTTCGATGTTGAGAGCATCTTCCACACTCTGCCAAGATATTATAATCTTGATTCAGACATCAGCTGCATGACATCGACACGCTCCATCATAGGTGCAGGAACAATGATAAAAAATGTAGTTCACATTCCTTATTGGACAGTTATGTAGTTCAATGTTCTATGACGCCGGTCATTATCTCACCAAAATAGTTACTTAGCCTGCACTGACATTTTGATTGTATTGAAGGCACATTTTTCTTCCGAGGGCGCTTTTAGACATCACTGCTTATATTTGCTTAAACGTGAAAGACCTTACCCACTGGCATTCATAGTATCGCGGTTTACTTATGTTTCAGGTTATCATGGCTGTTGACATATCTTTAATGTTTAATGTTGCGAATCACCTTGTAACAATTGCCCTAATTTCGCCCTTTTTCAAGTCCGTCTTCCCGAACACACCAGGGAAAAGGTAACGCTGACTGTTTAAACCCATCAATGTCAGGTTCTGTAATGATAAATTAAGCGTTTGCATCATGTGTTAACGCCCGATACAAGGTGTACGTGACCATCGTGGTATATATATGCTATTTTTCACAACAGCAAGTGTCGGTGGCATTCATCATGTAACCATGCTAACGAGACTCCTTGAATGACGGCCCAAATTATGGTAATGGCTGTTTTTTGCGTATCATGTATGTATCACTTAGGCCTAAGGGCCCAATGTAAAACGGTGCCTATGTTGATTACGCCAAACTGCACGAATATGCAATTCGAGCAGGGTTTTTTCTCGTTGTAGCATTTTACCTTTTGTGTAATTGTACAAAAATAAAGTGAAAGCGCAATTGGTACAATATGGTTTTTTCAAATTATTTACGCTGAATGCACCGATATTGTCTCGCTGGATGTTTAAACACCAACACTCGTCGTATTTGACGTGTTTGAAATTATACAGAACTAATGTGAAAAGCAATTAATGAATTTAGTACGCCATACAGTTTTCCAGTATTGCTTTAATGCGACATACGACAAAGTGTACGATTCATTATACTGGGTAGAATGTTGTCTTCCTACACGGATGGCCAACGTGGTAGAAACTACAATCATTGCAGCATCGCACAGCAAGAGTGAGCCATGTTCGTGATGTGAAAAGCAAGATTTATTTGGTTGAGGTTTTAATGGTACTCACATGTGTCAGGTTTTACATTCATTGCGGTTTGCGTATAAATTCTCTCAAATACATCCGGGCAATCAACAGCATCACTTCAGTTGATGCTATCCACTGATAACGCCTGGTAGGTGGCTGTATGGCAAAGTACGCTTTAAGGTAAAACTGCGATTGTTTAGACACAAACCGTCGTTTTCCGTACAATGATCTTAAATATTTACAATCCAGGGTACCGATACATTTGTGTCATGGATATAAGCCAAAGCGCATAGAAACGGACAAAATTGGTTGATTTTCACCTGGTTTGTTTATCGAAATACACTGTGGAATGATAATGAAATCAATGCAAACTGTGTAGGAGAGTAACGGTTTTACATTTAATCGGCGATTAAAATGATATAAGTTGGCACGAAAGGACCCGTTATAATATGTAAATATGATATGCTGTCAAGATAAATTGCTCGGGACGTTCAATCAATTAGTCTGCGTCCTCGGCGAAATAACACCGCCTACACAAGGTTGAAATTTTTAGACATGCACTCAACGGGTAAAGCAAGAGAAATACATTTCTAATGAGTTCTTGTAAAATAATTCCATTCAATTCTCGGGGACACAACTAACGTTGGAATGTCATATTATTAAGAAACTACAAATATAACACATAAATGTCGTCCACCATTTATCTAAAGCAATTTTCTGCTGTTGCTCCTTTTCCTAGTTCCTTTTCAGGCATTCGCTCCTGTGTTCGTCCATTTGTATATCTTGTCATCAATTCTTGTGAACAATATAATAATTTGTGCGCGAAGTTAAACTCCTAAACTTTGTTCTGCTCGAGTAAAAGTACCTATACAAGTGATAAATTTACTCACCAACAATGTCCTCGCGTTATTGTGTGAATTTGCAAAGGGCACTAGCAGGTACACTTCTGCCAGCCTTCGATTATTCTCCGTTACCAACCAATGCGTCTTGCTTTTAACATTTTGCCAGGCCGAGAAAACACTGGATAAACCACTTACAAAGGTAAGATTGGTATCTTAATCCAGCATATTACGTCAATGCTGCTTGATAATACATCAGCACTGATAATACGAGCATAAACAAAGCAAAGCAAGTTAGCTTCATCGACCAATGGTACTGGAAAAATATTTATACAAATGCAAAGGAGGAATCAAAGCTCCAATATGTATGACCTGAGCCGTCAGTGAGCAGCATTTGCTAGACTTTCGGGCTCAAAAATAGGCTATACATATTTCCTGTTTATCACTCGGTACTTTCTGATGGTAACTAATTGGATCGATACAACAACCGCTAAGAGCAAAATGAGTTTGTTCTGTGGATCTTATCGCTACATATATGTCCTTGAACTGTGTGTAAATCCATCACTTTTTGGAATCAACGCGAAATTGTTTTGCATCTTTCCTCGGTAAGGTAACGCATGGAATTGATTCGAAATAGCACGATAAAGCATTTACACATAATGTAGAAAGAGACGCCATATATCTAAGATCAGACTTAGTAATATAAGTTAATATTTCACCGCCACAAATCAGCGTTATCATTTTTACAGCAAAATAGAGTAACACAAGCTGCACAGAGACCTGATCGGCCATGCATGGAGTTAAGCGCACGTGTGTCGAGCTCGTGGTTTGCAATGATCAGCAATGCTACTGCAACTAACGTGTAAATAGTATGCAAATACATTCCTCATCGTTGCAGTTTCGTCTACTTGACATAACTTTTGTGTGCTCACGCATCGACGCGCATCACACAAGGAACGTACTTTGAAGGCTTGCTCCATACAAATATAATTTATTGTGTAATCAGTCGCTGTCTTAGAATGTTTGCAACGTATATTATTCTTCGCACATAGAATGCTAAGTGTTTAAAGGCAATCAATAATATAAGACGATAAATAACCTTGATATCGGAGGATGCCGGTCTTATTGTCAAGGCCAAGATTGACGTGACTCACCTGGTTACCTTGCATAGTCTAGACATCAGTGATTAGCCTATTATCGCCAGTCTTCGGTCGCATGAACGTATGTGGAAATACTGTACCGGTTGCTCTCTAGAATGAGGTTGTTATCGCGGTACAAACGTATCCCCACCGATTCCCTCCTTTCCATTGCATCAAAACCACTTTCTATTCAAGCCTATTAAATATATGTTTAATAAGGAAGAGTCGCATTTCATGTGTGCTAGACACTCTGAATAATTATAGAGTAAGTCAGACAAATGGCATCACAACGATTGTCTAGTTATTCATGGCAGTCATCTTCCGGTGGTCAATACACAATATACGTGCTCCAATTATCTCTACGTGTCTTTGCAAGGGTGAACGGCTGGCGTTAGCGGCTAGGTTACGGGCTTTATGGAGTAGCATATCAATGTCAAGCCTACCCGAGCTTCTCCCTTGTGGATGAATGTCACCTCCCCATAAATGAGGCAACAATGGTTTGTATTGCTTAAGTGTTCCTGATATGTACTCGTTCCGTTGACTTGTATTGCGTGGCTGTTGAATAGATCAGTCCAACAAAACACTGCACTATGTGTAGTTCGTTTCACGGAGCTTTTCGATGATTGCTTTTCAGTGCGTTAATAGCAAATGATTTGATTTAATGGGTTCTTTCTTGATGTTATTTTCGGAGACATGCAGGAGGGATTCGCTCTTCACGCATAACCCCAATTATATGGAAAATAATATAAATTCATGTCCCTCGCAATCAAGCTCCCTCAGGCAAGGGTATAATGGCCACACTGGATGGGTTGATATTTTTTCTAAATATTTCGATCATACATTAGGTGGTGTGCGTGACATTGTAACGCCAGACCAAAACATCTAAGCGGTGAACGTGATCATTGGGGGCATTTCAATAGAAATAACATGTGCATGTGGCGTCTATCACGTAACCAGGCTAACGAGACAAACGTAGAATGGTAGCCTAAATAATCTCCTCATAACCGTTCAAAGACGGTGTTCAACATTTCTGCCCATTAGCAGCTTGCTTCCTTAAGGGCAACCATTTTCTTTTGTCAACAAGCAAATGGCAAAGCGCGCTCCGACCAGTGGCAACACAGGTCATTTTCCAGCTCAAACTTGTCGTTCTTAGCTTTAGCTGGATAGCGGCCACGTACGCTTATTATCATTGATTTGATAGATCGACACTAACGGGAAATACCTGTAATGACCCTAGATATGCATGAAGCCTCAAGACACTATAATCTACAAACAACACCTTTTGTTTCCTGCAGATTATTACGAAATCGAAATCCCTGCAACCCGCTTGGTAATCATACTACAGCCCATACAATTACATGCGTATCAAATGAAAAGAGGGGTTCGGCATCATTCTTGATATTTGATTATTTATAGACAGCAAGTATTGTGATCGTTATTCTTGAGCTGCGCAAGGTTCATGGTCATTGTGAGCGCTAACATATCGGAAAAAGCTAACAATTCGACCTGATATACCTGCAATAGGAAACACAATAGACAGTTTAGGAATAAATCTATGGATAGCTGATGTATTTTTTTAGTTA
The DNA here is from genome assembly GCA_034190875.2 of Urechis unicinctus. Taxonomy (NCBI): domain Eukaryota; kingdom Metazoa; phylum Annelida; class Polychaeta; order Xenopneusta; family Urechidae; genus Urechis; species Urechis unicinctus. The sequence goes on along the minus strand of CM067358.1, from coordinate 19,716,312 downwards.
TACCGTGCCCTAAACCATGATCGAATTCGAAATGTTGGACTGTCCATAAGTTGACAGGCATTACATGACGTTTCGAACGTTGTGTAATTATTGTAGATCAGCTTCAGTTTAGAATCGTAGTTTGCAGTTCAGATATATTGCTTCCAGTATCATGATCGGGTGCATTTTATATTAAAAGAATTTTGCTTATGCATGGTCTTCATTTCATTATGATAACTTTTATAACGTTTATCCATAAACGTGTACAATTACTTGTGTTAGTATAACTATCAGTACATGCAACAATATGGGAGAAACAATAGCGAGTATTTGCCTAAAGCTGACAACAGAATAATTGCTTGAAACTCGTATTCTTGGGTATCAGCGATTTTTCTGATCAACAGTGCTACTTCTACTCCACTAGACGAAATATGTAGCAAATCCTGTGTGTCCGCAGTGATCCATTGCAATCCGAAAATACCCTTGGACAGTGTTACTTGGGGGCTCTATGCTTACGTCTGCCATGTGCCCCATATGACCTTTGGTAGATGCAGCTCTTAATATTCTAGTTCATCAAACAAAAGTGGCAAGAAAGCATTGTAAAGGTGTGACAGCCTGATTTGTCACGCGGACAGCTGCAAACACCTTGTGTCTTGGGTCGTAATATTAAGCAGGGACCCTATCCTTTAAAGAAAACTGTTGACACGCTAGTATTTGTAACTGAACACCGTTCTATCGGCAAAGGGCCGCAAATGATATGGGTGAAACTGCAATAATAACTTCAAAACAAGGTCTGCACTGACGTTGGCTAAATCATGTTGTGTAAGGCGCTAGTGGGGTGCAGCCAGCTTCATCCAGTGGTTGATGTCATTATGCTTGTTCAAGGTTCCAATATACAGGCCTACATTGAGGGATGTGTTTATGATGGGACATTGATCGACGTTAATAAAGAGCACTCAACGATAATTAATTTTATTCGTTTTCTGTCGAGATATCTATAACATCATTTCCAAAAACAGTACCGATAACACGGGGCATGCCCATCTCTACTAGTATATTTATCCAGTATACTATACTAATATGACAATTTTTTATGTTTTCAGCGCCCCATGTACTCCCAACATAACAACATATATATAATATTTGATGCAAAAATTGCGCTTAAGTGGCTAGGAAAAGATGTTTTGCTTGACATATTACTTCTCCAGAATGCAGCAAGAGTGTGGCATGATTAGCAGACGCAATTATTATACACAAAACCTTGTTGGTGTTTCAAAGTATAAAAATCATCACCAAACCGTGGCAATACACACTCAATAAGTTATCAACAAACACAAACAAAAGTAGATAACGCTATTCAAACTTAGAACCTTATTATTAGAACCTTGAATTATTGTCATCTACTATATGGTTCTGCGGCTTTACGTGGTTCGCTAGACAGAAACGTGCATAATCGCTCTTCCATCATAATTGTCACATTACTTACAGAGCACCTAGTTGGTTATGGTTCATCTTATATTCCCAGCATGGATAGTGTACTGCATATAAATAAGGCACGGCATCATCGCAATGCTGACGCATTCGACTAAGCCAGGCTAGGATCAATACACCGCATGCGTGACATATCTGATCCACCTAATCAACTGCTTATACTTAATTTATTTTTTTTTAAACTTAATGGTATATCAACCAAAATAAAACATGTCATGCTGTTCAAACATCATCAAAACTTGCATTCATCTACATTAAAAGAGGCATCAAATTCAGACACTAGTGAAAATAACCTTTTTGTGATACTTCAACGGACCAAATAATCTCCTGATGATATTGAACTTTTATTTGGCATCACGCAATGCGAAGAGAGAGATCTCTATCAAGGAGATTGCGTCACATCCAATCATTGCCGTCATTTTTCGATATCTTAAGGCGATAATGGACAGCATGTAACATGTGACAGGGTTCTTGCCCTGCATTGCTGTACAATATAATGCTCCTGCTCTATGACGGACGATTCACCTTCTGCTAGCCACATCCGTATAATGTGCGGTGATTTTTATGTCTGGTCAGGAGGCAGGTGTGATCGCCTATATCATTGTGTATCGTAACATATGTATCCCACAAGCGACCGGTAGTTTGATTACACGAAAGTTGCTGACAATATTCCAATAATGTTGTAATCCTTAGCGTACCATTGTGGTGGCTCCCGCCTCAGACGGGGGTGGGGGGGGGGGGGGGGGTGGCAACATATAATTGCCGCTACGGCTTAATAAATATGTTTTAACGTGTGCATTTTCAAATCCACGGTGCATTTTCAAATCCAAACAATATGTCCATTACTAAAAAGTTCAAGCAAAAGCACGCGCTAACTATCCATGGCGTTTACTCTGAAATTAGTCAAACACACAAAAATTCTCCAGACTAAGATGCACGGCTTAGCCAGATTTTTTTTAAATGCAATAAGGTTGTATATTAGAATAGACACCTCTTGCAAAGGTCATTGCAATCCTTGAATTGTGCAATTTAAACGGCAATGACAGAAAAGATATTACCAATGCCAGTTGATCTTTGTGCATAATTAACACTCCCAGCGTGTACATTAAGGCTGCATGATAAAACATGTATTCAAAGTGATATCTGCAAAATACCAAAAATGACGACAGCAAACACCTTAACTTTAGTAAGGGCTTAAACCTATTTGTCATCTTTTACACGTCGTTACTCGACTCGGCATCGTCACGCTGCATAAATATTTGGATCTTCTAATGAAGTGAAGTGCACAAATATATATAAACTTATAGATTATTCGTTAGTTTGTACACTGTTTAAGATCATCCATCCGTCAAAATGTACTATGCATGCCAGGGCAATTATTTTGTTGTTGTTATATTGCTCGCTAAGGAACCCTGTAACATTGACATGTTGAACCTATCTATTATTTCGTTGTAGGAGCTGAATTTACGCGATTTGGCTACCATTGCTTGCGATTTTGCAACTGTATCTAAATGATGGAGCCTGAACTTTGACATCAGATTCCAGACTATATGATCAACAAATTGCAATGTTTACTATCAAACAACAAAACCAAATTATAATCAATATTGTCAGAGTGGTAAGACCAAATGGCACCTTTAAGGTGTGAAGGCACTGAAAGCATCCCACATTTATTTTTCTTTTCCTCATAATCATCAAGGCAATTTTGACATGCTATACGTGTATAACCCATGCGTACCTTTTGTTGTGTAACCAATACAAGCTGATACGCTCTGATATCGATCTCTCATGTAATTACTCCCAGTTACATGCCACTGTATCGGCTGATTCCAGTAAAACGTTCAGGATATGCTTCCACACCGAGGCTGCATTATAGCTTGCGATTATGGATTAAACACGACCATATATATTGTGCAACGCCATGAAGCCCATTATTATACCTTCGTCATTCATAATGCTTTCCCTCAGCAATATGCACGGCGTGATTCTATGTTTAAAGACTATTCCCTGCAGATTACTGCAGCAGGAGTCACTTCGCTCGTAGCAGAATATTTGCAGCTCGATTTCATGGCCTAAATGTCAAGTCGGTAACCTTTGAGTTTGGGTAGTGAAGGACCTTGAAGAACGGCACATGGTATAGGCAAAATAAACGCTCAGAAACACCCCTGTAACATAGTCAGAAGCCTGCAAGGACCCAGGTGGTTTTCGATGTATCACAAACGATCGTGCACTTAATTGACCCTTTCAGGACGCCGGGTTACACAGGGACTGGTTGCTAGGCGTGATGGTTATAAGGTATGGGGGAAATAGGTCACTGGCGATGAAAAGGTAACCAATCCAACCTATAATGACTGCTTCGGACAAATTTGTCCCTTGGTATACGTGGTTCCAATAGGTTGCCTTTCCGATTGGATTAGTTTTTCTGGCTTAAGTTGTCATGCAACGTTAGGTGCAAAAATGTGATCACATGATCACATTATACATCCCTTTTTGAAGCTATAACGCAGAATGAGTTAAGAAGAGCGAGACTAATGGATAGTTGGTAAAAGCTAAAAGCCTACATAGACGCGAGAAATGGACAGATGGTAAAAGCTAGAACCTTACATGGACGAATGAGGACCATTTATATGGGATAAGAACAAACCACACTGCAACTGAGCAGCTCGATTCACTGACCTGTCACATATTTAAGAAAGCTTGCAGGCAAGCGTTGGCTGCATTCAATGCGTTTGTAGGTCAGTAATAATTAAAGGCTCAGTGTTTAATAAACAGTTAATGCATTGTGGTTTCAGCGACTAATTAAGTGTTAGGTCTGTAAGTTATATGGTTGAGCAATTGTCAAGTCACAGGCCGGCACCCAACAGTGTAATGCACAGCTTAAACGTAGCCATATTATTTGCTCTGACAAAGTCATCAAAACTTAAATGGCAACTATATTTCGTTTCAGCCGTTATTTCTTATATCACACGCGCGCCCAGACATTAGTGGCAATTTAACATTTTGAAAAATACCAGGCACTAAGAGCCCTGCTTGTGCTACATACCAAAAACACTGGTCATTCAGGTTATGCTTGCCAACAGCAGGTCTATATAATATATGTGCAAATTAAATGTAATGAATAACATTTTGTGTTCAAAGCAACAGTGATAACGCCGTAGATATGCGGCACAATACTCATGTAGACCTGTTAATACAGAATAGATTTATATATTATCTGCATACTGCTTTGTTTGTAAATGACCCGTCATCACCAAAAATAAGGCAGCGCCAACCATGGTGTAACATTCATCGTAGAGCCTGACATTACGGAGAACTTTACATTTGGTGGTGAACTTGGTACCGTAGGTAGTGATGGAACTGTTGCACAGTGGCAATCTGCATTGATATCAATCCCGTCACATGATGCTTTAAAAGCTGGAGCAGGTTATTCAAAATATGCCATTGGCAGGAAATAGGTTGATATATATTGTATCACAGCATATAACGTGTTCAGCAACCGATGGTATTATCTAGTCGCATTATTCGGAGGACAAAGGACCAACAATTTGTTGTCGTTCATATTCTAGCACATATAGTAGTTTGCCGATAACCGACAGAACATTCATCCAATACAACAGACAGATTGAGTTGGTTTGGCTCACCTTACAACTCCAGTAAGGATATCGCATTGCCTATGTTTACCAGTGATGTCGAACGGGCGTCTTTCAGATGTTGATAGTATGCAAACCCCAGACCATAAATAACAAACATCAGACAGTAATCATAAAATATTGGCATAAGATTCTATCATTGATACAGAAGCACTAGACAGCTATCTGCAACAGTGCTCTGTCGACCAAAACATTAGATCTTTCTTTCTAATCACAGCAATACTTCGTAGTATATACTGACGTGGTGTATACACATGTGACTAAGCATCATACTATAAACTAGTTGCTCGATAAACTACTTGTGAGTCGCCCAATGAAAATAATTTCATCAAAGGTTCTCGAAGAAAACAAATTTATACAAAATCTCACATAAGGTGATATAAGGAAATACTGAACAGAAGTAATCAACTACCAATTTGAGCTGAACACCAACAATCGCGGAAAATACAAGAAGGTTTGATAAGCTTTTACCTCTTTCATATAAATGTGTCTGATATTATGATCGATTGTAACCCATCGATAAGATCAATCATGCGAGACTTAGTGTAAATCACTTGCTAGCAACTAACTTTATTGCTGTATAGGTGAGGATGGCACATCCTATTGCGGGCATATACATGTAACAGGTTTTCAGCACGTTTCTAGTTATAAGGCAAGATTTAACATCAGACAGTAATCATAAAATATTGGCATAAGATTCTATCATTGATACAGAAGCACGTATTGACAGCGTCTAAATTTTAGTAGAAAAACCTAAATCATACTTATTTTCGGGCGAATGACAGATCGTTATGGCTCGGCGCCCTGTGTCGATGCTCAAGTAATGTCACACTTACTTTGGGATGGAGTTCGTGTTACTGGGACAATAAAGCAACCTAAATACGAAGGGAAGAGGGGAAATAATAGTAAACGGGTTGAAAACCTGATGAGGATTGACATTCTTGCTAAGCACAGGATAGCAATGAGTGAAAAGTAGATTTAGTTGATTGACACCGAGCAAGCGCCACATTAGGCTTACGTGGTGTTGGTATTTGCCCATTAATAAAAGGTCTCCTTTAGTGCTACCATTCTTTTCAGTTGTTAATGAAAATCATGTATCAACTTTTCGCTTGAAGGCCTTCAAGATTTGCACAACATGACATACCAGAATGCAATCATACCGATTTCGCTACGCAAGTACTTAGTCTACTTAACATTTATTGATCTTAGCAGTTTCGTGATAGGTGCATTTCAAGATCATTCCTGGTTTTATCAGAAACCTTAGGTTATTCATGTTGGCGCACAACAACTTATTAATATTAATACTTCATCCCTAAAAATGTCTTACAACAAATATCACGACTATAACACAAACATACAGGCTTGGTGTCTTCTTCAACATTTGATTATTTGACGATCTTTTTCATGTGAACTCCGAGGTCGCATGACGCATTATAACCGAAAGAGGTGTCGCCATGGCTGACGTAATTACGCCGGGTCAATATCTTAGACATATTTCAGACACCGTTTTACCATATTAATGTATGTATCGACATTTGTTTTATTGCCAGTCTAGTAAAAATTAAGTTAATTGAATCCTATTTGCAATTGACCAGCCAAATAAAGCCGACGAATAGAGTACGCTTGGTCAGTCATATAAATCCATCCGATCAGACGATTACCTTAAGTGATTTGAACTGTAATCTTTGGCGAGCAGCTGGTGTGATACGACAGCAACATCAGTTTATTGCAAGAGTGTTTTGTGCTTACTGCTGTTTATGGAATTAAAATGGTCGACTAAGATGTGAAAGCCCTCTCCATGTCATCCAAGCAAACTGCGACATCAGTTCAAAAGATTTTTTGTAGTTTCGGTACCAGGTTTTAGGACAAAACATCATCGGATTAAGGCTGCGACTGTCTACACCCAGTATCGCTGTAATGCCTGTACAATGTGCACAATGCGTGCTGCATACAAAAAGTGCTGTTCGAAATAGCATACCCAGATATGGTATCGGCGCAAAACACATTCTACAGAATCATTTGCTGATGTTTTTATCAACGTCCTTCTTTGCCGCGTCGACAGTATATGGCTGTCAAATATGCTTTCACTGATATATGTCTGTGTTTATGGCTTAAGGAGTCGATCAGTGACTTGCATAGTATCGATGAATATAAATATTAATATGTATTTGTACAAACAATCCTAAAAATGATAAGGCCTTTGTCGACTATGAGCAGAAACTATGAGACATGAGAAATAATTTTACTAACGATCATGTACTGTGGGAAACTTATAAAGACGGCTTCCACGAAGACACCAACCTCGCGTCAACGGTACTTGATGAATTGTGCATGACGCAAAGGATTGTGTTATATATTTTAATAGCCTCGGGGTGTCGACGACCAAGAACATAAGCAAATTATAGCCCCTGCAGCAACTTTGCCGTGACGTAAGATGCTTTTTGCGATTATGTAAATTAAGTTAAGCTAACGACATAATGTCACGTCACTATTCATCAGAGTAAACCCTCTTGATTCTATCGCCGAATGTCAGTGCGAGTCATAATGCACAAATCAGTTGTGACGAGGTGGCATAACATTTCTTTTCGCTAAGCTCCAAAAAAGAAGATTGGTGGATCCTGCATGGTATCCTCGGGATAGATTGTGGTCGCCAGCTTGATGTATACGTCGGTATTCAGTGGTCTCTTTATCCGGCCATACGTTTTGATAAATAAATAATTGGTGCTGCCCGATAGTTTCCCATTTCACCAATATACCTTGCGTAACTATCCAACAAAACACTGTTTCTGGCACACACGACTTGCTAGAAGGCTTATCTATACTAAGCAGTATGCATCGACCTAGGTATTAAATTACCCTGAATATCAGCTTGTCTAAATGGTTCGGTATTGATTAGATCCTTGCTCAAAGTGCCTTTCTACAGATTAGTTTCACGATAAAAAAAAAACAGTTAGAATCCCGTTTCACACAGTGTTCTTTTGTCCAAGGGGCAAATTACGGTGTGAATCTGAGATGGTGTTTTTCATATATTGACCTTACATTAAGTATTCATATCAGACGTTACTTATGAATTGTGGTAGTGACAACGAGTAAGTGGTCGGAATATTTGACGTTCATTAACTGCCATCTCTAAACATAATTTAGATAACGCACTCGATTGCTCTGCCTTTCCATGAGTTGAGTATCAACTCGATGGAGCTCATTTCACTGATAAAGCAAACGATAAGGCTTGTTTTACTTGTGATGAGGAAGAAAGCGAGAGTAAAAGTTATTCCGGTGTCAGCAAACAACCTTGTAATAAATACGAAGTTAATATAACTAAACAGTTATTGTAAGAAAAATGATTCGCGTTATACTGCATCGGTTTGAAGACATCCATTTTTAAACAAATGTTATGCACGAGACCAAAGGCTTTTATCAACAGCATCGCATGACTTTTTAGTGTATTGTTTTGATAAAGTGGTCAACAAGTTACAAACCATATTTTTTAGACCTAGCAAAAAAGACCATTTTAGGAAGTCTTTAGAACCGTCCATTGTTAAAACATCAGCCATTTTGCCAAAAAAAAGGCTGATGTGAAATGATCAGATCTCATTTCGTTCTAGCTTAAGATTCGACGAAAAAAAGTTCGTAATCGATTTACAGTCACAGACAACACTTCAGGCTGCATGAATACCTCGCCATGATTCGACCCGCTATATAACGGCTGCTATCAGCATTAACTTTTGCACGTTAATATGACGTTATGAGCACTAAAACCGAAAGTCCTATATCATTCCATGGGAAAGAAAAGAACCGTTTCTTTGCGGAAGTAATATTTCATCGGAAGTAGATATATAAGAAATACAATTCAGCTGTAGTGTAAATGATTGCTCTAGATCATACACTAGAAATAGCATCCAATTTTACTACGCATACGAGGCAGTACTCACTATTATAATTAAACTATAGGGAGCTAATCTATGTACTTATTCGTTGGTGCTTGATAATTGTACCCTATATGGTAATACTTACAACGCGAAGGTAGTTAGGCACTTCAAAACCCGTTTTGTATATCACATTTCAGATGTCTTTTGCTAGTGGCGCCACCTACAGTAAATCACACTGTCACATAAAAGAATCTTGACCGGCTGATTTACCACGGGAAAGATACTGCAATCTACTGCGTAAAACACAGAACCCGCTTTGATGCTTTCATGGAGTAAATCGACTTAGAACGCTATTTGGCGGGCCCGTTGAATTATGTACGAATGGCAAAACACATTAATGTTCTTCATCATATATCCCACCTTCCAAATAAACCAGCCGTCTATGAACGAAGCAGCCGTTGTATAATGTTGTCTGTAGCTATTAACAACAACAGAAACTTTATGTCACAATCACTACTTTCAGTTATGTGATGGAACCAGGTTACCTGATACAACAATGACGCAATTTAGGTAGCCCTAATGAGCGGAACGGTCACGGATGCATCTAAGTTTGCGCAATAAATTTGGCCATCGCCCACCATATACACTTAAAAATTTTCAGCATATGATTGCAGAGCTTCGAAGCATGCAATTAGCAGCATCCATTTAGCCTTGATTGTGTACAAACTATCAAAGGCTGATTCACAACGGCATTTAGCTTCTTTGGCCAGCGCAAATAAACGTCAAGATTCTTGATGTTCCAAGTCTATCAAGAAGAGCAAATAGTCACTACGTATATTAAACCATGAAATATATGGTGGACGCTATCATCTGTTAATATTGTAAACCACAGCCCATTTGCCGCGTCCCAAGTTTTACTAGCCAATAAACACAATGCATTGCTGCGTAAACTGTCAAGCTGCTACTACTTAGCTACATGCATCCGTCCTGATGGACTGCAGTTAAACAGATTTTGCAATTTTGAACAGCGGGAGAGAGCTTGTCGATCACAACAAAGCAACATGGTTTTCTTAGCCTCCTTAACCTGGGTTTAAGGCTGTTTGGTTATGCCAGATCACTTAGATCGAGCAATGCTATGAGGACCCGCAGTATTCCGTATTCATTCAATGTTGATCCATGCTTGTGTTGTTTGAATAATGCATGGTATGATCCTGTGTTTAAAGACTATTACATTTGTTATTCAGATTTGGCGTGACTCATACAAATCTGTCATAGCATTTTGTCAGCAAAGTCGATCAGGTTGTAAATTGTAATTTTTTTTGTAGTTTATTAGCAATCAGAACTAATGCGGCAATATAGCTCACGTACAACGAACCAGATAGCAAATGTTGCATCTAATAAACTTTGTGTTATGCAGTTTCATCAATCGAAGAATGCACACAACCACATGATATGTGTTGAAACATTTGCCCAATCTCAGCAACAGAATTACGGGATATCAATTGATGCTTTGACATCATTACCGTTGCACTGTAATATAGATGATGCTTACATGAAGCTTGTCATGCTTGAATCATAATGCGTAATGTAGCAGTATACGAGTTTAAAAATATAGTTAAGCGATTACCAAGCAAACAAATGAACATTAAGATAAATAAATAAGTTACCGCAGTGACCCTTTTTTAGGCTAAAACACGGGTAAAAGCGAGGCTAATGAACCGACGGTTAACACCCGATTCTGAAACCTGCAATGCCAAGTAGCGTGTGCAGGTCTCCAACTGATTATGCTAATAGACATTGCAGCTGGTCTTATCGTACCATGTGAGATACCTGCATTCGCCAACCAGCGTTGCAGGTGGAACGAGATCTCGTGACGCGAGCGGTGAACTGCGAGATTGGATGCAGCGTGAGTATCGCCACCTAGCGAATGACACTCGTGATCTCCATCTCGTTAAACTCGATAATCGTTTTGCGATCATGGAAAACGCAACCATGAAATCTGGTATTTTAGTTGCCACATTTTAAAACTTTATTCATGTTTTACTTCAAACCTTAATTTTGGCCCCGGATAAATCTTTTAAATGATCCTTATCTTTATGATCGGTGTTACTATTTATACGCGGTGAACTCATCTAGCAAATTTTTCGGTTCAATATTGAAATTCGGACATTGGTCATTAATAAATTGCCAATGTTTAACCTAAATAGCCTTACTCGAGGGTTCGTTAACATTCTACATCTTGTGACGTATTGCCGGTGTACAAGCGGGAGTGATTTTTGGGACAGATTTCTGTCATATACATTTGGCTGTGTAGTTTCCCAGGGATAAACATTGTTTTTCCATCCATGTTTTCCATACATCTTATTCATTACAAAATCGATCCGACTGGCCCCTTATCCGTAACTGGTCTTAATGGGTATCTGCAGAAAAAGGCGACATTTTTGGCAACGTCATGGAATCCTGGCATGGAATCCCCTCTATAGGCCAATCACACGTCTCCGCAGTCATATTATAACCACGACGCCCAGACATATATACCGGTCTCTGGTGTTGAAAGAGTTTAGGTGGTACATGGCAAAAGCTGCCGAAACCACTCAAATCTGAGTAACCAACAACAACATCATGAACATGGGAGAGTTTAGGCTGTCGAATTGTTGAAGTGATTTTGTTTTGCGGATGAAAGCATTATTGGAGATGATATGCGATATCTCCTCGATCCAAAGGGGTCAAGTGTCAATTTATCGGTAGCATTGTTAATAATTTACAGCGAGTTTTGTCTCTGAACATTGTGACTTGATATGGGCGATAATAAACAGATAAAGCGATTGACGTGAAATATTTAGTTGAGTAACTTGAAGTGGTCAGGCGCTGCATTAATAAAACAACACGAGTGTTTAATGTACGCGAGTGAGTGAGTTTGAAACTAGTGTTTAATATCATAATATGAACATAAATATTGGTGTGTGAAGCATAGCCGTAGATAAATTTTGAAATGATATGACACGGGGGGGGGGCACTTAAATGTATAGAGGTAGTATATATGTGCCGCGAGACGGGGTATGTTTTTTCGGCCTCTCAACTTGTACAACGGGTTATTTTGGCCTCATACTTGTACAACAGGGTTAATTTTTTCAGCTTCAAATCTGTTCGGAGGGTTATACATTCGCATAATACCTTGTACGACGGGGTATGCTTTTGGCCATTTTGACCTTGTTCGACGGGTACAGGTCCCGCGTCACACACCTATTCAGAATAAGGCCAAGTGCCCCCCCCCCCCCCTGGGTATATGAGCGGGCTGATTATATAGTGCTCCCGGTCGTTGTATTCCCCCGAGGCCCTTGAACAGCCCACGCCATTGGTGCACGGTCTCTTGTCAGCCATTAATCAAAGGGATTTGGTACAGGCCACATCATGCTGATAATTAAGGGTTTATAGCTGGAATAGTTTCATAACACACATGCTGCTGATTAAATTATTATATACAACTAGGTTTTTGTGATGTTCACTCTCCCGACAGAATATTCACCTGACCCTAAAATTCCCTTAACAAAAGAATATAGTGCACATGTGGTTTTGTCATACCCCAACCACTTTATTAAATAGCTCCACCCTCGTCCTCGTTTCATCCGTTTCAATATGTCTTCCACTTCATATCTCCCTTCTTTCTTTCAATACTCTCTTCAAACACCTTCAACTGTACCTGTACTGGTGTCCTCCACAGAATCTACTGTTTCCATTACCTTATTGTGGTCGTCGAAACTTGGCTCTACCTCATTCATTGAGTCATTTCCAACGTGGACCTCCACTGCACCTTCCAAGTTGTTGGTGACCACTGAAACAGTGTTTAATCAAACATAGTTATCCATTATCAAAGACGATAACATTTCAAAAGAAACATATGCTACTGATAACATGATTAAATTCAACTGAGTTGACATTAAAGATCCACATATCCAAAATAATGATTGATTATCTCTCTATAAGTTTTTTATGCTTTTCACACACTCGACAGAATATTCGCCTGCCCCAAAATTCCCTTGACAAAGGAATATGGTTCCCATGTGTTTGTATCCTTGCTTTCGTCCTTCACAGCATCTACAGCATCTGTTTCCATGTCAACAGTTGGCTGGACCTCATTCATGGGAGGGAATTATTTCCAATGTGGACCTACACTGGATCTTGTCGGTGACCACTGAAACAGTGGTGATTTAATCATCAATATGTATGATGTTCTGACTGACTATGATATGTGCTCTTATTGTTTTCAATGATATTGGTATCAGTTACTATAGCTGCATATCTTTTCTATAATTCAATATATAATAATAGTGTTCAGTCTGGAACATTGTTGTATGTACCCTCAAACTTTGTCTTTCCTGTGGGACAGAACAGCTTCCAGTTCAATCAGGTTGTAACTGCCTGGTCGCTAACAGACAACCCTAGAAGGCATTTCTAATGCTTGCATCTTGCCAGCTTCCACCTTGGACATTTGCGCAGTGTCCCTATTGTTTCAGCTAATGCACTTACCGACAGACCATTCAACATAGCATATCTTAATTAAAAAAGTACAATGCAGGTAAATAAAACGACATAAATACTAATGACACTAAGTTACTCTTGACAGTAATTTTCAAATAGGTATGATGCTTCACTAACAATATGCCTTGTTAAAGATGTGTTTACCCTTATTCCTTTTATCTTAGCGGTTCGTTTCAGTTCTTGTGTATGCTTCTGAACAGATATTAATATAATACTTGATATTACATTATTATCAATTGAATAAGCTAGGTAAACTAGCCCATTGATTCTACTAGCACCCCAATATCAAATCACACAGGACATTACCTTAGAGTCAATATTCAATCAATATTTATTTCATGTAGGTGTTTTCAATTACAAAACCCATATAGCTAGATACTGTCATGAGTGTATTACTTACAGCATAGCAGGAAAATGTCTGATTGTTGTTGTGTGTGTTTAGGTTACTCATTTATGCTCCCTGCATTGATTTGGGGTGAAAGATACAGTGGAGAAAATGCTCCTTTCACTACTGAGTAACAGCTTGGCCAGATCTTCCAACTGGGCAAGAAAAGGTCTTGTCAGGGCTGTGTAGGGTTAGTAGATTAATGATAATATTCAGTTGCCATAGATTATCAATAACCTGCATAAAATGTTTAATCAGATGTGGCTAAAATGCTGTCAATTAATGAGGCAGATGTTGAGGAATGCATCAACAAATGGCTTTTGGTAGCTAGTGACAGGAATGGAGGGTAAAAAAGAAGACGAAGAAGAAGAAAAGAAGAATTTTTGTCAGTAGATAGTAAACTGTAACCACCATATTTCTGTCGGAGGCTTCAAATTTTGTTTGATTGTTTGTATGTGTGTGTGTGGGTTTGTGGTGCGGATGGGTGGGTGAAAGGAAACGAGCCAGCATATAAGTGTCTAGGCTTCTCTCCAATATGATGATTCAGTGAAAAAACACATTGTTCTGTATGTTTTCTACATTATTTAGCTCACAATTTTGTACTTATGTTTTACAGCGAAACTTGACTCCAAGCAATTACAGCGAGAACTCAGATTCTGGTTCAGAATAAAAAATATGACACTAAATAAAGTAGATGTTTTTCTGAGATCTGGTTTTTATTTATTTATACACATGGAAACTACAACTAAATCAGTTCAACCATGTCCACCTAATTGTTGGAACACTAGGTCTGGGACTAGGTAGGCTTGCCAACGTTGACAAAACATTAGCAAGCCTACATTGGTCTGCCGGATAAGACTACGGTGGGCCTATGTTGGTATGCCGACTTGGTGCCAGCAGTTTAGCCAGTGTTGGCCCAGTGTTGTAGTGCTATCTGTGTTGCAACAACATTCTGTGACTAACAGTAACGTTGGCGGAACGTTATGTGTTTGCTGGGTATGATACATATCTATTATACTAAGATGTACTTTAGATTTCGGGCACCCAATTTGTATCGCTTTAACATGGACTAAACAATGTAATATGCTTAATGTTGACGAAACACACCACTTCTAGACAGTTGAAAGTACCCGCTTGTCGGGGTGTTCAGACGCTTGCTGCGCCGTCAACATGTCAAGTCATGCCACGTGCTCAACATACACCTTTGATCCAGGCCGCTGAGATCACCCTATCTGAATATATCAGGCTCTGTGATGGCCCCGTCAATTACAGTCATATATAGGCACTTTATCCACATTTTTTATCGCCACCCTGCAATACACGACATTCGATAATCCAGTGAAACAAGCACTACACATTGAGCAAATAATCAGATCTAGGTATGTGGTGATTTCGCCGATGGACTGCAAATTATATTTGAATCTGGTAACTGTTACCATGATATTAATAGTCTACTCGCTATAGGTGGACGTAATAGATTTCAATCAAGATTGTCTCGTTCACCCATATGATAGAATACCCTAATGATGGTCAAAATATACAAAGCAGGGCAATATAAGATACTATGCAATTAATCTCTGGAAAAAATACCAGCATATAATTCTACACATACTGCGTTAAAATTTAATTCTTGGAATGATTGTTATACATCGGAGCCTGTGTTCACTTGTCGGTCACTTTAATAATAACGCCAGAATATTCTCTATCCCCGACAAGAAATCCTAAACATTTAACTACGGTAGTTAGTTTAATCAGGGTAAGGTGTAGCATGTGAG
Organism: Urechis unicinctus; assembly: GCA_034190875.2. Taxonomy (NCBI): domain Eukaryota; kingdom Metazoa; phylum Annelida; class Polychaeta; order Xenopneusta; family Urechidae; genus Urechis; species Urechis unicinctus. Next base: position 19,700,624 of record CM067358.1, on the reverse strand, counting down.
ATAAATGAAGCGTTTTCAGATTAGCAGTAAAATGTTATTTTTATCAAAAGCCATCCATATGATATACTCATCTATCATATAAAATCTAGTTGTGTCGGATCTATCCTGTTAAAACCATAAGTTATCTTAGGCAGCTCGAATATTTAATATGGATTTAAGTTGGGGTACAGTGGCGGACTCCGAAAGTGTTGTAAAGTTATGCACTCCGTGGTTTCCTGCTCTGCCGTGGACAGCTGATCCGTTAATGTGAGTTTTACCGGGGTATAAACGCCACTCCCTTTGATCCCAAAATAACTGATAAGAGGTGGCATGAATCTGCCGATTTATCGTGCATAAGCAATTGCCATCCCCCTTATGACTCACGTGTTGCAAAGCTAGCATTGAAAACCCTTTAAGGTAAAATATAAAAGCGACGATGAATATATGTTACAATTTACATCAAGTATATTGTCATAGACTTTGGGATAGATTTAGTAGTTAGCTATTGGCGAAATTATAGCAACTTAACATGATTTGCTAAGCGTCTCAGTCTGGGGAAGGACATGAGCTATGGTATCGACAATACCAGGAATCGCATGTGGTGAATTTGTAAAGGTTAATATTTGTCGCCACCTGGGATGTATAAGTTTAGTCAGGGTCGTTCATCAGGTCTGTTTGCAAGATATATTTAAAATATAGAGTTATATCTGGCCGCGTGTCAGGGAACACGATTTAATTTTCGATAAGAACCAACGTGTCCATGACGTCAACGGAACCGCGTCAATCTAATCATTGACTATGGTCTTCACTCGCATTTGTGCTTCTTCTGTAGCACATAGTTATGTCCGGGGGTTATTTTAAATATACTACTAGAACTATCTTTTATTATATATCGACGACCACGAATAAGACTGATATAAATCTTACATGTAAAGGACTAACAAGTGTGACGTCACATCGCTGATTATGACGACATCATTATGTAGCCCCATAAAATAAAGTTATTCATGTTGTTGGGTCCAGTGTGGGGGTTTTCGCATCTTTGCGGGGCGCAACATGGGGTCGCACGGGATAATAACGGCATCACTTTGTAGCCTGATATATCCGGTGTCTAATAGTTCCGTTAGCAAAGCGATGTGGACGCTCTAGCGAGTGCTCTATCGACTGACCTCTATTTCACTGTCAAATTCGATTGATTTAATTATAAAGCATATAAATTCACGTTAGAAATTTCCATATTGTAGCTCAAAACGCTATGATATTCTTGTTATTTTACTTGCAGACCCAGCACAAATGCCAGAGCTATTCTAGTCAATGTTCACATAGCTTGAGGTGGAATAATTCATCATTCCCCTATGTATTTTAGTGTATTCATCGGTTAATATCTTCATGGTACTGTATTGATATTATTGATGGCACAATAAGTCCTTAAGCTTGATAGCCATGCATAAATCAACACTAAATGAGAAAGTTCATAATATCAGGTTATTTTATTTCAGACATGCTGACAAGAGTGCAAAAATATGGAGATAATTGAAAAAGAATGTGCAAGATGTTGCAACAGCTTGAAGGTGGTTGTCGAGCCTTGTTCTGTAGACCTTGGTTGCATAGTGAATAGAGAACAAACAACCTTGATGTTACTTGCCAATTTCAGTCAGCTTCTTGTAAAACCTGTAATCAAATACATTTCTGACATTGTTTGCAAAAAATACAACTAGATATAAACATTCAATTGAGAGGTCAATATACCTTGGATCTCTTCATCTTTTGGCATGAATTCCAATTTAAAGTAATGACTAGAGGACAATTAATCACTATTATGGTTTGATAAAGTATTTAACGACACACCAGGGTTAAACACTAATTTTTTCATAAATAACTCGGCGAAGGTCATGGAGGGCAGATTTTTAGTCTGCAGGGTACAATTGTCACAGGTGGGTCTTTGTGTAATTTGTGCCATCAAAAGTTTACAAACAGACAGGTACTTAGTAAACTCTGCTGAACAGAAGAGCTAAAAACTGTTTATGATAGTTACATACATGGTGAGCTTAGCTGTAATCCTCAGGGTTGTGTCTGCATCATCTGAGTCTAGCAGCCCAGACTGGAAATTCAATAAGCCAAGAAACAGGCAATGAAAGTGATATTGGGGCAGCCCTCATCTCCTGCCACAGTTGTGGATTAGTCTGCGTCCCAGACTCTAGGGGTTCCGCTACGCTTCTCGCCCTAGAGACTATTGAATATCAGTAACATGTAAACAGCGCCCACAGGCTTCAGGCTAGGAGACCTTGACTTGTTGTGGATACTCAAGAATCTTTCCACTGCGACTGATACGGAACAGAGTGAAAGATTCCTTTTGTTACACAAAGGGAAATATGAATTGATCACACATATCTTATCTCATTTGTTAATCAATTTTTAAGATATATCACAAATTACCTTGCCCAACTTTAAGGATGTGTGTATATCAGTGGAAGTGACAAATGCCTGCACTTAAATCTGTGCCTCAAGTGATAGGCACTGCAGTTGGTCAAGCAACCTTGCTATAACTCCTCGCTTGTTAGGGGTCAGTGGCCAGAAGCCATTCCTCAAAAGATTTGTGAGGTCCCTCTCTTCCATGCTGCAACACCTGAGTGGATGCACCCTGCATAGCTGTAATATGCACAAACAGAGAGACTTATTAGATATGCATGTATATATACTTAACATTTTTAACCATTTTTATTGTATTACCATAATATTTATATCAAATCGATGAACCATTCATATGCATTTTTGCTGTGTCAGGTTCAATCAATGTGTGAAAGAAAGCAATGGTTAGGTGCTTGGCTTATTTCGGTTAACTTACTTAAATATTAGTAAAGATGATGGTGCGTCCGGGGATTCATGAGGATCCTTGATTTGCTTCGAACCCGGGAGATCAGCAGTGATAAAATGGTCGCCCTAAATAGAGTAACACAATACAAAAAGGACCACAAGTAACTGTCAGCAATAGTTATTTCTTCATTAATAATACATACAGCAGTGGCGCCATACCTGCCACTCATGAATGGGTGTTCAATGCGCCATAGTAGAGTCATATTGCAGACAGGCAATCAGGACAACGATAGGGTGCATCTGTACTGTCACAGCACCAGCAGTGAGTGTTGTTATTATATGGTGCTCCCTGTCTGCTATCAATCAACTATTTATGATTGCAACCATTACAACAATATCGCTTACAGCTACAGGGTGAAACATTAACCATCACCTGATTGTCCCTGGCAAGTAGGGTAGCCATCGGACAAGTGAAGCTGCCATCTAACTTGTACAATGGGACAAGTCATTTTTTATATTCAAATCTGTTTTAAACAAAGTATATTAAGATCGATCAGCGATACCTGGGAACGTGGGTTCGGTTTACCAAAAAAGAATACCTAAATTGTCTGTTTGCGACATCAATGGCTAAAGTAACTGCATTGCAAGACTCACAGGGTGATCGGCGATTCCGGTAAATTCCTTGTTAGTCATATTTTCAATCGGACTAGTAAAAATTAGCAGCACTTGATTGAAAAACATGAGGAGATGTTAACGAAGTGTTGTTTTACTTACGTCCATATCAGGAACTAAAAAAAATCATGCTAAAATTCCACTTGCTGCAGTAATTTACAAGCTTAGGATGAGCACTCTGGTAGCTTAACTCCCCGGTCTCCAAGGTGTAATTTTAACAGCTATGCTAGCTTAATTATCGGTGCAATATAAAAAAGAAGCTGCGGCGATTAAACATACAGGGCATGAAATTGGCAAATATGTGAATTGGCCCTCAATTTTTGTTCAACTGGCCCTTCAACAAAATGAACTTGCCCTACCAGTATTTAACTGGTCCTCTCAATGGCCTTTTTATTCACAATGCTGAAAGTAGAAGTGAAAAAGCTGAGTGAAGGTGGACTTTTTTCTAATTCATCACAGTTGCAGTCAGGTAAAGGTTTGACAAACTTGTCCATTGTTGTTAAACTTGGGAAAAATATTTTGCGTGAAGTATCAAATCAGAGACTTGTAATGCCGGGAACATCTGACACTCATTTGCACTTGACATAGACTGACCAATAAAAACGAGTTATACAAATTCATTGATAATCGTGTGCTTTCGTCAATACACAAATAACCGAAGTACTCTGGATAAAAGCTGAGGTCAAGTCAATTGGGTCAGTTCACAATTTCAAACAATCGCGCTATTGTCAACATGTTAATCTTTTGACGTCGAGCATGGTAACAGAAACGTTATCGGCCTGGCGGACGACAAATGTGACAAATGAGTCCGTGGAATATACTTTTATAACCATTTTCGTGCCCTGACATACTAACTTTGTTAAAAATAAACGTCAGAATTTTACGTTCTAACAAAGGGCAACAACATTGCTGGAAAACGATGAATTAATCAGTTGTATAATATAAATAACGATGCCGCTGCTTTATTAAAACAAAAAAACGTGTCCTTAAATATAGCAATGAGGTAAAATCTACGCGGATGTATAATTATGCTAATGCTAACCTGACAAACCGTAAAATGACAATGTGTATCCTGTTAGGGTTTTCTAGCCATGAAAGTTTTGTCAGATATGGTGACCAATTTATTGCCAGTCGACCCAAACTAAAGAACAAAAGCCATTGATGAGTGAACCTCAGTTGACCCTCTGCTAGTGCAGATTGAGGAAGAGACCATCCCACTACCAACTACCTGCTTTATTTGAACGTACTCGAGCAAGAAGAGTAAATAAATGTCAGCTGATAAAAGTGGCAACACAGCATTACTGCATTATTATGTGACGTAACCAATAAATATATAGGACTAATTTTTTCATTAAGCTTAATCAACCTCATCCAACGGGGCTTAGGCTAGCCCTACAAGACGTCTGCGTAGACGTCTTACCTTTTTTGGAAACAACGCAATGCGAATATTTTTAGATCGATTCAGACAACTACCAAGCACAAAACATACACAAGTGATGGAGTTATAGAATGCAATGATGTTTTATGGACGATTTTATCCCTTTTCGGCGGGGGATTTCATCCACGGTAATTATTTATAGTTCGATCAATTTGGGAAGCGGTAAAAAGTCAGAAACACAGCAACATGTTTGTTTACAAGTTCAAGACCACATGCATTGCCCATGCGCAGCATGACGAAGTCTAATGCTAAGCCCGGGGGGGGGGGGGCACTTAAGTGTAATGATATAGTATACATGTGCCGCACGAAGTGGGTGGTTTTTTCGACATCTCGACTTTTACGACGGGTTAGACATTCGCATAATACCTTGTACGATGGAGTATACTTTTTCTCATTCTCAACGAGTACAACGGGTACGGGTTTTCGAGGTCCCGCGGCACACCCCTATCCGAGTTAGGGTAAGTGCCCCCCCACTTGGGATGCTAAGGCAATGCGGGAAATCGCGAGAATTAATAGTTTCCAAAATGGCAGACATCATATCGCGATTTGTTCGGAAACGAACTATCGATGGCATTTATTGAAGAATAGCGTCGAGTGGTGGTAAGTTTTTTGGAGCGAAAGGTCTATTTTTTGTAAAGGCTCTTGATATATGTTATTTTCTAGGTGCGAAATGTAGCCCTTCGCGAGATAGTCCAAACTAAATATCGCCGACTGTGTTTGACTAACTGTTCGTAACGGTATAAATTCATGTTACCGTTACACCGGAGCTAGGCTTAGGCCTGCGACCTACACACACCATCGCCCCCTAGTCCTTACCCACACGGGCCACAGCACTCGCCTGAAATTATCAAGCCACTGTTATATTATCGCTCATATCAATACAAAGTGTATTTCTCTGGCTTCACCTACATGCAAGAGACCAACACGCAATGAGTATATATGAAACAATGTGAGTGAGGTACCTGTCATATACCATGAATATTCTCTGAATTATAACTCGTACAGTCCATTAGAACAGACACTGCATTGCGTCACATGTGATATGCGACAGGCTTGTTGATCATTAAACTAGCTCGATAACGGTGCTTCGGCGGCGAACCGCCCTGAAAAGTCGAAGGGGTTTGGATCAATGATGCTTTTTAAAAATGTACCCATCACTGAAACTTCACTAGGCTAACGTCATCCCCGTCCAAGAACCTAAGCATCGAGCTTCTGAATATGATTCAAACATGTAATATCTAAAAACTTTATAGCTAAGTTATGGGAATCGTATATCAAGAGTTAATGACTTTGTGTTGGCCTGAATCAATCCATTATACTCCAATTCATCCCAGAATGCTCTTTCTATAATCGTTTCGTAATTCAATTATAAATTAATAATTATTGACCACATCCCATATTTTTAAAATTTATTACTGATATTGGCGTAGCGCTATACCGGTCTTGCATGTCTTTGGTTGCATTTCGACCTGCAACGCTGATTGGCGAATGCAGGTATCTCACATGGTACGATAAGACCAGCTGCAATGTCTATTAGCATAAGCAGTTGGAGACCTGCACACGCTACTTGGCATTGCAGGTTTCAGAATCGGGTGCGGTTAAAGCAAAAAGCCTATATAGACGCATGGGACTAACATTCATGTGGGATAGAGGAAAATATTGCCTTGTTTCGTTGACAGAAAATAAATTGACATCCATTGCATAACAAAATATATTGTACACAGCGACCGGTAGTATTCTGCATGGATATCTAATTCCCTACAATTACCATTGATATAAGATGCAATCTATCAGATGAGCATGCAAACCACATAAACACGTAGCCAAAATATAGTGACATACTATTATATTATTGATATCAAAACATTAGAGAGTAATTTGCTCCAGTGCTCTGTCGATCGAAATATTTGCAACGCGCACCTGATATATTCCTGCCGTTGGCTAACGAAACGATTTATGTTGGAGAATATTTGTTCTAATCACAGTGATACATCTTATCATATGATACCGTGGTGTATACACATGTGATTAACCATCGTACGTTGGACTAGTTGCTTGATAAGCTACCTTGATATTGATACGCAATCGTAGTTTATTATAATTTATTTTTGTGTCGCCCAATGAAATTAATTTCATCTAATGTTGCTCTAAAGAAAACACAATTATCACCAATAGTCCGCAAAGTGATGCAAGGTAATATAAAACAAAATTGATCTTCTACAAATTCGAGCATAACACCAGCAATCACAGGATTTCAGCAAGTTTCTAGTTCAAAGGCAAATTTTGCGTTTTTGGCTGCGCCGTGATAACAGCGTCTAAACTGAAGCAGCCAAAACAAATTATACTAATTTTCAGGCGCATGCCAGGACGGCAGTGTAACTGCGTTGTTAATGCACCCGTGTTGATGATCAAGTAATGTCGCCCCTACTTTGGGACCGAGTTTGTGTAACTAGAACAATAAGGCAACCTAAATACGGAGAGACGAGGGGATATAATAGGTAATGGGTTCAATGACTGATGAGGATTGACATTCTCGCTAAGCACTAACACAGGATAGCAATGAGAAGAAACTTAATTTATTTTGTTGAGAGCGAACATGCGCCACATTAGGCTTTTGCAATCGCTGAATATCTGGTTTTTTTCTGATCAATTTACTCACCCAACAATAAAAGGTCTATTTTAGCGCTACCGTTCTGTTTGCTGTCGTTGAAAATCTGGTGTTGACGCTTTTACCGGAATCACTCAATATTTGCAGAGCATTACATAGCAGAATGCAATCAATCATAACAATTTCGTGGGGTAAGCTTTTTGAATGCTCAAGATTTATTGATCGTAGCGATTGCGTGAGAGAAGCATTTTAATACCTCAGTTTATTAATGCAATAAAGCAATAGTCTGCAAGTGCGTTCCTGTAATTAGCTGCAACCACAAGATAGTCATATAGGCACACAGCAACTCAATTTGTATTGGTAATTACTAATTAAGAATCAGCCAAAATAAAAACACAGTTTCAAGCTCAGACATAAGAAATGTCTTACAACAAATAGCACGACTATAACATAAAGATATAAGTTTGGCGTCTTCTTCCTCATTTGATTATCTGACGATGTTTTTCAGATGATCGTAAAGGGTGCTCATGACACATAATAACCGCAATGGCTTGCCTAATCACGCAAGGTCAATATATTTGACACATTTCATCCGCTGTTTTGTAGTTAAACATATTAATTTATGTATCGACAGCTGCATTATTGCCCCTGTTGGATAATAAATAAGGTTGATTGAATCCTATTTTCAATAGACCTGCCAAATAACGCAAACGTATTGAGCATGCTTGCTTGGTCATATAAATCCACCCAGTCATACGGTTAGTTAAAATGATTGAATATATAATCTTTGTTGAGCAGCTGTAAGTCACTGGTGGGATACAATAGCAGCAATAGTCGCTGGTGCTAACTGCTGTTGATAGAATTAAATTGATCGACTATGACTTAGATGCCCTCTCCATGTAATCAAAGCAAACTGCGGCATTAGCTCAAGTACATTCATGGCACGAACAAGCCCTAATATTTTGGTGGCGTGGGTTTAGGCAAAAAGTCGTAACGATGAGACTGAGACTGTCTGAACCCGAAATCGCACTCATGCCTACATAGATTTAACAATGCACACTGCAAATCATAGTGCTGTTCAAAATTGCCTACCCGAATGTGGTATGACAACAAAGTCATTGCTGATGTTTAAAACAATGTCCTTCTTTGCCGCGTTAAAAGTTCATGGCTGATCGTTTTGCTTTCCCTGATAAATGTCCGCGTTCTTGGCTTAAGTAGTCAAACAGTGACTTTCATTGTATTGATGAATATAAATATTAGCATATATTCGTATAAATAGTCCTTAAAAGGATAAGATTTGTGTAGATTATCAGCGGAAGCGATTAGATATAAAAAATATGTTACTTACGTTTTGGTGCTGTAGGTAACATAAAACGGCCGATGAGTTCTTACACTCCTTGTAATATACCGATCTGGGATTCGCCGGTAAAGAACAGAAATGTACATTACAGGTTGCTTTTATACACACTCTATATGTGATGCAAATTGGATTTCCCTCAAAATTAATAGCTTCGGAACATTTATTAATCTGCGTCCTGAGCAACGTAGAAGGAATAATTGCAATCAGTGTATCGGAATGCATAAGTAGAATCCTTGTTTATCTGACATACATACTTAAGTAGTTTCCACCAATCTCTCGGCAACGGTACTTGATAAATTATGCATGACGCAAAGTTTATAGTAACATCTTTCAGTTGCCTCGGGGTGTCAACGACCAAGAATGTACGCATTTTACAGCCCGGGAGCAACTTTGCATGTAAGCAAAGATGCTCCCGGCGCGAAAATCAAAATAATGTTACGTATATCACATTATGTCACGTCGTAGTTCTTCAGAGTACCCCTTTTTGCTCTTATCGCCGACATATCTTGCGGCCACATCATAATGATAATGTTCAAATCAGTTCTGACAGCATGGCGTAACAATTTCAGCCCTCCAAACTCCTCAACATTAGTCACATTAGCCTTTGTCGAAGGGATAAAACGTAGATGCAAGCCGCATAGTTATTTCTGTGCTAAACGGACTCTTTGGAGGACCCTATAGGTAATTGTAGCGGAGGTTAGTAATTTCCGGTGGTAGTGGCAAAAGTAGAGATAGTGGACAATTATTAACATTCACTACCTTCTTAATGAAAGCATTTCTAGATAAAGCACTCGGTTCTGCTGTCTTTCTATTGATTCAGGAGATTAATTCATGGCAAATGAATAGACTTGATTTAAATGTGATGTGTTACACAGTCAGCGTTAGCTTTATACTGGTTCAGCGGACAAGCCTTGTATTGATTCGACAATAATAAGTTAATATCGCTCATGCTGCTGCTTAACCGTAACTGTTAAAATAATTACTCGCGTAATAAGGCATCGATTTGAAGACAATATTGTCAATTAGTGAGATGGTTTCTATAAACATTGTATTGATGATGAGGTCCAGCGAATATAATCCTATTTCACCTGTTGGTAAAACGTGCCATGAAAATAATTCAATAAATACGCTGCATCATAATTTGGTTAGAAATTCACGTTAACGAGGTCATTAATGGAGGAGCACTCCCATATGTACTTATCTGCGCAGTTCATTGCAGTTATGGCTCTCAATCAAACAATTATTACAGATACCCTCGGTGCTCATCTCCAAAAGGGTTTACTTCCAATTTGTTTCAGTCGGCCCCACGATATAGTTCTGTATTCGCTGTCAATGTCAAACAGCCTTCTCGAAGTACATCAAAACATCTTTACGAATATCACAACCATTTGTTAGCGACCATACACTAGGCTCTTTGTAATTATATACTGCATCATATAATGCAAAACGTAATATTTAGGCGAATTGTTACTTCCAGTCATATATTTAGACTAGGAAGAATGGCAGCGCATTTGAAAACCCAATATTATGGTCCCAAACTGGCCTTTTTGCCAGCATTTGGAGGGGTGCTATTTTGCAGTCTTCCAACCATCGTGTATATGAAGATAATATTGTTACTTGCTCTTGGAATGAATTGCCCTTGGTTAAGATAAACATGTATATTTAGGAAATATAATATATATATAGATATATATATATATATATATATATATAGATATATATATATATATATATATATATATATATATATATATATATATATAAGAGATATATACAGATAGATAAATATATATATATATATATTTATATATATATATAAATGTGTATATATATATTTGTATATATATACATTTATATACATATATATATATACATATACAAGCCATATGTATATATATATGTATATATGTATATATATATATATATATTTATATACATATATATATATGTATATATATATATATGTATATAGATAAATATATATTTATGTCTATACATATATATATATAGGTATCTCTCATATATATATATATACATATATATATATTTATATATATATTTACATACATATATATGCATAAATATATATATTTTCTATATATATATATAAATATATATATACATATAGATCTGTATGTATATATATATATAGATCTCTCTCTCTCTATAGATGAATCTGTATTTATATCTCTCTCCCTCTATCTATATTTATGTCTATCTATACATAAGATATCTCTCTTATCTCTATATAGATCTCTCTACTCTCTATCTATTTATTTTTATCTCCCTATATGTATATATATAAGTAAATATATGTATCTATATATATGTCTATATATATATATATATATATCTATATATATATATATATATATATATATATATATATATATATATATATATATATATATATTCATATATATAGTTTATTGCTTACTTAAGGCGCAAATTATTCAATCGCTTATCAGCTCATTTACACATTCTTGGCAAGTGGGAAGTATTTGCTCGATGCTTGTAGTTGCTGATCTACTGTCTCTATGATGTACTATTTTTTCTGTTGATATATTGTCCCTCGGACATTTTCAATAGAACCCCAGAGGCAAAGGATTACCAATCAAAAACAGTTGCCATAATTGGCGGCGCATACCTGAATCAACTGCGCAACCGTCATTCAACAACGGTGCCGGGATATTGGCCGGGATGTGTAATCACTTGCTATGCAGATAATCACTTGCTATGCCGTAATATGATACGACCGTGCAATCTGTTGCTCATGGATTTTCTAGGTTTTATAAACATATCATGTCAAAGGAGGTCTTAACATATTACACGATTGGTTTTATTGCAATCTTGTTATAAATGGAAGGAATCGTCTCGCTAAAAGCTTGAAGATGCTAGAAAAGCTAACACTTACAGGGACCATTTCGTTGATTGACAGCCAACAAAAGTCGTTCCATATGTGGGATGGTTTGTACTTATTTTAGTAAAGCGATAAATTAATCTCATGAGTGCAACATCAGAAGCCACTCAGCATATTTCCCATCGTTATTGCCATATATCCATCATTACAAGACACACGTCACATCCGTGTGCTTTGACATTCTTCATTGGTATTGTAATAAGCACTTCACGTCAGTCAATCTGGCTAGAAAACCTTTGCATTACAAACGCAGAAATGGCAATATAAGTTGTAGCAGTTTTATTTGAGAGTGTTACGGTACTTGCCAAGAGCAGAAAAGAGGACCTTCACTAAGGGCTAAAGCGCTTTGAATGGTGTTACTTCATGTCTACTCCGCACGATATAGCGCATTATAAATGATGTGACTTCGCCAATCGGCACGCAATTCGTGTTTAAATGATTATATGAGGATTGCTCTGTCGTGATCCTAAAAAGTTTTTGTTATATTTATTGGAATTTAAACGTACAATTGTAGCAAACCACGAGGCCCTTTGGATGCTTGACATGAATGGTCGGAATAGCTCACTATAGCCTTCAGACAGCACTCGCAGTCATAGCATCCGATGTTCTCGTTCCGCAATCCCCTGAGACGGTTGTAGCATCGTAAAAACACGCAGGACGGAAATCAACCGATTAATGGCGCAGGATAGGTGTAAGCGTAAAGAACAACTCGTCAGGACAGGAGATAAAATCACGGTAATGTTTGTATACCTTAAATGTGCTAACTGTTTCCAATAATATTTGACTTGAAATCGTACTAATTGATTTGAAGAAAACGCTATCGTATTTAAATAACATTGGCTTAAAGCTGACACCAGAGACGCGGCCCTTCAATTCGTCTGCAGCTGTATTTGAATGCACGTGCATCCATCAATAACACATGAATTACAACTGCTATAGTACGCTGTATTGGTTTCATCTCTCACTAAGTCTTACCATCCGCCACCACTTCGGCTGGCGTGACAACCTGTAATAGAATGTTGCCACGAATAGCTTGATGCCAGCGATGCCAAGCCAGGGTTAAACCGCACTAAAGGGGAAAATTAATCCTTATTGAAACCCATGTACTGTTTTCATTGTACAGTTAAAAGTTATATCTTGAACGATCAAATTACCAGAGAATAATGAGGATCGTCGCATTTCTACAGCCTATCCATCTACAAAAGTATATCCAAATATCTTTAAACCTGTATGATGCCTAATGCATAAAAAACAAGCAATCATACGTACGGTTTTAGTTGTTGTACATATATGATGCTGTTCTTGTCATTTTGTTTATTTTATCGGAAGCTGTGGTCATTATGAAGTATCCTCCATTCATATGTTGCAATTTTCAATTCTTAGGCGAGGCATACTTTTGAGGGTGTTATGGCATTTCCATTGCGTTTTGTGTGCCATTATAATGCTGAGTGATTACTTTTATTTTATCTTGCCTGATGAATGGGACAAGAGATGTAATGTATCCAGGTGTCACTTTAGAATCGTACGTTAATAATCATACATAACCTGAACGAAAGTTGCGTCATTGTTCAAGCATTCCTCATACATTGACATTTATGAAAGTAATGTACCTGCGGTCAACCATGAAATATATATTAAGTAAAGTTCCGTCTTATAGAATTGCACGTTCTTTATTCGGTCATTTGTGGATAAACTTTATTATCATGTAATGTTAATACCAGTTGCCCACATCAACGAAACCAGTTTACATAAACTTACATGACATTGATGGTGTATTCATTCGGTGAGTCCTGCGTAGAATAACGATGATATAGAGTTTCTAGGGTGCAGACTATCGCACCGACTTCAGTGCTAGACATAAACATGGCAGCACACATCAAATGCGGAATTTGCAGTATAAGGGGAAAATTCTATCCTCAGATACGCTAAACCTCGGACCAGGCGAACACTAATTGACCACAATTGATCCTCATGTCTGACATTGGTGCTTGTGTACGCTGGCGTGTAGCTGATACATATACGTTTGCCTTATCAGAAAGTCGATTTGTCAGAAAGCCTGACTTCATCTAAATCTTAAGCCTGGTCGACAGTGGTTTGCCTTTGGTGACGTCACAGACATACAATAATAAAGTCGTCTAACAAAGACTATAAGATGGGATACCTGCCACTTTTTATAACTAAAGTGCAAAAATGCTCCAGGTCAAATGGAAGCAAGCTGCTTACAGGTAGGTCATTCGAGAGCGTGTCATCAAGGCCCCGTAGTGGGAGGCTTTAAGGTTTTAAAATGTTGAGATGGGCCCCAATAATCTGTCGTCCCTGTTGTTATCATGGAGTTTCTGCACGCAATGAATGATAAAAAAAACATATACAAACGACATGTAATAAACAAATCGAACAATCGATAATTTAAATGTACCTTTGTCAGACCCTAAAAACCAACACCTGGTGCATTCGATACAGTTTATGAATGCCTGAAGTGTGGACAAAGTTTGCAAATGTTTTATCATCATCGCTCAAGATAACGGCACAATGCATTGTATCAACAGTTAAATGATAAATATATACATATTATGACTAGTACTTAGAAGATTTGGTCGTTTCACGATGCCCATAAGTAAATAACTATGCAATTATCTAGATCAAAGTTATTGTGGGCTCCAAAGAAAATGTTGACACCATAGTGTCATTAATGTTGTTTAAAGCCGTCTAATCGTGGTTAAATGATCCGGCAACTTTACCGTTCTGACACCCGCTATAAACCAGCATTACCTGTCGAATGGTATATTGATCATAGTTCGTTAAGTTCTGTGCATATCGTAAGGTCGATAGTGCTAGCCGGTGGATTTATGCAATGATCTAATAGCATTTTGTCGCGATATTGTATCCCATGACTTCTTAGTTTCTTCAACTCGCTGTGTGAGAAGTGATTCAAATTCATAAAATTCACCTTCAATTCCTGTTACGAATTAGCATTGTTTTATTATTCACCACAGTTGACAAGACGTAGGAATGGAATGTCAATTATCATTTAAATGATTAGTGAACCAGCTAATTCACTACAACATAAGTAGACATGCATCACGAGTGTACCGTTAGAGTAAATAACCCTATGCATTTTGTCTAAAAACACAAGGATGCGTGTTTCATGACTATACCAATCAACATACGCCTTCCTGTAAGCCCAATCAATCAATCAAACACCAATATAGAGACAACAACGACTGGCCTACCATGTTAAATGTCGGGCTCTTAACCATTCATAATTATTGGCATCCTTATAAAATAACCCCCCAAAAAGTTGCATAATGAAAGTAAGCGATCGATGGTTCTTGACAGAAATATTTATCAATGAAAGCAGAAGGAGAACAATAATGGACCAAATGACCCTAGAAAACAATCGTATATATATATATATATATATATATATATATATATATATATATATATATATATATATATATATATATATATATATATATATATATATATATATATATATATATATATATATATATATATATATATATATATATATATGTTTATATATATACTGACAACCATTGGTAGACTCCGACCATTCATGGACAAATGTTTGCTATCATAAAATGTTAATTCGGCACACATATATATATATATTACTGATATGCTGGATAGCTCCAGTACCTTCCTTGACTGTTATGTGCAGATAAATGTAAGTCAGTTCAACTGTTTTTCTAATGGATGCTAACTTCCACTAAAGGTGCAAATTATCGTTACTGTAAAATATAGCGTGGATTACCTTTGTCGTCAGGTATAGCAAAGGTAAATATATGACCAGCTATTTTGGGGGGTTTTAATAGAGCAACGCTAATGAGCACTTCACAATAGCACAAGGCCATGTGTGTATGTGTGTGTCTATGGCATTTTAATCGTTTTAGCAACGTATTATTCACGACTAGCGGAGTGTGGAACTCTGAGGGTGGTCGCTGAAAGTCGTCCTCTGAGGATTTGTTGCATTCTCGTGCAGAGATGGGACCACCATTGTACGTCATCATCTGATCCACAAGTTACCTTTCAGATTGTTACACATAGGGATCGAACCCACAGTCTGTGGGTTGAACGGCAAATCAGTACCTCTGGCGGCTGCACTGGGTCAAGTATCAAGGTTTGCGTTTGATATAATACGGGTGCAGTTCGATGGTCGGGCCTGTGCTGTGGCGCCTTATCTATACCAATATTATTGAAAATTGTTTGCGTTCTAATTCACACAGTTAATGCCTTTTTATATTAATCATCATTGAAGCTGATAGGCGTCTTTTTCACTAGGACACGAGAGAGATGGGGGAAACAAATTCTCTCAAACCCAGAACTATTTTCATTCGTATGACTTATACATAAACTACCGTAAGGCACCTGATGAGTCAAGCAATGTAAAAGCTGCAATCCCTATTGGACATATAAACGCCGCATCGCTTGGTCATTTGGCAAACACTTGCACATTATCAGACATCAAATAAACATCATAAATGTACTAACAATTGCAGCTACACGCTTGCAAAATTTACTAATGATTGTGCTATTAAATCTTAAACCAGTTATGTCACATTGCTTGGTCCATCCAGTGAGCCTGATAAAACAACCACCTGATTTATTGATACAATGGTCGGCTGCTTATAAGATTATTGATCGAATGTAAGGTACGAACCTCACTCGGATCACAGCCGCATCACACAAACGAAATGGAACCATTGAAGACCTGCATCAGGCAAATTATTGACTTCGGTGCGTGATCGACACGAAGCGAAAACCTCGAGCTAATAAGAATACAATCATGTCAATTCCATTCATGACGAACACAACATTTGATTTGTTTTACTGCTGCTCCGGATTCTCAGCACCGTAGCCATTACGGATGCAATAGCCATGATACCGCCACATTATTGCAATATATTTGATAATACACTAGACGCTTATTCACGCCGCTTTCGAGTTTGCACGCATAATGCCGGGCATTGAGTAAAAACATATCGATCACTTGAAGAGAACGTTATATAATGTCAACCAAAAGAGGTTAAGACTGCATATACGTGGGCATACCTTAAGAAGCCTGACTAAAAGATGTGGTTATGACAACACCAGGCCAACGTAGACGCGACAGAGGGAGCAAGTGGGTTGTAAAATATATCATTTTT
>CM067358.1:19666162-19678662 GCA_034190875.2 Urechis unicinctus | reverse complement strand
TAAAAATATTGAATGGATCGAAGGATGTACTTTATTAAGTATATAGCAGTGAACTAAATTTTAGAGATACAATGGAGGAGCAAAAGCTTGTTAAAGATAACCATTTGTTTAATTAATATGTGTAAGTGATTTTAATTAAATGTATGTGTGATGATTAAGATATGACTGCCATAGCAGCATGTAAATATAAAAAGCGGTCTATATATTTTGTGTGACGTTGTAAGTGCTGCTGATGAAGATTTATGTCTCTGCTAGATATTCCTGTGATCCTAGGGGTGTTAATAATTAGAATTCACTCATAATGTTGTTTAACAGAAGGTCATTACAATACATTTGCGAAATAACACCAAAGCCAGTTTATCTCTTCCATTATATAATAATTTTGTCATACGTCAAAAACCTACATAATAGCAACTTTTAAGGGAATATATATATAAGTGCCAATGAATGAAAATATTTATCATCTCATCATACAAGGACAGCATATATAAATCATAGTTAACCATGCATATCTTAGAATGGCTGCCGAGAAATATGGATATTCGTTTGTGGCTATATAAACAGCGAATATGCAATGTTTCTATATATTCGTTCTTTATTAGTTTAGAAGATGCAATGTTAGAAATTTTGATGGCTAGAATTGAACATTATGTGTCAACGCTGGTTGGTTGAAGTTCAATGGGTTCGTTGCACATGTTTTGTTCATTCAGTGCACCCTTCTATTATTATTTTTCCAGATGCATATAACGTAGGTGTCACGGACAACGCTCCTCTAAATTAGTGTTGTATTAGCCCAGGTTGACCGATCAGAATATATCATTACGGTGCTATTCAGAAGGCCTTTGTGCTTCCCCGGAACCTACCTAACATTAATCCATGCTTATTGGGTCTATGTTTTTATCAAATACGTTTTTCATCCTTTCGTTGACTGTCACTTAGCAATGCTGTTTGTGATGTGAAATATCGAGTTAAGTAACCTCGCTAACAAAAATGCGGAAAGTGTCGGTAGATTTACTGTTGTTATGAAAGAGCAATTAATAAAAGTAACAAAATTGGGGATAAGCGATTGCCGGCCTGTATTTTGGTCGTTGTAGCAGCGTCGTTCCGAGGAATACATAATGTATGGGCTCATTAAACTCGCGGTTGATATTATTACTGCCAATAAGCATTGTGAATTTGTCGGATTAACTGAAAGAGCTAAAAGGTTTAATTCGATGTCAAACGTAGCAAAATAACAGGAATTAACAATTTAGATAACCCAGCGTAAACGCCTGTATCCTTTTATCAATTATTGACACTAAACACATAAAGGATTGGTATGTGAAAAATAATGCATAATTCCATAATGTGACTATAACTTATTACACGGCTTTTCGCGACGGGCCGCGAGACTCGCAGTAATGAATCAAGTAACGTGTAGTTTAAAATGTTAGGATCAAATCGGGGCGGCCTTTTGGCCTGTTGTACTAGCATGAATTGGTCATATATTATGCAACAGTGTGTTGACCAGCAATTTCATTTCGGCCATTCATTGGGCTCTAGAACTGCGTTATACATTGCGTGTTCGACTACTTGAAGTTGCTAAGATTGGCTTTTGTACCTATGTTATAATGCTATCCTTTTTCAAGAAAGAACTGTAACAAAAATAAACATTTAAATTAATATGCATATATATATATATATATATATATATATATATATATATATATATATATATATATATATATATATATATATATATATATATATATATATATATATATATATATATATATATATATATATATATATATATATATATATATATATATATATATATATATATATATATATATATATATATACTGCCATATAATGTCTATGGTTGTAATATGCCGTTATTCCTTAAATAATTTTGGCGAGATTTACTTTTATTTCAATGCACTGCTCAACCTCTTACATTTGTGAATCCCATATTATCATTTCCTCAAAGTAATTCACCAGTATATTGTCTTCTGAAGCTAAAAGTTGTTATATGACGCAGGCTCTAAAGGACGCTGTGTAGAACGTGTCATATATATACATGCATAAAGAGTTATATGCTGATTAATCTAGGTGATCTTTTATCATAGGTAAGTCTTTCCAATTCATTTAATCTGATAATCTTACAATCAAACTTGTTTCATGTATTCAGTGATAGGCATCATCGGTCGGGGCGCTTTAATCGATACATGTGCAAAAACTACGCTAAAGACAAATACTTGACATGGTGTTCAAACCATTGTTTAATAAGTTACTACCTCAACATGCAATTGTATGTTATGTGCAAGTTACGAAATATATTATTACCATCGAATATGTAAATTTTACATGAAACATTACTTACAATACTGTTTAGTCTTACTATGTTATGATGAATTTTCAAGGCGATAATACCTTGTTAGAGATTCGGTTATGCGAATTTCATAACATTCACTTTAATATCACGGCGCATTTGTAACATTGTTAGCAGGCACTATAACTTCTCTGAAGACGGCGATGCATAACGGCCCGAAGCCGTGGTACTACGAAGACTCAATCTTTTGCTTTTGCCACAATAAATCTGCTTTGTCCTGTAAATTTTTGTCATGCGAAAATTGCTGATGCTTTGTATTGCGATGACAACTAAATCCCACAAATAATCCGTATTAAACGTAATGCATGACGGGGGCTGTCACAGGAGTGCACATGGACTATTTAACTGCATAAGCATAACACATTGTAAAACACTCTTTCCAGTTTGTGTATAATGTAGCTTTTTCCCTAGTTTACCCATTCAAATATAGCCGTTAACGTTCTATGATCAAAGCTTTAAGAAGCGTCTTGTTTATTAAGGCGCTCATTGAAATATACTCACACAAGGAAAAATATGACGCGAATATCCAATGCGCACTAAAATGGTGTAAATCTGCTCAATTTAATAGTACTTACATAGCTAAGATATATTCCTCATTATCGGAAAAAATTCTGCTCATTCCAAATTGACTACAGATACACCTCGAAATACTGTAATCTAATCTCCATGATTTATGCCTTTCATGGATAATTTTCTTTGTTCGGCATTTGTGCACAGTTGTATTACTCTACTAAGATAGTTTTGCACCGTTCAGCGTGAGCAAACAAAATTCCCAACATCTCCATAGATCATAAGGCGAGCAATGCATACAGTGCAATTATAATGCGATGAAGTATCACTTTCACCCTCAAAGAGGTCTGCACGACGCCTAATTTCTCCCTACGCAAACGTATTACACAATTTGTTTCAAACGCCAGAAACTATTTTCCAGTAACCAAATAATGCATACTTTTTCATATGATATTGTAAACGTATTTCTGATGCATAAACATTTTGGGTAACATACATCATTGTAGCTTAAACTGTTAGTATTGAATACGAACAATGTTTGCAATCTGGTTGGATGGCTATAGCGATTGAATGCTTTTATGTATTTGACATGACAGATAGTTTTCTCGCTAGTTTAGTAGCATGTGCTTGCTACATTATATTTTACATATGACAGAAAGCAACGAAAACATAATTCGGGGTAATTGATGATGGCATCATGTTATCTGCGAATACGCTTTATTCACTTTGGGAATGTATTAATGAGTGGCAAATGACGCTAATGTTTCGTCTAGCTGATGACCCTAGAGACATCCTGTTATTAATTGAATCAACTGACTATGTATTAGGTTTGACTTTATGTGCATGTTCTCTAAGTATGCGGCAAACTGCATGAAATGACTGAGGTTATTACGATAACTAGGTAGTAAAGAACATCAAGGGGAAAATAATTGTCTGGAATGCTAACCATCTGTTACGCCTTTCAGAAATGTGCTTTGTATGAATACTACTTTTTATTGGGTGAAAAACATCGACGCCTTCCCGCTGAGAATATTAACAAAGCCTGAACAGACGGGAGCTAATCAAACTACTGTCGTCGTTCGCGTTTACGTGATAGACGTCACTTATATGCAAAGCAGCATTTATTTCATAGCATGATAGTACCCGTGAGAGCACCTCATCCAGAGCAAATAATATGTAAAATCGATAGTTTGCATCAGAATACGGACGAATACTGAATCCCCACGGAGTGCCTGTAAGTAAGAAACACGACGGAAATCTAATTAGCAGTAGAGTTAAACATCGATTGGTTATAGAGGCTGTTACATGCAAGTGTCGTATCTAATAAATTTGAATCTATATTTCAATACACTGAGATTCTTGTTCACATGTTAGTCGCTGTCGCTGATGGATATCGTCAATGTTACCCTATTTACAATAAACCGGAGTGCCACATAATATACATCATGTTACTCCATCGGTTGAGTACACTATCTTCACGTATCTAACGTTTGCGTATACACCAACTGCATCTTGTATATATCTATCGCCGTATAGATTTACGTACAATTGTAAGTCCATGTGAGGATATCTGCTACATGACAAACGGCTTCCATCTTGTCACCGAAGATCACTAATTTGGTTTGAGTAATATTTTCTTCGACTTTTGTCAAAACAGTGCATGTGAACAACATTAATGATGAGTTGATGCTTACGAGACGAACATCAGTGTGCTACTTAAATATTACAGGGCCCTTTGAAATCACATAAATTGACTTAAGACCATAAATACCATAATGGACGAAAAGGGATTTAGAGAACATGAAGAGTTGATATAAGGGGCCCCAAACGTTGTTTTCACACAAGAACTGATTTAATGCGACATTCATTGGTATTTAAGCAAAGCAGTTGAAAGCAGCGAAACCATACGTTTTAGTTTATGCATTGGTTTTTGCGAGAAACGTGGCAGTGAACGCAACCTGAATTACATGATCTTTATAAATAAAACTGTAAATTGCAAGCTTTCATTATGAAGTAAGAGACGCAAAGTACTTCAAATGGCTATATTAGAAAAGTCTCTCCCCTCTGCCTACAGATAGGTTCATTGGAACGCCATTAAATCCATATGTGGGCGTAGTACGCAAGGTTTTCAATTGTTAGCAGTTATTTAAAGAGGTGCCAACTTTGATGCATGAAGCCCCAGCGTAGTGGATCAATAAACAGGCTTGTCTGGGCTTCGACTTTGTTAAAAATTAGCTATTACGATTAAGTGGCCTTTGTGTTGATTAAATAGATCGATGATGCCTAGATATTAAACATATGGCAATATCAGACAGGTAAGCGGCTTAATATTGATCTGTCACTTAAATTAATTATTCTAGCAGCACAGTCAATTATATCCCAATAAGTATATAATTTAATGCTCATTATCGTATGGTACTCAACTCTCAGCCAATCAGAGCTCGAGACAAAGCTCGGTCTTTTTCCCATATCGCCTCAGTTTGCCATGCAATAACTGCGACCGTGTCGATATATCACCAAACAGCAACCAGATTTGAGAAGGTCCCTCACAGAGCACCACTGCTCTAACATGGCAACACTACGGAGGGTCTTAATATCACGCACACCTGGCAAGTCGTAAAACAAAAGTTTTCTCAAGAGTCATTTCCTAATTTGGTTGCGTATCGCTCATCGGGAAGTCAATTTATTATCCCATCTCCCCGGAATCGTGCAAAGGCGCGAAATTCTAACACCTGCCGAGCCGTGTTTACTGCGCTACAGTGTTAGTGCTGAACCGGCCAGCACAAGAAGCACCTCTTACTTCCCATCTGGTATCTAAAGATTGATCCAAGGGAGCAACAAACGCACCATCAAGAACACCAAAAATTAATAGAAAAAAGAAAAATCTCCTAGATCTCCTAAAGTTGAAACCATCATCATAGGCAGCTGAGGCCGAGTGGGGGATTAAGGGAATACCTCTCATATTTACCTTACATAATATAGGTTCATGCTAATTATCATTATTAGGAGACAGCGTCGTGTGCTTGATTATCGCGTGTAGGTACCATTATCACCCACGGCACCATGCGATAACAAACACATGTCAATTTAAAAATTAATATTATTTCCATTGCTTGGTTTTACAGCGCTGCGCTACAAACGATTATACGTGCTGTATTATTTTCCGATAAATGAGAAAAGCATAGCAATCATATGCTTTGAAATGAGAAATGGCCTACTTTTCTTTCGTCACACCTAGGTCATTTTGCAGGTACAGAGATTCTGTTTCAGGTGCATGCTTTGCAATCTATTCCTCCCAATACGTTGAAAAAAACTGGGTACATTACTTGGCATGAGTCATACATGTCTACTGAAAACATAGAAGCTTAATTTTACAAATTTCTGTTTCCATGTTCCTGCATAAAGGTAATTTCATGTTCTCAAACAAACAAATCAGTGCTCTTATGACAATGACGGTATGCTTTACTTTTCAATAGACATTTTTGAATACCATTGAAGTGTTGCGTTGCAGCCTCACAAACATAGGTATCGAGCAGTCAGTATCCTGCATTAGGAATGTTTGTTTTCGTTGAATGAAGGTAGTTTGAGCAAAGAAATTATAGCTTCGCTAAGAGCGCTAGCTCAGGCATTCCGCCCGAAGAAATATGTGAAGAAGCCACCTGTGAGCCGAAGCGCTTTGTCGTATCGTCTTGTCATAGCGTTACTTCGAACCATGTGGAATTCTATGTTTTCTTTGGAGCCGTGGTCGCCTCGACCAATCTGATGACTCCATATCTACAACAGACGCCGAGCCCCGAGAGGCTGAATCAACAGTCCCATGTGCTTTTGTTGATTTCCTGGTATTGTCATCTGATAACTGGAGTGTATTTTGCGTCATTTCATAATCACCACACAGCTGAGCGTAGCTATATACTCTTTGCTCGAGACCTTCACATGTCCCTGACAAGCCAACAAAAGATAAAGTCTACCCCTAGCCAGTTCCCTCGCTCCAGACAGTTATTGCATCTAAAACCCCGATCAACTGCGCGGGCGCTGTGAGAGGAGAGAAGTTTGCGATAGGTGTACTCCGGATTGGCAATTTATCAGGTGACATTTATTAAATAGTGTACTTGTTATTTTCGCTATTTTTAAGCGCATTGTTTGACTAGATTTGGCTGCGGAAAGTGTCTGCGAGACGACATGTTACCGCTCTCAACATCGCAGTGATGTCAGCCCAGTATTCCCAGGTGCTTTTGTGTGTGTCACGGGAGCGCCACCTTATGATAGCAGTGTATTATATAATCAAGGAAACCTCTTTGAGACCTCTTAGCGTAGCTATAAACTCTTTGGTTTGAGTCTCATCGGGGAATAACGAAATCTTGAAACTTTGTGATACCGCATATGTATCACTGTACAAAGTTATAGAAATAAATATGCCTATGGTCGGATGCTAAAGTAGAAAACATTGGCTATGAACGTTCATCGATTCAGCAGTTTCTCAGTCAATGCAATTTAAAGTTATTGCGATCAGAATGATGGTTCATGCTGCTACCGTGATTGCCGCATCAAATTTAACGTCGACACCTGCCACTTATCAGTAAAGTGTATCAGCGACCGTGCGTGACTGGGTCTCCTCATTTGCTTCATCAATATCAAAAGCCGTCAATGTAATACATGCACTAAATTCTTAGTTAAGATATTCTCTGGATTACAAGACATCACGGAAATATTAGCGCTAAATAATGATGTAATGTGTCCGATAGTATTTATGTACATACGCTAAAGATAATACATAGGGAAACAAAATGGTAGAATATTCCTTAGCTCATAGACATATAGACCCACCAACATGCCCATAAACTACCGGAGAAAAATCCCAGAGGAGAAGGGAAAAATATTCATATTTGAGCGTTTGAGGATTTGTTAGATGAGTAACTGAACACTGGTCAGCTGGAGCTAACCTGTGACTAAATTCACAACAATAGACATTCAATCCCCACACTTTACACACAAGCGATGTTGCTTCACACACATCTACTGGCTTCCTTAACACACATATAAACACGTATATATCGACACGATTGGTGACCGCAATGCCTAGACAGACCAACCGATAGGTAATGTCTGCAAAACCAGAGCGAGGACAGCATATTGAAAAGTAACCTTTAGTTAATATTAGCACACAGGCATTTTTTTTCGAACCGCTCCCGTGTCACCGCAGTGATATAGTTGTTTATGCAACACAGCATCTAAAGGTGATGCCGTTTCTCAAACTCCAACGTTTGATTTGAGATGATAATAGCAGGGGGGCACTCTCGATTTATCTTAATCTAGACGATTTCTTTGACTTGCGTTATCAGGAAGCGTCGATAGTATGCTGCTGATAACGTTGGAATCCCTTTTTCAAGCTGATCAAATGTATGACGTTATTATAACGACTGACAAGGTTCTTTCATCTTCAAATTACACCTCATATGCTTAATATAAGTAGATGACAGCTTTTATAAATGCATATATATCAGCATCGGCTGGACCAGTAAATAATTTGTCCTTTGGATACATTATATAGCTTCAGGTCAGGGTTAACCCTCTTAAATTGTAGAACACGACACCAACACGTCTGGAGTAGCCGGTAGCCACATGTGTATACATTGAAAGCATAACATCACGAAAACATTTTCGGACATAATGTTTTTGATTGTGTTTTACAATTAAGGTGCCTAAGTTGAAACTCTTGCTTCAGACTTAATCAGCAAGGTGTGAGTGAGAAACCGTTGCGTATATTAGATAGATATATATATAGAATATAAATCATATATATTATATATATATATATCATATATATATATATATATAGAATATATATATATATATATATATATAGAAGAGATATATATATATATATGTATATACAGGATATATACATATCGAGAGAGCAGAGAGACAGAGAGAGAGAAAGAGAGAGAAAAGAGAGAGAGAGAGAGAGATAGTGGGGATGATTGACATAGATGCAATAGTCATACGCAACTGACCAAGTTATATATTATATGGAATATTAAAATTATCATCATTTAGTCCACGCAGCAAGGCTATTTTAGCATTCCTCATCTCATGACTTACCCGTTTCATATTTCAAATGTCATAAAGACAACTATCTTTGCGAATTGGGGACGTCACATATATAATCGGCGTTATTTTAAAAACCTGACATAAATAACTTGAATTTCGATGATGCATATGCGCTTGTTCCCTCGATTGCGAACAACGAGTAAGCGCTATATCGATTGGCTTCAGTCGCGACTATTGAAAATAGAGTAGACACATATTACGACTGGCCGGATTATGTACCGGTGCGACATTGCGGGATTTTTTTTCTTATAATTTGTGATAACAATGAACTATGTTTCTTTATATTCGACAGTCTACATTTGAGATGCTATTAAACAATTTTTAGCGGTCGGAATTACAAATTACAAAAAGTAGGGCAACTTTTATAAATGGTGTCCTCATCAAGAATTGCAGGACATGCAAGAAAATTTAGTGCTGACTAGACTGTGACGGAACACAAATTATACATTCCCCAGTTCAAAGCATATGATTAATTTGTCTTTTGAGATTGACAATATTGGTCGACATAATATAACCATCTTTAGATATACCCCACATCACGTCTGGAGCATATTTAGTCGCCACATAAATTGTGTTTTTTCCCGAGCGACCATAATGCCTGGACATGACATTGTCAGCGATGGGTGATTTGCAACTGCTGCGTTTGAGTTCATAAACAAGCATCTGCTATAGACCATCATATCTGGTTTCGTATTCTATAATCCCTAAATAATTGTAATAAATTTTATGTAGAGCTTCGCAGCATCCACAGCTACGAAACGGCGTCCGTGTGACTAACTGTGCATTGATTGCCTGCTTGACTACATTAATTGGATAATACCTGCAGAACATCCGTCTTCCTTTCCGGAGTCTCATTTTAATATCGCTACTGGGAGAAGCAATGTTTTATTAGAGCATAATCCATGTAGACGTTCGGTCGTTATTAGTAATCTTCCCTAAGCCTTGGAAAAACCCCGGCATCAGAACATCATGATTGCCTGTCTCTTGTAAGCTCTGCATTTAATGTGCTTTCTCCTCTATGTCTGACTCGTCGTTCTATGCAGACATATGTTGCAATTGTTAATTGGTGAGCCGTTATCTCTAATTAGCTTATTTAGTATTTATCAAAGATTCTATGTGATATCGCGAGCTATTGGCAAACCCTTACGTAAGTTGGTCGGCCATTCGTCCATTTATCATTAAAATAATAACTCAACTGGTACCACTTGCAGGCGATTTGCTTCCAAAACGAACATCTAAGTATAACTTTGATAAATTAACAATTGAGATCTTTACTTAATCTCCGGGAATAATGTTTGAAGGCAGACTTTAAGTGCAATAAATTCTCGTTTATTGACCCAGATAAAGCAGTTTAATTTCAATGTGTCCAATATTCAAATGAATGATGTTCTGCGGTGGTGTTCCTTCAACTATACTTGAGCAGTGACGTCGTCTTAATTCCGATAATCGGACATCGTTTAATAATGCTGATTAGTTTTGTTGCATATGGATGAGCTCTTAGTGAGTGACGGTCAACCGCAAAAATGGAAACGTTTGCATTTGCGGTAATTGGTGGCGTTTCTGGTGCTCACCTGTGAAAGTCAGTTGTTAATATGTGCATGCGAGTGGGAGTCGTGCCCTACTTTATTTCAAAAATGCATTTGAATGATACTCGAGTGGCCAAAGTATCAGGTAGGCTGAAATCATATCACTGTGATCCTAAGCTAGTGGTAATGTGGTCGATATAATAGTCACTATCCTCCATCGAATGGTTTAATTTCTTTTTCGCACATAAAGGATGTAAATATAACTACATAACAATGCCTGTATATTGTAGGTACACCACGCCCGTCTCCGCCAGCATAAGTATCCTGTTTCGTGCACATGTTTTA
The DNA here is from genome assembly GCA_034190875.2 of Urechis unicinctus. Classification (NCBI taxonomy): domain Eukaryota; kingdom Metazoa; phylum Annelida; class Polychaeta; order Xenopneusta; family Urechidae; genus Urechis; species Urechis unicinctus. Next base: position 19,667,799 of record CM067358.1, on the reverse strand, counting down.
TTGGTAGAGGCTAATAACAAACCATGCACAACCTTCAGGGAGCACACTGCCAACTTATGCCCGCATGTTTGATCGCTTAATGCTAGTAAAGGGTCTTCGGCTGGCTGTATATATACAATTATTGGTATATATTTATAAATCGATATATACATATAGCTATACATATGGATAAATATAAATATACACACACACATATATATATATATATATATGCATATATATATATATTTATATATAGATATAAATATATATATATATACAAACAACCATGGTTCACTTGTTACAAACGTTGCCAATGTAATATACTGACTGCTCTATAACTATGTAAATGTGGCTGCAGCTCTTTGCTGGCATACCACATCAGTAGCATTTAAAGCACTGTTACGAGATGTGAAGTACCGCACAATGCCATTGTCAACATTCCGACTATCTTTCATCATTTCGGGCAACTTGATTGGTTGAGTACATGAAATGACTTTTATGCAGTAAAGAGGACGGAGTAAATTCTTATATTCAGCGTTATTGTTTAAGTTGGCATCTTAGTGAGGCTATAGATTGTCATTGCGAGCATCGAAAAGGGAATGGGCACATATTACCCATACGCCATTGTGGCCGCTTCTTAATCATAACAATATGTGGTAAAAATGGATGTTATTTCTGTACACCGTTGAGTTTAATCCTCATTGAGAAGTGCACGGGTATATCTCTAACATATATAGCATAAGCCACCATGCCCGGGTGAACATCTAATCATCATAGCAATAGAAGCAGTATGCTAAATGCGTTCGTATACAATACTAGCAGCATTTGGCCACACTTATGTATACTTCACTGTATGTTACTACATTATAAATCACGTTCATCTAGTAAATAATATCATTTGCAAAACTATGCTTGCCGAACAGAGAAGAACACTGTGTTAATTTAAAATACAGCCCCACATAAACCATGTTCATTGTGGAAGAATATGATAATGGAAGCTCCCGCAAGAGGAGGGCATGGAACGTAAACTGTTTAATTTGTATCTGAAACAAAGCCATACACGCCCCCCCTAACGCACGAAGTATATTCACTGCAGATATATGCATATACCAGATTGCTCATATATCTTTATCATGTGGTTTAAACAAAAAACGAATGAAATGAACACTCGCGTACAAAAGACCCGCAAACCATGTTTCACTCAAGGGTTTGCTAATAACATGCAATGCGGCTTACTATCTCACATAAATATTACGAATGCCAATTACAGCATAGAGCTAACCAACTAACCACAGTGATATATCTCCCTGGGCGGAAAATCCGTTTATAGATGAGCCTCTAAAAGGATAACGAGGGACAGGCAATCATGAAGCGTTGATCCCGAGAGATTTCCGAAGCCGCCAAGAAGCTTTAAAATTGCGACATTTTATATTGCTATTACAGGCAGCTATCTCAATATGTGAAAAACCAAGCGAATCACTAGTAAAATATACTCGCATAGGTAAAGAACCAAACTAAATGAAAGATATATAAATACCCCTCATTTGCATCAAAACATACCGAATGAGAAATCAACAGTGATGGTACCGTCGTATATAAATGTAAGCGCATTAGATATGCACTGATGAATTTGGCGCACCTTTGACGATTTAATG
>CM067358.1:19643662-19661162 GCA_034190875.2 Urechis unicinctus | reverse complement strand
AATGCGTTAGCCGGCAATTGCCGTCATCTAACATATTTCATCATATAAGTAGTTATAAATAAGATACTTCATGCCTGAGTATCCACAGTTTCATCCATGACTACTCAAGGTCTTATTCAACGGATTAATTCCAGTGTTTACCGGATGTTAAAAGGATGTAGAAGTACGTTATGTACGTTAACGTTATGTCAAAACAGAACCGATCCATGGAAAGGCATGTTTAGGTACATGACTGGGCCAGTCATTGTAAAGAAAATCTTTCTTAGTAATAAAGGTTTTTCTTAGTTGGCTGTTTTCTGTTAAGGTTACACAGTTTCAGAAATGCAAATGGTGCCAAGTGAACAAAATAAGAGCGTTCTTTGCATATATTTAACTGCAAAATGTGGTCCTAAGATAGGATAGGCCAATACTAGCAGCAACAAAAACTCGAGATGTTACAATTACTTTAAAGCAAACATTTGGTTCCGTATTCACGAAAGAGTACGTTTTATTTTGTACAATATATGCAAACTTTGAACAAGTACTTTATGCTATTGTATTTATTCACAGACATGGCAATGCATAGCTTGCTTTGTTTGTTTAGTGATTCGCCAATTTCGTTAGGTTGGAGAAATACTGATGGTAACGGTGGCTGTTGTCATTAAATGGTCAGGTATAGCGCATAAGCGTCAAACGAGGTATAAAAAACTTACATAGCGGACGTTTTGTCATAATCTTGTATGTTTTGCACAAGATGTTATTTGACTATACTGACTTTGTCTAGTATAGGCGGTAGTTGTAGCGTGTATGCACTGTACATTCTGAAGCATGATGCCCGTGATATCCAGCCAGGGCAATCCTCTACCGGTCCTTAAATAACAAATACGCTGCCAAAGACATATCATTAAAAGTAAATATAAAACGACACATGCATTATGGTAACATTACTGAAGAATAATAGAAAACAATTTTTCTCTTACGTCGGAAAGAATTAGACATCATAGCATCTATATATCAGTACTACACCATTCGATCGAGTGGCATATTGCGCCAACAGCTATATGCCGTCAGTTTATTCTATTTGTCAAGTGATGTTGCATATCTTTATTTTGTAGCATTGTGGAATGTTACTTAAAATACAATATTCACGCAGCCATCATTCAAACGTTAAAATGACGAGGTAATGTATGCTGGCGTCAATTGAGATGCATTGTTATGCTGTCATTCCACATTTCATCGAAGGATTGCAATTATGTATTTGTTTAATTTGCTTGAAGTGCGCATCCTGCGCATTGTGTTCGATGATATGCCATTTACCTTCATTTGAACCAACGCAGCGGGAATCGCATTTTATGACAAAAGACATGTAATGCATTCGTGAGCCACTATTACGGTAACTCTTGATGAAGACACATTGCTTGCAAAATGTCCTGCTTTTATTCTCTGTCACGATCACATTCAGTATACTGATTCTTTGTCGACTGTACCTTTATTGGTCGCATATATACTGCATATCTGGCAAACAACATAACTGGAGCAATATACACAAAACACTGCCCATCGTATATTAGCACGAATATACGATCTCTAAGTGAAAGAAAATGTTCGTTATTACAAATATCACAATACTACTAGCCCAGAAGCATCGGGGTATTACTTGGTCCGTTTAAGTTGATAAACGGGGCCGTATTTCATCGTCAGCGTAGTGAAAGCGGGTGTTAACCATTTACAGCGACACCGAATTATGTCATAACGTATTATTTGCGCAATGTTATCATCTTCGGATGCTTATCTGGAGGTTGACTTGTGTTTTAATATAAAGTAACCGCGAATAAAGATGATACCGAACAGCCAGCAAAATAACCTGTCTGTGCTAACTCTGTTTGTGATAGAAACGTAGCAATTGTGTAATAAAAACATACTATTTATGTTACACAGAACAAATGATTTAGCGCAACACAAGATCGGCCCGACGTGTAATGCATTATTTATTAGCCTTTTACGAGGCCACGAATAGAGATTGTCTGTCTACAACGCTGAAAACATCACAGTGCGACCTTTTCAAAGATAACATCCGGCCGAGTGTTTTATTGCGTTTAATGTGGCTTTAGATTTGCAAGTCTCCTAACCGCGTTATTACACGATATGTGCGGATATTGCTCGACAATTACAAGTCACGGGCCAGTATGAGCGATTTTCATATAACCTAGAAAGGAGAAAAACACCGTTGAGCTGCACAGTTGTCGCGAGCTAATCTTCATTCTTGCAATTCCAAGCGTCCAACTCAGTATATCATCTCAGTAAACCAGGTAGGCATGAGATTGGCAAGTGATTGAACAATTTAAATTAAAAACGTCTTCCAATGCTTTTACCAATAATGTGAAAATGTAGTTTATTATGTATTGTCAATGTCAAAGACATTAAACCAGTACTGTTGCCAGACAAATGAATATTAGAAAGGCCCAAATACATCTATCTATATTACGAGATCCGTATGCTGGTTGCTTGCGTTGATAAATTGCTTTGATCTCAGCATTCCGCAAGAGGTGTTGTGCGTATGACATGCTGCAGTGTGGTGGGATATATGCGTATGACCAACGAATGCTCAGCGTGTTTCGTGCCAATGCATAAAATCTGTACTTCCCTGTGCGTAGGTTTAGTCTTTGTTCTAAACACAAAATCCGATACAACCCATAAAGAATTACAAGTAATCACCCTAGTGCCGTCAAGATCACAATGACTGCAGCGAGGTTGCGATGCTAAGTTATGCAACGAAAACACAATAATACATAAATAGCGTCTATTCGCTTAAAACCAAATAAACAAAAAATTGAGAATGAATAGAAACACAATGCAACCAGGCATTTCTAGGCCTCACCAGTAACGTTAATGATAGGTCGTAACACGGCAATATGTGCATGTTTTCCGTGGTCGTGCAAAATGCGTTTTAGCAGTATTCTTTTCCTGTTTAAAGCAGCATACCCAAATATATCGCCTTACGATGTGTATTATTGTAGATGGCCTTAATACAATCGCTTATATCGGAAATGCTACATTTTGTTAAGGTTTTATCGCCTATTACAGTCCACCTAGTTTCCATATACAGTGGTGTTAATCTTTACTCGCTTTCGGAACTGTACCGTTGAAGTGTGGTGTCACAATTTGCTTTTTGGTGCTTGAGTTAACATTACCAAACAGTAATAGCGCATGCGTTTTAACTAATATTTTTACGTTTTACAACCGTACACAGCGGATCAGGAATGTAGCATTCTAGTAATGTAATTTCGAGCATACTAACAAATAAGGGATATGACATCCACAAGCCTCCTATTATTTCCTTGAATACTCGATTTTATGCCATGATGAGTATATTCTTATTTGTAGATTTGTGTGTTAATAAGCATACATCCAACTTAGCACGAGCTCATGCAATGACAAAATAAGTGAAAGCATTTCTGAATGAACACATTACTGACACATGCCTGTGTCAAGAATATAGCGGAACTGTTTGCTATGAAATGACTAATTATATGTCGTGCCGCCGAAACACAATTTACTAAGACACGTCATATCCCCAGGACGCTTCGAATGACAACGACGTATAGAGTTACCAATAAAACTTGGGACGTCTGTTCTGTATACATATATATAACCACATAAATAGTACATACATATATGTATATATCAATATAATTGCACTTGCATACATAAATACACATACATACTTATAAATATGTATATATGCATGAATATATATATATATATATACATATATATATATACATATATATATATATATATATATATATATATATGATATATATATATATATATATATATATATATATATATATATATATATATATATATATATATATATATATATATATATATATATATATATATATAGTGATTGAACATGTTCTATTTTTAGATCAGAAAGGGTGCAAATGAGTCATGATGATAAGCCCTAGCTTGACCCAGGTCTGTATTTTCTAGAAATCCTCACATTAATTATTCTACACGGATGATATATGTATGTGACAGAGGACGCTCTTTTAAATCAATTGGTCGGATAAACTTCGGATCTAGCCTCTTCCTTTTGGATGGCTCTTGATCGTGCTTTGCCTATGTTCGGCCATCATTAATGAAGCAAACACTTGAGCCTCGATACATGCCCGACTACATCGGCCTACTTTTTGACAAAAGTTATAGGGTGTTCAGCCTTGCTTAAGCTCTCCATTTGCTGGCAAGATTTGTAAAATGTTACGTAAAATTGCATCGGTTTCGTTTATTGTGCTTATTTCATCGAGTCGAGAGCAGCCATCGGTCACTTCTAATCGACAGCGATTTAACTGCGTAGTTTGTAATTGTGCTTAAAAGCTGAATAATATATTTGGTAACGTAGTGTTACCTTCAAAGAAATGAAAGTATCGTGATGGTGTCGATCTTAACTAATGTGTAAAAAATAATCAGGTATTAGGCATAGTAATCAATTTTATTCCGAATTTGAGTTATGTACAAAGATTGCCATTTCGTGATATTATGATCGACTGAAATACAGTTGCAAGATGTTTATATGGTCTCAACTTGCCGTAAAGTGTCTGATAAACCATATTTGGTTTTCCATGATGGTAGAGGCAATAAGGTGAATAACATTGTTTTTAACCAAATGTGACCATGCTCATCAGGTTGTTTGTTCAAGTTTTATTCTTGACTACAAATAATTTGCAACCTAGTCGTGCTATACGAATTTTTATACAAAGCGAGTATTTAAGTGGTGCCTCAAATTTCAGGTCAAGTGAGTAAAAATAACTCGTATACCACACCATGTCACCAAAATGCTATATCTGATTTGGCTTTAAGCAACTTACTTCAGTTTTGTAGACTCGGTAGAAGGCATGGAAACGATGATGATGAACACAGTCTGAAATGATTGTAGAATCTTATCCTTGACGCGCAGGCTCATTTGTTTATTAGACAAACACAAAGGGATAGTCTTTGGTGCGATGTTGCACGCGATAATTTCTTGCTGGTTTTGTGTATTACGGGTGTATATACGTTTTGGTCTGCGATTATGATGCCGAGTGGCGGTTGTTGCTGAGTCATGTTTGCCGCTACTATTTCATGTGCATCGGAGCTGATGATGGATGAAAAGGCAAAAACAATGCTGTATTATCATGGTGATCTAGGGCATGCTAAAATGTTCACCAGAAGGAGGGATGTTGGATTTATGGATGAAAAGGCAAAAACAATGCTGTATTATCATGGTGATCTAGGGCATGCTAAAATGTTCACCAGAAGGAGGGATGTTGGATTTCTGCTCAAAACTACCCTGACAGTTTATTATCGAATGAAAAATTAAATGTGTTGCATTAGCATATCCAAACAACCAGACAATTGCATCGCATGGACAAAACAGACAATCATCTACTCCGATAAACACTTCCCCATCTCTTTTTAACGCCATAATGTCTAGTTAATGCTTGTTACAATGCCCGCGTTAACGTCGTCCTTGAAATCAAACCACAGATCTGCGTTTACGTACCGCTTGCGCACATGGGGACATTTCCGGTTTTTATTAGAGTAATTATTGTACAAAATAAAGCAAACCACGCATATATGGCATAGTTTGGCTGTTTGAACATAGATATATATTTAAGTTGTATATGCTGCTTTGTGTGATAGTAATGAACATTCTGAAATATGATGCCAAATGATACAAGACAAATGTCTTATCGGGGTTTCAAATTGCATACTAAATGTCCTGTCGATACTAAGGTTTTCTGCGTTGATCCAAAAGTTCGCTACAGGCGATAACTCTCTTGCCGGCGTCAATCACAACTGATTGTTTCCGCAGTATAAATATATCACATTTATATTCATAACGCACCTTAATATAATACAATTTCTTCAATATATTGAAAGGTATTCTACAAATTGCCTTGCTGTATATGTTGATGTTTTGGTTGTCTGTATTCACATACACATTCCAGCTCGGATAAATTGCCTTATGTAATATCTGCCACCTTGGTCTCATCCAATTCCGTAAATAGCCAGGCCACGGGTAACCTGACGCAACTGACGGGCCGAGAATACATATGGCGTTATTAAGCATGAATCACCGATGTGCCTGATATAAGGTAATTGTTCGGAATTCAGTTCTTCAGGTTGCTCAACTGCCGGTTTTTTGATAATAGAATGCTTTTATTACAAGAGGGATGCTCTTGTACAGTAACGTATTTGTCAAGCGACAGTCAAGTGACAGTTCCACAGAAGGAGAATTTCATGTCTATTTTAATATTTACTTCGACCCGTAGTCTGGTACATGCCACACTAATGCAAACATGTTTTCATAACCAGATTATATACCAGAGCCAGAAAATGAAGTCAGCCAGGGTAACTCTTTAACCACTCTCCGCATCAAACTCCGCCCAGGAAACAATTAAATTTCTTATCATATTCCCTTATCCTTTAACGCAGCCGTTACAAGCGCCGGTAGTTTTAAAATCGGTTTGACCAACAATACACCCGTCAATGTCATATAATATAATTGCTTCACCATGAAACCCATATGTTTGCGTTACACAGGACTTACCCTTTAACGTTCGTTAGGCGTTCCTGCTCCTTCCCGTAGACTGTCATCAATCATTTGACTTCAAACGCTATAAAATACCATGGGTGTGGCCGCACGGAAGGGTACGTGTACGCATGACGCTGCAAGCGTACCAATTATAATTACCCTGCTCCACATAATATATAATATGTTTATTATGAAGCAGCGAGAGACTACTTTGCATGGAGTTGTATTAGCAGGAAAGAACACATCATTTCTCCGTAGTGTATCAAGCCATATCACGTACGCGTCGGACCCGGTTGTTGACGTACGTCAATGTTACGGTGATGAAAAACAATAACCTCTTTTGATAGTGGATTAAAAATATAAGACAACTCAGGTGATCGCATATAAGTAAACGCAATTTTCCTAGAGCAGCAGAGCCTTCTGAACTAATGTACGTTTCCCGGGAGGCTGAATCTTATCACTACCTCCATGCTGGCCACGTTATAAGGGAAAATACTTAATGTAATCAATCAATAGTACAACGAATGACATAACTGAGACTAGGAGTTAACAAATTACCAGTTGCAACGGCTGCTAGCTGGCTTACTCGTAATCAAATCTTATCGATTTGCAAATGAATATCTAAAAATGTTGATCAAAGTTATAGCTATGTCAAATCTCTTTTGCATCAACATAACGTATCGTCGGCGTAAAGGAGCAAATACACCTAAAATCACAAATGGATGGTTGGTATTGATATTCACCCTCAATGCTTTCCTGAATGTTTGCGTTCCTGTATGGGCTTATAACATCTTCTACATACTCATGGGAGCAAACGAGTTAAGATGACAAGCTTGAGCTTGACCTTGGTCTGTCATTTGCCACTATCACAACATTACTGATATACAAGAATTATGTATTTGACCGAGGATGCTCTTCCAAGGCTATTGGTAGGATTAACGGCAGATCTAGCCTTATCCTTTGGGATGAACCATTCACCGTGATTTGCCTGTGTTCGGCCATCATTCGTGAAGCAAACACTTGCGGCATGAAAAAGCTCGGTTACATCAGCCTGCTTGTTAATAAAAGTTATAAGGTATGTCGTCTTGCTTGCGCATCGTCTTGTCTTGGCCTGACTAAATCGCAGCCGCTATGGAACGGGCGATTTGGTAACGATTGTGCTGTAACCACTGCAAGAGCCAGCTAAAGAATTACAGCCATTGATATCTTACGATATGCAAGCCGTCAAGTGTGCATAATACGCCTAGCTGCCAAAAATGGAACTTTTCAGCTATGTAGTTAAATTGTGGCATAAAAGGTTAATAATGTGATATGCAAGACATCATGCATGAATATATTACGCTATGCGTCCATGAAGGCCTCACAGACATATATGGTACCTGTATATAGGCATGAAATTAGCTCTGCGGATTGAATGTTTTAATTAGGGTCCGTCACAGTGATTACTTCTATACCGGCGTTCTAGTATAGTATTACGCCCATTCCAGGAAATGTTTCTTGAGAAACGACAAAATTGTCTATGTTATTGCCAAGCAGGAAATGCTGCAGTAGAGCAATCCGCGTGACACATGGGTATATCTGTTCCCAGTTATTAGAGACACGCTCGGTAAAGCATCACGTAAAACGATTTTTGCTCGCTACAGTTGTATGTGTTAACACCAGCACGGCGATTCAATAAAGCGGTCTGAATTGTTGTTTCCTCTACCACAAATAAATGTATGTTATTAACACAGCTCACTGCATCATTTCTATATACAAAAACCACGTACACGTATCAAATGATGCAATGCCTATTCAATGTTTAAAGAATTGCTCCAGCCAATAGCACCATCTGTCCATTACAGAGGCTAACACACCAATCTAAGTAGGCTGGAGATATTCCAGGTATATCAATCACATGCCGAATGTCGATGCAAAGGGTGGTTTTGCCAGTATATGTGACAGTTGGCTCACTGCGATCACTTTCGCGATGAACAACAGCTGGTCAAGTGTAGATGAATACAAGAACCATGAAAACATGGACCATTTTGTATTAAAGTTTTACTAAAAATGATTTAGGGGCTGCTACATATTATCTTGCAACATTCTTTGCCACCATGGTAATCGATATAAATGGTTTCAATGTTGTTAGAAATATAATAAAGTAGCACCTATCTGGAGTTATAGGGCATGCAAATTCTGAATTCAACGTGGAATTCACGCTATAACTTAATGCCTTTCAGGCAACACCATCTGGCTCCGCTAGATTGCATAATACACTACCTGTCTCTTGGGTCTCATGTAATCTCACTCACAGCCAGGCGGTAAATGGTTTTTGCATTACAATAGGTTTCCTTGCGAGAAAGGTTTCATTTGTCCTAATTTATTGCTTTACGTATATGTGTGTAAGCGTGTGTGTAATCTGTCATGCATGTTGGCCGTTAACCGTTTCTTTTAACAATGTACTTTGACGTAACTACATGCTTTTCCGCAAACATTCAACACTGTCTATCATGAGAGTCACTTGAATATCAACATGTTTAGCTTAAGATTTATTTTGATTAACAAAACTGTGCGCGTCGTAATTTGGACGGCAGCATGTTTTGGTCATGAGGTTATTTGCTTTACTCACAGCGAATATATTAGTGAAATAGAACATTTATCAAACCGCATCCGGCATTATTTTATTTGTCCCAACAAATATCATGATAGTTCCAATATGATCATTAACAGGATGACGCGAACATGCGGCATGTCGAAAACCTCTACAATTAAATGAGTCTGATAGTTATTTTGTTTTTACAACTGATGATGATGTGTTTAGGTTTCATCATGGTTTTATCACGGTCCTCAGGGTTGCTTGGATGAGAAAAAATATGCATCCAGCGTAACAAATACTAAATGGACCAGCTTTTCACAGCAACTTTTTACCAAACGCGAATGTGATCAATCTATTCTTCTCTTTCGTGATGTACAACATTACGATAAAGAAGCCTGTTACAGTCACGTCCTACACTCACACCCGGAGAATTGGAAAAGCGTAGTCATCAGTACAATTTCCAACGTAAAACGCATCCGTTTGAACTGGTCTAAATTATTTTGAATCTTCCTACTGAATCTCTATTGATTATGAGTTTACTATTTGTAAAATGCGTCCTTGATACTCATATGAGAAGTCTCCAAACAAAACCACACTTTTTGAAATTCTTCTAATATCAGATTTGTTAAAGCCTGATCTGCATGCCTTTATCAATGCAATATGAGGCATCCACCGCCATTACAAAAATAGGCTTCTTCTTAGCCATTAAATGGAAAAAAACGACCAAAGCGTGGTTTATCCAACCAGGCCTGCATATGTAGTCTTCCTTAAAGCCAATAATTAACTGTAACGATAACATATAAATCGATTTCTCATCCCTAGAACAGAAGTGTAGAGCAAATCAATGCTTGCCCTACCCTTTCCCTTGACCAACAATTCTACACCCCTAACTATATGACCATATTGTAAATAATTGCAGCCGACCGAAGATCAAAATACACGTTAATGGGGTTTAGCTACGACATTAGTTTCTCATGAAGTTCAACATTTAAACAATGTTGCCCTTGCTAGACATTAACTCCCTGTGCCACCGTCGCTAAATATGATATTTATTCACATATGTGTCCAACTGTTGGCATCAAGGTCTCAACTGAGAGTGTGCAGCAAATAAAGTGCATTCTGTCAAAATAGCCAATTTTCTAAATGGAGAGCTGGTGTCATTTTATAAAACAATTGCTGCTCTGAAACACTCTGAATCACACTACAGCCTTGCACCATTTTAACTAATAATTATTTCTATAAAGTCATATAAAACATTATCTATCATGTTTGTATACTTCCACTAACTTTTCACCCATTATGTTGATGTAATTATGGAGGAACGAACCTTATTTGCTTTCGCATGATTCATCCGTTGGGTTGCCCCAATAACCGGGACATCGACAGCGAAACAATAAATAAACGTGATATATCAACTCAATCACCAAAGGCAGCAGATGCACACACGGAAACCGACAGATACACCGGCATATGCTTCGCTGTGATAAGCCAAAGTAGTGCATGTAATTATTTCCTATTATTGGCTAACAGCGTATACACAAATATCATTATATGTATTGACATCATTTAATTATTGGCTCTGGTTAATTGCGTTAACTGATAAACTGCATTGCATTGACTAGCAGGCATACTATATAGCAGCGCCTCCTGTTGAGCAATAACATATCAAACGCTATGTCGTTTATATGCAAGTTCATTCTCAATTATGTGATTTGAATGCTAACACGAGACTCTTAGATGCAATATGTTGTCAATGACGTCCCATGGTCTGATGTATTGGAGCTGTTAAGCCCCCTAATACACGATAAACACCCAGGTGTGGTTTTGCTGACCAAAACGTCAAGTAACAACACCTGATGGCCTGCTTGTACACGTGTTGTGTTTAATTATTTCAAAGCAAGTATTTTAAAACAGCATAGATTAGGCATTGACCAAAAAAGCCGGAGTATGACATAAACTAATTTCTATCGAAAATAAACCTTGTATCATGCCAACAGCGGGATCTATTAGATATGTAGCTGCTATATAAACACTAGATATGAAATCGGAAGGAGCGAACGAAGCGATTGCGTCACTATTCATCTTTAATAACATAAACGTCACGTCGCTATCGCGGACCGAGAATTAGTGCGTCTAATGTGCGCCTTGGCTATGACCACGAGCGTAGCTGCAATACACGGCTGTATGTTTCACTCCCATCTATTCAAAATTATCAGGTCGCAAGTTACCTAACAAACTGGTTTATTCAACAAACACAATATGATTTAATATCACACTGCCGCTGCCAGAACATGGGGATCAATTTGTCCGTGCATTACATTGGCAATAGAATCATAAAGTACTGTATTTGTTATACCAATTTTGATCGATTCATCAACTTACCTATTGGGTTTTTTTGCAGCGTGGAGTATACATTAACCTCCGTAGATGTCAGGTTTAAATAATCATACTCGTTTACTACTAACATTTGCAAACTGTGCCGTCATGATAATGTAGCATATAATGTTTCTTTTGCAGAAACATATCTAGACAGTTGATTGACTACAGTAAACAGTACATGCGCAGACCAGATAAGGAATACTTTGCCGAAAATATATTGTAAAATGCCAACATGACATCAATAGTATATATGTATATATATAAATATATATATATATATTTATGTAAATATACATATATATATATTTATATAGTTTCTGACATTTGGATTTACGATTGCCTGCCGATATTATCAGCATAACGACCGACACCGATTTCGTATGTTTTAGCTTTTGTTCACACACACTTGCAAGATATGAGCTATGGGTATAATGGCTATATCGTCTCCATTCATTTTTGTTGATATGTCAAACGTCGAACGATTTATCTATACAAAACGCTTATGCCGCGCTATTTGCCCAACCCATTCGCAAATAATGTACTAGACAGCAGCAAAAGCGCACAGGTCATAGGACAAAACTCTCTGCAGAACGCCAACGATGGTCACAGCTCCTAACAAGTTACAATTGCCTTGCCACAATCTTGCATGTCCCTCTTCACAAGGGTGTTTCTGAGAGTCAAGACTCTTTGCTATGGCTGAGGGTTAGCAGTTCTTGTATCTGATATGCTCTTGCAAAATGATTTTAAATTATATTCTTATTCGATTCTTAAAAAACCCGAGCTCTGGTTGAGCAGTGGCTTCGCCTGCAACGCTTAGGTAATCCGATGAAGCATACAGAACAGTTTTACTCCTTCTGCCTTTCCCCTAAAGGGTACTGAAACACCGTTTATGTGCGTTCATATTAGTTCAACTAGATATCGGTAACATATAACCGAATAAATGTGTTTCAAATATAACAATTTTGGTATCAGATGTTTACACAGTCAAACAATTTGACAATGCATATTGCGAATTGAAAATTTCATCTTAGTGTACAGAACTGAGATCGGAGGAATCGATAAAATGTAACATTTAGTGATGTTATTGACAGCGCCAAACGCCGAGTGGCGACTTAAGTCGAAAATTAACGTACGTTTATAACGTTTTATTCTGTAACTGGGATTTATGTAGGACAGAAGCATTATAAAACATGGTGTGAGATGTAACGTAACGTTATTACATTATCTGATCCAATGCATATAATGCATTCTGCGCTGCGATTCATCTCGCATTGAAGTTACCACTGACTAGTGTTACTCCAGTGGTTTTTAAGTGACACGTCTTTCCTTCTCGAGTTAACCGACTTTTCCCTCTAATCTAAGAGCAATCTATTTGACAGTCTTGTAGTGTACAAACAGGACACTAGTCTTATTTTGTACTAGCAGACTATATATATCTAGCCCAACAGACCAACAGTCGATCGGGTACTCCACTTGGTTCATAAGAGCTATATATATATATATATCTAACTGTAGCTGCCCAATCTTAAACCATATCTAAAAATGACAATGAATTGCGGTTTGCTGGATTACGGGATTCCTTCCGTGACCAAACTTTTATCCCTACCCCGGGTCCCACCATGACCCTATTAACCCTAATCTCCACAACTTTATATCCACTGCGTCCCAACCAAAAACCCTGTACAACCTGTAGTTCTCCACCAAATGCCCTAAGACGGATATGCAAGTCCGGTGTTTAATCCTTGATATGAAGTTAAAGATATAGCCTTGAATGCTTATAGCCTTGAATGCTGATAGCCTTGAATGCAAAGATATTGCGCAATATGTGATCCGCAGCAGAGATCTTCAGATCACCAGTGTACCGTCGAGTGCGGTCGTTGTGGAGAAGAAGGTTGACGACACAGACAAAAAAGACAAACCAATAGCCATTCAGTCGATCGAGTACTACCTTGTCAAGAAGGTGCAAAAGCTCAAGTTGTTTCAAAGAACTAAAACGAAACAAAAACAAGCAAATATCCACTCTAATGTCTTCATTCTAATAAGTCATATTTATTCTATATTGAAACAAATCTATCCGAGCCGGATTTGCTAACCCATTTTTGTATGAATTATTGAAAATTAAAAACTAATGGTTCAATAGGACCATGTAGTTTACTTTGTGAAGCTTGATTAAAAGCTGAATTATTCGAGAAATCTTTTCAGGTTAGAGGGGGATTTTTCCGTATCTAATGGACCATCGACATTTCCCTCATTGTATCGTTACTGTCGCGGTATTGTCCTCAAATTTATCTACTGCCAATAATAAATCAACCCCTTTTTCAAACATACATCTCGGCCTGGCAATAGGTCATGCAGCCTTATACCCTGTTCCTTCTTTCGCACATTGTAGCGGTTTTATGTCTACAGGCGGCTGCATCTACAGCCATTGCGTTTACCTCGCCGGGATGACCTAGATAAAATTGAGCTGCTCGTAAGTGCGTGTTACGGCAGTTCCCGCCGTTTAATTTGCTTTACAAGGACCTCAGTCTTGTTTCTCCGCGCCATTCGCCAGGTGGCGCTCTGGTTGTTGTTATGCTTCCGCCCAAACGGAAAACGTGCTATCGAAATTTATCTCCCCAAATCTCCCGGAAAAGTGGTATGTAATTGTTTAATTCCCATGTAATATGAAGTAAAACCTTCCCTATATCACATGTATTAGTGAGGCTGTTTGTATGATTCAGATCATGACAATATTTCGTGTAGCATCAGTGTTCCAACTTTCTAATTGAATGTCACTTTTGTATAAGAATATATAACATTGTGCAGATATTTTCATAGCTTTATTGTCCCTATTATTATAACACTTACCAGATCTCTCTTTGTGAAATGCAGTTTTCACGTTACGAAAAGACGGCGTAAAATAAACGGATGATGCACCTTAACTAGCGTCATTATTACTCGGCGCCGACCGGACCCAGTACAGTGCGGGTGTCCTTGTTTTCACTTCCGATATAAACAAAACAATTGATCTGAAGACCAACTAATTGTCAAACCGCCATCGTCGTTCCAACTCTCGCATTCGTGTAAAGCGAGGCACAAGGAACTTAATTAAGTTGACTGATGAATCGAATTACGCAATTTTATCGTATATTCATGTTTTGCGTACGATCTTAGTGCGATTTTGAAGATAATGCATTAGAAGTTAGTGCTAGATATTATCGGTATCATGTTATCGCTCATATTTACGTTTGAACACGTAGTGATGCTGACTTTATCAGTTCCTGTGTTTCGATGTTTAAATATCAGTTGTATCGGATAGTGTCCTCACATTTTGTGTTTCGATCGATTTGATTACATACATCTGATAGACCTCTAAATATCATCGCAATTGATCAGCACAAGTCTAACAAGAGTACGTCTGTTTTAGAAGGTGGATGTGGATGGTGTTCATCATCACCTATAGTACAGATACTATCTTTACAATTAGTGATGACGAACACCAACAACTCCCACCTTCTTCAGTGAAATGTTTCAACAGATATGCATCTTTTCTCATCTAATTTCATACATATATCTAAAAGCTCCCACTAGTGTGGTTGTTTACACCCGGGGGGGGGGCACTTATAGAGGTAGTACATATGTGCCGCGCAACGGGGTATGTTTTTTCGGCCTCTCGACTTGTATGACAGGTTTTTTGGCCTCATACTTGTATGACAGGGTATGTTTTTCATCTTCAATCTGTATGAGGGGTTATACATTCGCATAATACCTTGTACGACAGGGTATGCTTTTGGCCATTTTGACCTTGTACGATGGGTACGGGTTTTCGAGGTCCCGCGGCACACCTCTATCCAGAATAAGACCAAGTGCCCCCCCAGGGTTTATACTAAGATGATGATGAAGTGAAGAAATCCATGATGTAGACAGATGATCTGAACATTTTCATATTTATTGATTCTATCCATTTGTGACAAATCTTAACAAACTTAGTGGGATGTCATCTTCTGACACTTTGTCTTCCCACTTTTCATTTCCAGGAGCTGAAAAAATACAAGAAATTGGATGACTTAACAAACACAATACCTTGTATATGTATGCACATAATTTCCTGGTTTATTTGGGATATCCATTCACCTAATCTGAAGATTGCATTTTTTTCACTATAAGGTCTTAAAGGTTAATTCTGTTGCAAATGAATCAAAACTTATGTTTTTGAGTTAACTTAATAGTCAAACAACCTGGAGGTTGACATATGGTTCAGCAAAATATAACGTAACCAATAAAAGCATGCATTTTCCAATTGAAATTTCGGCTTGTTTGTCATCTGAATCAAATCAAGTTTGTACCAGGTTATAATGATGTCTTTCCATTCTAGTTATATTATCTTGAAAGAGACTTCCATGTATGATCACAGAGCCAATAAAAGTATTACACTTACCAACAAGTCTACTGAGTTCTGACTGGTCAGCTGAATAAAATAAAGCATACATGTAGATGCTATGGACCAATCATATTTTATCTGGGCGTTTTGATGATATAGCCAATTCTTGTATGGATTATTGAAACAATAAATGCATACACCTACCAGTGATTCTCTTTTCACTCTCCGCACCTGCATCACGTATATACCTCAGTTACATTTAATCAAATGGTTATTGCAGTTAGAGAATTTATATTTTGAAAAAGCCATATACTTAATATGTGAACTATTTATATACTCTGTTCTTACTATCATTGACAGCTGTTGATTGAGGTTGGCCAACATAATTCATCTATTTCTCTGAAAGCCAATGAATAGAAACCATAAAAACAAAGCAAACATGCTAGTTTTACCTATTATATAGTTGGCGCCTTTTTTACAATCAGCAAGAGCGAGTAACCACCTGGCAGATGAGTGACATCACAACTGTATAGGGTATCAGACAGGTTATTGAATAATGTCTTGTAAGTGCAATGTGAATGTAAATATATACATTGTATGTTAGCTGTGTCAGGAATTGGAAAAAGTTTATGCACGCACTAACTGCGTGATAATCATTTTTGTTTTTGCTCCATGTCACTAATCACATGCAAGGTCAATTTGAACTTAACTTGCTGTCAAATGTATATTAGCTTACCCTTGTTGTGGTATTTCACATAAAGTATTTTGCTGTAGACATCTTTTATATAACTTCGGTGGGATGCCAGCCCTGCAGCAACTTCATCACTGCCAGGCCTCATGGTAATGTGTACCCGCTTACTTGCCCCTGTAGGCCTGGCAAGGCAGCCCCCTTCAGCTGTGTCATCTAAACACAAAAATGGCAGCCAAAGTTTCTTTACCAATCAGTGCATAAGAACCCAATTGAATATCAAAAAAGGTGTATTTGTGTAAGATGCTACCCCACGTCCACTGAATAATAACCTCCAGCCTAGTTTTCGATTAAATTCATGATTCTGTAAACATTGCTGTGGTGCATATTGGCCCTCTTTTCATTTGCTGATGCCTGCCTTCTTTGCAAATACTCCCTGAGGCTTTACCCACTCACATGAATACCTTTTGGAGTGATTCGGTGATGGAACAAGTGTCTGGAATATTTTAGTTTAACTGAAAACCAAAATTACCAAAAATTTTCCATTAACCAACATTGATTTACAATCAAATAATAAATGCAACTGAGCTATGAAAATCTAGAAACAAGTAACGAGTGATAACAAAATCATAGTAAGTGTAGTTGGAATTTATCACATGATTTACCAGAAACATTCATTCACTTAGGCAAGGCAAATGGATAAATTATCCATCGGTACATCACTTTTTATGTCTTCGGAAAACGGCCTGATATACTAATTACACTCACTTTGAGGACAGGGGTTACTTTTGGCCCGGCCGCAGTCTCTGGCATAGAAGATTGCTGCGACCGAGCCAATGCTAAACCCTGTGGCTGCTACCATCCCCTGTAATACGAAAATCATTTGACCTTTGACACTAACAGAAATGACCAAGCATATGTTGTCACGCATTA
>CM067358.1:19626162-19638662 GCA_034190875.2 Urechis unicinctus | reverse complement strand
GCCTAGGGGGACTGACGTTCGCCGCCTGCGACCGGGGGTTTTTGCTAACTGCTACTGGGGTTCGCTGGCCGAACCTTAGTCTGTTGGAAATATTGTTGCTGGCTGGTTGGATATATGGGGTGTGGGCGATTTGCTTTGGTGGTTGGGGTGGTCTCGAAAAACGTGCCCCTCTCTGCCAGAACACCCAGTCCCTATACTACTACATGGGATCCCACAGTAAACTTAAAAATTACAAACTTTTTGGTGCGAGGGTACATCATAAATGATAGCGTTATCCTATCTGATGTCACAATAACCCTAATAAAAAAATGAAAGAATGAAGGGATTATAAACCTCACCGGGATAATATCCATTTAAACCATGAAATTTATTATACAAATTATTTGTGTTGCTATATTCAGTACTAAAGGGAGCGTATACATTCTTCAACCTGGTACATGCAATCACACCTGGGTCGAAATAGCCTGGATTATAAACGCATATTGGGTACTATCTACACTAAACTTCACCATATGACCGATAAGCGGTTGTTTGAGGCAACGCGACATAAATTACAACGTGATTATTGGCTTCGGCAATATCAAAGTAAAAATACGTGGTTTTTATGTGAAGACTGGAAAAGTGTCCGGTTGACCGAGACATTTACAAAGAGTGGCGGATATGCATTTCCAAATTGTCAGAGGAGCCTTACCATTGCAAGAACATATAACACATTCATCCGATATGTCATCATGATGAATTCACCTGGATGTATGAAAAATCTGAACTAAGTTCTTTAAATCCCTTATTGGGTTTTGGTTATGCATAGTCAAAGTGCCTGTACCATTGGTTTTAACCGTGTATGTATTGAGCTTGTTTCTCGCTGGAATAGAAAGGCCAATGTTAGATGAATTTATAGTTATACTGTTTACACATTTAACGACCATCGTTGATCTGTAACACTGTTATAAAATTGTGACAAACATCTTAAGTTCCGATATAACGCATACTATAACAATTGATGGTGTAAATAGTTATGGTAACCGTCATCAAGCAATTAGTTAACATTAAAAGCGAAATATGAATATGTATGTTGATCCTCCATTTCTTGCCATACGACAAACATCAAAACAAATTGCGGCATCTAATATAGATCAAGCAAAATATGAAAATATCTTTTACATATATAAGCTCGAATATAGAGAGCCTTTTGCGATGACAAGCATTAAGGTAGATGTCTGCTTTGTGATGTAGACAATTAATTGAAACATATGGGGCTTTTAATCCTCAGAGCAAGCAGATATATCCCTAGCCGGATAACGCAGCAGCCCTTTACCACCCACATCAATAGTTAATGCGACATACGACACAATAGAGTCATCGTTACGGTCCGTCACGATAGTGTTCGCGCATAGTTAAGTAATCCCAGGCAAAGGTAAACAATAAAATGAGCGACGGTGAAGTTACTGGAGGCTCCAGCAGGGGAAATAAAACAGCTTCATATGCTGCCATCTACATCGGCGCGTAACGGTTAATTCATACGAAATAGGTAAAATGAATGCCGTTGCTGACGCCATATGATACATACGCTCGAAGTGATAATGTAAGTTACTATTACTTGGATATTTTGACAAGGTTTAATTGTGACCAATTCGCATAATGTAATGGTGATATTGATGTTTATTGATCAGCTTTTGTTGATATCATCGTTATATATATATATATATATATATATATATATATATGGCAATTTAAATTATGCATCGTGAAACGAATTATATGACAATATTTGAATGTAAAAGAGCAAATGGCACTCTTAAATTAGTTGATCTCTAGGTGTAAGGTAATCAAACAGCAGAAAGACAAACATTTTTCAGTGGTTTTATTGAATCGTAAACCGCCAATCATTGCATAGTCTGTATACTGCGTTTTCCACCTACTCCGCATCTAGCATTCTCTACACACAGACGGACGTCATTATTTAAAATATTCTGCGTCTCGTTGAGCTGGTTCATAAGCTTAGGAACATATGAAACAAGGATCAAAGTTTACTGAACGTTTGCGATGGTAAGGCCCCTCTGAGTATTTGCTAATACAACTCTGCACCACTTTTGGAATTTCAGTTTCCACCAGAAATTTGACTGCACCACTGAGTGTAGGCAGGAGGTCTTTTTTCAAATCTTCGTAAAAGACGACGTACTTTTCACCTTTATACCGCTGAAGCCAATAATCAAGCAGAGATTGATACCGCTTAATTTCCTTAGCCACAAACGATCTGCACTCTGGGACAAAAAAGCTGAATTGACATCCCGTACTTCCAAATAAACACCGCCATACAAGGATCATTTCTGCCACTGTTACTTATATATAACTTACTGTCGCTTTGAAACAGGGTCATTGCAGTCCAGCTCCCGAATTACCATTCTGCCTATTGAATTCACAGAAAATAGCGTCCTTTGGGTTTCTCACCAGAATCAACACTCGCTTGCAAGAATTACCTGTGACCACAAAAGTGCGTTTCAGAGTTCCAAGGTCAAATGTAGTTATAACAAAATGTTGCTAGCAAAGATGGACCCTGTGTCTCACTATACCAAACCTACGATCCAATGCGTAAGTAAAAGATGATTGACAACATACAAAAGCCATTTGAACACCAAGCAATGCTATACTTGACAACTGATTGACAATTGCAAAAGCAGGGCTTGACCAATCGGGTGACATCATCAACACTGGGTCTGAACATGCCTAGAATTCAAATTATTCTAAGTATATAATACGTTAAAATTGATAAGAATACGTGATATATAAATTAATTACTAACGTTTGGTCAGAGACAACTAAAGCTTACGAATGTCCGGTTGTACAATATAATGGAATAGAGTATTTATCTTGGCTAGCTAAAGGCGCTAAAAAAACTTCTTCTTTGTTTTCACAACTCACACACGACTATCGGTCATTTCAAAATTACAACTAATTTGCTAGCACCTCGAAAAATAACGCATATTTTTTTTTCTTTCCCCCTCAGATTCACAGATGCAATACAGACGACACACAGACGCAATACGGGTTAATTCAGTCAAGCTTACACAATGGATCCCGGAATTAGGTTTTTGGACGGAACCTAATTGCCTGATATTGATAAATGAATTGGGCAGGTTTGGTAGCAAGTTTGTTAGGGAGTGGGGCACGCATCTTTTGAAAGTACAGGGAAACTGTTAAACACATACTTTCTGTGAATACCAGACCATGAAGGATGTTTACATACAGCACATATGTTAAACATACATACATACCATGAAGGACGCAACAATATTATGGAATGTCTACTTTTGAGAACAATTTTTCCCAATCTTTGGGATAAACGACATGGCGGATGCAAAAAGTAATGATCACAACAAACATGACCAACAACAGTTTTGATATTATACTGTGTATGAAATCCATAAATAAAACACTTTTACTTAGCACTAATTCGGCTAGATGTGCTACAATGCACGTGTGATATATCAGTCAATGCAATCAAACATTAATGTATTCACGCATGCATGAATCGTCACACGTATGCAGACATATTCACATCCATACATGCATACATACACACATACATGCGTACATACATATATACATACATACATACACACATACATGCATACATACATACATACATACCGACATACATACATACATACATACATACATACATACATACATACATACATACATACATACATACATACATACATACATACATACATACATACATACATACCAGACATACATACATACATACATACATACATACATACATACAGACATACATACATACAGACATACATACATACATACATACATACATACATACATACATACATACATACATACATACATACATACATACATACATACATACATACATACATACATACATACATACATACATACATACATACATACATACATACATACATACATACATACATACATACATACATACATACATACATACATACATACATACATACATACATACACATACATACATACATACATACATACATACATACATACATACATACATACATACATACATACATACATACACATATACATACATACATGCATGCATACATACATATATACGTACATACGTACATACACACATACACACATACACACATACATACATACATACATACATACATACACATACATACATACATACATACATACATACATACATACATACATACATACATACATACATACATACATACATACATACATACATACATACATACATACATACATACATACATACATACATACATACATAGATGCTCACGCATACGCATAGGTTTACGCATGCATATACAAACTGGTAACATTGTACCCAATGATCCATGAGTTTTGATGCAGGATACTCTGGAGTCCCTTATTCATTCTCCTTTGTACTCTGGCGTATTTATTATGATCGAATGGTACACGCTGCCTGTATATATTCCTGTTCATGTGGACATAAATACAATACTGTATTAAAAGCATATAACACGTAACGGCTCACGGCTTGTCTCTACATCGCTTCGATAGAAAATCACAGTTCAATTTGTAATTGAGTTATCCATGTCACAAAAGTACCTGTGGCTTGATGAAGGAGGTGGCGGAACCACGTATAGCTGCGGCCTGGATAGCTGTGCAGTGCTGTCAGATAATGGGTGTTGGATTTGTAGACACATTTTGTTATCAATGCTGTAAAAAGTAAATGGCCGATTAATCGTGTTATTATCAGAGGTTCTTCGTGCGCACTTTGCACTAACCGGAGTCCTGTTTTTTTATGTTTTTCTACCGGCTGGTGTTGTTGTTACTGTGGTGCCGACAGAGGTCGTTGTTCGTTGGTGATTAATTAGAGACGATGTCCTTCGGTTGATACTGTTCCTTGTGTATAATTGGTTACCAGTACTGCTTCAAAGGAATTCTAGCGAACCATTCTTAGCGATGTAACAGTAATGGAAAAAAGAACAGAAACCGCCCAGCAACTATATATGATGCTTGATTTGCCCATCGTGGAATACAGTTAAAAGTGCTATGGTTATGAGCATGTAAGGAAACAAATGTTCTCTTTCGGACGTCATCCCGTATATGCTCCAGTCCACAATGTATTGAATAACACTGCGTTTTGGAAAAGGTCGATGAGCCATATGCATAGTTTGGTGCAAATGAATGATGCAATATTACACCCACGTGTTCTTCTGTGCATACTGAGGAGTGACACCCTGCTAGCACGATGCTAGCCTGAACTCTGCGCATATTTTAATACCCAAATAAGAGAAAAGTGATAAATGGTAAACCCACATTTTAGCGCATATCATACACAAAAACGCATCATTCGATCTATGTCTACCATAGTGAATACACCTATATTGCGCGCATTTCACCAAGAATTATTATTTTCAACAACCGGCCGAGCAGGACAATACCGCCTTTAACAACTGCTTGTTTACAAACTGCTTGCTGCAATACACACACCGCAGCCTCTCCAGGGCGCTGTTCAAACATAAAAGATAAGCCCATTCCGGAAACGGTAATGAGACACTTTCTTCATACCCTGTTTACAAGAAAATATCAACCTTTACTTTTACCTCAGCCAAACCGACACAGGAAAGGAAATGTCGCTGTAGAGAAGCGCGGGCCTGTATCACATAAAAAAGATGCTTAACCCTCAGATACACCATTAACATGTAGAAGAGATACTTCAGCGACTGCAGATACTGCAGTGATGAATTTACCGGTCCCGTGATGCGCCAAAAGCAGGAGAAGTACAACTAGCTATAGATTGTAATGACACGACGCACAGGTTGTAACAGCTGCAGAGGGTACATGTGTGACACACGAGTCTGTCCAGAACCACTGCTTCATCACAAGAAATAACCGAGAAGCAACCCACAAAGCCTGTAATCACAAGCTGCGACAGAGACCTCAAACTGCCGATAAGCGGGATGTATTACACAACCAGTGGAGCCTGATACAGGCAATTTTCAAGGGTGAGAGCAGGGTCATCTTCCTCGGCCATCATTGTCTCAGTTCATGCTGGCATCGCTGGATAAGCTAGTGGATTTGATCCGCCCGATGCCTTGCGAGTTTCAGATGTATAAGAGTCAGACACAGCGAAATTCTATCTTGATTCGGTCAATTAGTGAAGGTAATTTGAAAAAGCATACGCAAAGTTGGTCTATGCTGTGAAGTTTTCCCATTTTTACCAGGCTCGTAGAAGTAGCAAACGCCAACATCAGATATACTAATTTAATGTGTATATAATTAAATTTTTTTTATGGCGGTGATCATGTGCTGACTTGTAGTGATTGATATGCAGGCTTCGTAGTTCTGTATTATAGCAGTGTCGGGAATCATAGCGATTGTGTTTGTCACAATGTCTCGCGGTCTCTCGGCCTTATCTTGTACAATGCTCGTGTGATCTGTTGTATGTCGGCTTATAACCATGCTACATGATATTATAATTACTTCTTTTGTCGACAGGGGCGATTATTATTTCCTCTCTTCTCGTGACAGTCGCCATCATAGCTAACACGACTTATTAATTTCCTAGCCCACCCACCACTGTTTTTATATCTTGTCTTGTTGTAGTATATTCAAATGTACAACTTTGCTGTGTGCGATGTACGATGCTTAACTTGTTCCTTATATATGCACCTTTTTTTCTAATAAATAGGCCCATTTGTCAACTCCATATGTGACTTATGTTGCACGGCAAGCAGGCTGCAAGGCTTTTAATTACTCTCTTAACCTTGTTCATTTTACTATATTACTATATGGCCACCCAACATAAATCTATTTATAGTTTTTTTAACTCTGGATCTACAATGATGTTATGCTCCTGGATCATTGTTCATCACGGTAATAACAGCGGTCGATCATGTACGGATTACATATCTGTGTCAAGCAGCCCAGTAAGATGTAGAATTAAGGCGCCATTTCATCAAGAGCTCAAAAGGTCAACCGTGCAAACTATTTTCTCCCCCGCAAATGAAAAGCTTGTTTTGTAATTAATTATGCAAGAAGTGGCCTTACCGTTAAGGTATGGCATGACAACATTGCGCTCGCAATATTATGCAGCGTTTTTATTGCTGACCTTACCACGTTGTTTGGCCAATTGTTAATTACGGCATTTAAGATCACATCACGAGGTTGATGTCCTTACTTATTCAACAATTTATAAAAGCTAGTGTTTGCAAGGTTCTAAATTTAAAATGGACAGACTGTATTGAACCTCATATTGATATGCGCTAGAGTAAAATTAACCTGCTTCTGCTTTGCAAAAGGTAGAATAGAATGATTTGCAAAAGGTAAAAAAACGAGTTTTATGCTTGAATCGACCAGTAGATGAAACATTGTTCACCATTGTAGTAAAATCTATTTAGCAGAAAGGACGTGGGCGCCTGCCTTTCGTGAAAACACAATGAGGGTACTCTTATGAGACCATTACATCTACAAAGCCAGCCCTAAAGCCTTAAGACGGCTTGCAATGTGGCCATTTATAACATTTACTAAAGGATATTACACTACGCCGAAGAATGAAGGTCTTTATGGTTATTCACTTCAGTAGGCAAGCAAAACATCTACAAAGCCAGTCCTAAAGCCATAACACGGCTTGCAATGAGGCCATTTATAACATTTACTAAAAGGATATTACACTACCCCGACGAATGAAGGTCTTTATGGTTATTCACTTCAGTAGGCAGGCAAAACGATATTTGTAATTTTTGGTGGCGATATCTTAGCAATTTATATATATAGAATTATATGTTGAATTATTATGCTTTATCAGATTGTTGCGGTTTGCTGTTTGCCACATCATAAGCATTTTAGATTTCAGTGCCGAGGCTTCCCGCACTTTATGCAAAATGAGTACACATTAGGGAAATATGAATTATAGGCCGTTTGGTTACACTGCCTGACGTGATAGTAGCCGCTGACGAAACCAACATCTAATTTAAAAAGAAAAATGGAATGTCTCAAACAATACATTCATGAAATTTGGATGCAAATTGTACCATTGTACTGTTCTGACATCCACGCTAATTTTAATCACAAGTAATATGCGAGATGTATCATTATACCTGCGAGATATATAATTATACTTACTCAATAATATAATAATATGCTAAAAGTGGAAGTTATGCCAATGATCTCACGCCCAACGAATAATATTGGATATCTAAGTATCTTACGACAGCTAGGTTTGTCTCGCGTGTTATCCCTTTGTTGTTTAATTATTTCATGCATGATCAAGTAAAACATGTGATTGCTATTGCCTAATGGTTTTGCGTATGTTTGTGTATTAAATACGCTACGTGTTATGATAGTGTTTATTAAACCAGCCAATGAGATGTAATCTTCATCCGAACCCTATAAATACTAATAATTATCCACTCTACATAGCGGGCAAATTATTCATGATGTATTGGGCAAATGATCAGCCGGAGAAGCCATATACTAAGGCAGACTTGGTTTCACACAGATAAGTTGAGAATGCATAAGTTCATCGCTCATTCGAAGATATCCTGAAGTCAGTTGGTGTTCATTTGACGCCAGAAACATCTCCGTGCTTATTTATTGAAGAAAGCCGTGTGTAGGCGGTAGCAAAGTGAATATTATTATTATTATTATTATTATTATTATTATACCAAATTTATATAGCGCCAATTTATCAGGAAAGATCTCAAAGGCGCTGCACAAGCACAGATAAATTAAATGTTAGCTTACATATCGGATATTCAAACTTTAAGAAGACAATAACATCTATTAAAAATAAGGACAATAGTCAATAGATAATTGGTGCTGAGCAGACATTCAGTATGTTCAAACTGGGTGTATTTCTGTTGCACTGAAGTGACAGAATGGATTGATAGCCCAGCTTTACCTCCTCGCTTCGTTGTTGTTGGACCTAGGAATACTGTGAATCCTGTAACCTGATGGCACGAGTTGTTATAGTATCTGCTGATCACCAGCTGTGCCCAGCAATGTTTCTGATAGAACTAGAATGTCCATGTCCTTCTCTGTAATCATATCTGCAAGTGACTCAGTCTTGTTCCTAACCGACGGTGCACTGTGAGAAATGTACCTGAGTGGCTGATCTTACTGTCAGTTTTGTGACTGACTTCGACATGAAGCAGATTGTATATACCTGATGACAATGATGCAGGCCTTTTATGTCCTGGATTACAACTGCTCAGTGGTCTGTGTCCAATCCGTCTCAAAGTCTCAATAGCTGCAGGGAGAGACACCAGGTTGTTTATCTGGCCCTTTCTGTGAGTGGTAAAATCAGCTGATTGGTATTGCTGTTGTGGAGCTGATGTACTACTGACTCTAATAGCCCTGCGCAGACGAGCGCCACCTCTAGCTTTCCTTGTGGTGTGTCTGTGGACGCCAAGCCCTTTAAGGCTATATTAAGGCTTGTCTTGACTTGCATTGTTGCCTATCCGTCATTAAACGCCTAAGAATCGAAAAACTATTTAATCGACGAAACGTATTACGTACTATATTTTCTTTATTGCATCTCGCATACATACCTGCAGATCTCTTCGCGAGCGGTATAGCAATGATGTAGAGCATACGTAATATTCTTCTATCCCCGTTATCCTAGGAAATGATAACTGTTATACGTCCGTGATAAATATCAGCCACAAGTTAGAATCTATATTAAAAGTTTATTTCACTAAGAACGCCACTACTGTATTCGCGCCGCTGTATGCCGTCATCTTTTCCGTTACAATAAGACCGGCATATGCTTATTTTCTACAGTTTGGATGCACGGTGTTATCCCTACCCCAGCAAATACGCCGACATATTTTTCATTCTTCAATCCAATCATTTAACTATAAGTTTGGCTACATTGCTATATTTTAAATAAAAAAAGGTGCTTTCAAGTTATGGCGTAAAAACTGATGAAAGAATGTTTTTCTCGAATCGACAACAAGTGTAAAGCATGTCTGATAAGTATCGTGTTAATTATTGAAACGTCCTGAAGTATGAGGCAGAATATTTTAGATGACAATATCTTGCCTCACACTTTTTTAAACCATAAAATACATATACTTTACATATATATGGGCTCTTAACAAGGTTGTAGCTCGCATGATCCTCGGGCATCCATTTAGATCGAGCGTATCTGCGAAATTTGAATTATGGATCAATCTAACAGTCAAAAGTACCGCTACGCCTTTAAAAAGCTTGAAATGTTCGTTGTTTTCCTATGGAATTGCCTCTAACAATCTAACAGTATTCCGGCATTGACGCTCGTCAGAATTTGTAGCTTGGAGAAAATCATAACATTCGAATCTGAGTTTCACCATTCGACGTATTCCAGACACTCATGTATGTTTTGTATATTAATGACATAATCTTATTCTGGAAGCGTACTGCATATTCGCTTTAGCCATTGTTTTACAACTGTCTTCTGTGGTCACCTTACTATCACGCGACTATTGAGGAGACGAATAAAGGGGTTATAACTATTTGGTTCTCCTTGCGGGAATTTTCCAACTACATCCTACATGTTGGCATATAACGTTCCGGCGTTGAACCTTTTTTGGAATGTCATGACAGAATAATGCTTGCAATTTGTTCTCCTAATGCAAGAAACATGGTTACAGGCAAGTTTAAGAGTCAAGACCTCTGGACTAGCATGCATTCGTGTTACAAGGTACCTTAATCCCCATAGATACAGAAGAAAAACCAAAATATATATATATATGTGTGTGCGTGTGTGTGTGCGTGTGTGTGTGTGTACGCGCGCGCGCGTGTGTGTGTGTGTGTGTGTGTGTGTGTGTGTGTGTTTGTGTGTGTGTGTGTGCGTGTGTGTGTGTGTGTGTGTGTGTATGTGTGGTTATACGCGATGCCTTGTCGGTATTGACACGGGGTGTGTTCTTCGTGCTTGACAAGCAAACGTTTAAACATCACGTGTGTACATTTAGGTCAAAATGTGGGAACTGGGTATTCATTGTGTGGTATGAAAGCAGTTTCGAAGTTATCGTCTGTGCATTGCATATCAGTAACGTGCTGCCAACAAATCATTGCCGATATGAAATCTGGTGGAAATAGACACCTTTCACACTATACATCCCAGCAGCTTTCCCCTTGAAAAATACTTCGACAAACGTCCGTCGGTTAAATTTACAGCCTTGGTTTTCGGGAGCAGATTTAGATGTAGTTTAAGATATTCAGACAGGTCGTTGCTTATTAGGACCACCCTATACAGAGGCTAACGTGATTAAATCCCCTGATTGACCAATACCTTTCTATACTTTGGCTCTAACCTGTACCTAAGGTTTGACTAGCCTGTCAAAGTGAGTTTTTTTGCAATATCGGGTTAATGGTTATTTGTGGGTTCCAACAGATCTGTACCTGCAGTCTTGGTTCTGTGTGTCATGTTAAAAGTAATGAATGATTATCATTATTGCCCTTCCAATCAATGTCCTAATGGGATGAAGAAATGTACCCCTTAACTCTTACCCTGAAATACTGGTCGCTAGTTGATCAAAGCAAATGTGTGGGCATAAAGTGCATACTTGTCTTTCAAGTAATGCCGGGTGTCATATGTCGGGAATGTAATGCTGATATATCATGGGCAATAGATTATGTAAAAGTACAAGCAATAAACGTCGATCCTGCAAACCTCCATGTTGCTTTTCCCTTCATGCTCGAGTAAGTTGTCATGAAGCCCAATGGTTTTATTATTTTCGGCAACATCCAATGGGCGCTTCTGTGTTGGAGCGATCACTGTTACTGTCACTGTGTAGCAGCTGCCTCTGTCACTACGAGGTTTGCTCATTGCAAGGCGTTTATTGGCGAATTCGATTTATCCGTCGCCTTGGAATTATAGTTCAATATATTTTTTGAAGGACAAGTTTGAGTAGATCATCAAACATGTAGCTCGACAATGCAGCAGTGGTGTGGTGCTGAATGCAGCTTATGACCCCATATACCTCAGTACAAATACACATATGAGATTGAACAGAGCCATTGGCTATGTGACCTTAAGATGGTATTGCCTCCAGCGATATTTTGTCGGCTCGAATTGGGTGTATATGCGCAAATGCTGATGTTCAACAAAAAAGAGAAAAATAAATATATAGTATAAGACGTATTTAATCTTGCTCTGTTAACTTATTGGGCATTTTCACTGGGATGAAAAATAATGGTTTCACTGAAGCATGTGCACTCTCTTAATTCCCTCCAATAAGAACATTGACAAGTTGTTCCGCTGGTAATAGTTCGAGTATGACGCAATTTGAATGCTTTTAGCCGAGTGTGACTGCAATATGTGTTAATTGTGCCAGGTGCATGTAGATTACGACTAGCCAGCATGAACTACTCTATTGTGCGTCAAACATATGTCATAAAGCCGATGCTTATAGAAATAACAGTAACGTTTTCAACTGTATACGGCATCAATAAACTATGATGGCAAATTACATTGTCTGAATCGGATCAAAATAATTCTGCAC
>CM067358.1:19518662-19623662 GCA_034190875.2 Urechis unicinctus | reverse complement strand
CATATAATTAAAAAAATATATAAAAAGACAAATGCATTATGACCTTTTAAAACTATTCAGATCAGGATTTATTTCATAACTGAAGAATAACAGAATAAAGGTTTATTTTACGTCATCAAATCTAGAAATCAGCCCTCGACTATTCAACCGAGTGGCATATTGCACCGGGTCCTTGGTACCGTTTAGGTGTGTTGGTGGCGGACAGGGGGGCCATGGAACTTTAGACAGTCGGCTGTCATTTCAAGCGTGGGTTGATGAGAAGCTGGATTCAAGGTATTGTGCGTATCAAGTACCTGTTTGTAACTAACGAACTATTTTATTCGATAGAAAGTTACATAGCGGCTGTGCCTTGCCCTTAAACCCGTACTGCACGCTTTAACTTGCTTACTGGGCTTCATGTGTGCAGCAACACACGCTACTGTGCATGACACTATGACACTCAATATTTATAAACTTAGCTGCTCTGTTTTACTTGCATGAATAGTATCTGGGTATAGGTAAACGCAATTAAAGGACTCATATTGGCTATTCAATTGTAATGAAGAGTTTCGGAAACGATGACATGGGTCCTAATGGACTCTCATTAGTCACTTGGGAGTGCAAATCGATAAAGCCCCATGAAAGGGTGTAGATTCAAACTACAAGGTCAGTCTTAATCTGATTGACGAAACAGGATTGTACTTCAGTTACACCGGGATTTCTGGTAATTGTGGGTTGATGATCTAAATTGGGCTACCACGAATCAATTACTGTTGGGCGTGATCGTTGTCTGATATTTATAGACGAAGGCACTGCGCCTTTCCAGGAAACGCATGACAATCAACAGACAACTCTTTTTAAGGTAGCCCCATGACCATAATAAAGTGAAATGGGCATGTTAGCTTCACAGTCGATTTCGAGGCGAGGAACAAACTAAATGCGGCTTTTGTGGGAATTGAAGATTAGTGCACTCACCAAGTATCACGTCGTGATGTGCTTTGTACTCAAGACGCTTTCCGCTCACAACTGACCAAGTGTCTCGTCGCAATGCGCTTTGTAATCAAGATTCTTCCCGCTCACATCTTAGCAAGTGTCATTATCATAAGATGATAATAAATCAGCAGTTACCTCAGAAGAGAAATAAATAACGATAATGTTTTGAGAAGCGGTACTTGGCAAAGATACGCCGGTCTAAGAAACGATAGTTATGCGTGTGTATTTCGTTCGTGTGACATAGTATTGATGGCACAGAAAGTATAGCGCACAGCAGTTTTGACTATGTTAGTCTCTTTTTCGCCTTATGAAATTTGATATACCAGCCTAAGACCTGATGGTGATGACAAATGGCTGTCTAAGACCTTATGGGGATGAATGGCTGTAGCGAAAAGGCATTGGGGACAATAAATAATTATAGAAAACTATCCAAGTTGTATACATGAAATGCAGCGGGACTGTTATTAATATATACAGCTCTTGACCCTGAAAAGAAATCTGCGTTTGTTGGTACACACACCGTAAGCTTTACAACTAGACGCGAAGAGCCATTTTCTGCTAGTTCTGTCTTACTCTCAGGCACCATTTAAGTGTAATGTTAATTATTTAAATAATTTAACTTTGATAACAGCAATGTCTTGACATTCAGTCCCGAAAAAAATCGCCGCCCCCCCAACAAAACAACCGATATTGTTCTAAAATTGTGATATGTTAACAGTCTAAGCATGTTTCCGCATGATCCCCTCGATATGTTTTGAGGGCTATTGTTGTATTACATTGCCCTTTTGTCAAAATGTCTTGTTTTCTAATACTAACAAATTCTTTACTCTCCAAGGATGGTATAATATTGCCATCAATAACTCGCAGTACATTAAATTCTTGGTGCATGCGCATGCATTTAAGATGTCTGTAAATGTTGGGTAAGTGACGGTATTGTCTTCGATTTTAGCACCGCGTGTGTATTTTAAGCTGTAGTAATTTGGCTAAATATGTTTAGTACGAATAAGGTAAATATAGAAAATACATCAAAATGTATACATACATATATATATATATATATATATATATATATATATATATATATATATATATATATATATATATATATATATATATATATATATATATATATATATATATATATATATATATATAGTTATAGTATTTATGCATGCGCACGCATTTAAGATGTCTGCTAATGTTGGCGGAGTCATGGTATTGTCTTCTATTTAAGCACTGCGTATGTATTTTAAGATGTAGTAATTTGGCTTAATATGCTAAGTACGAATAAGGTAAATCTAGAAAATACATAAAAATGGATATATAAAATATATATGCATACATATATATATATATATTTATATATATATGCACATATATATACATATATATATATATATGTATGTTTACATATGTATATACATATATACGTATATATAAATATATATGCATATATATAAATATATATATATACATATATATATATATATTTATATATATATATATATATATATATATATATATATATATATATATATATATATATATATATATATATATATATATATATATATATGTATATATATATATATACAAAGGACGAGTAGATATATTCGAAATTATCGCAACCTTCGTTTATGAGTGCAAATTATTTTTCATATTGCCACTATATACCACGTGCATGACGTCATGGTGTGAACAGCAGTGAGTCGATCGTGAAGTTATGTCGGCATCGGTGCGTGCCACACGTTTTATCTAAAACCATGTCTAGACGCTTGTCTTTCAACTCATTAGAATTCATATCACTTAAGACCACAGCATGACGAAAGTAATTTAAATTTAGAGTATCGGCTTCCGAATAATGTCATCAATAGACGGGCGTTGCGCTTGAACATCGTTTGTAGCAGGAGGTATTACGTATTAGAATAATGAACCATATATATATATATATATATATATATATATATATATATATATATATATATATATATATATATATATATATATATATATATATATATATATATATATATATATATGTGTGTGTGTGTGTGTGTGTGTGTGTGTGTAACGTATTAGAATAATGAACCATATCTAACAAAGCAGCATCTAGGTCTTATATATATATATATATATATATATATATATATATATATATATATATATATATATATATATATATATATATATATATATATATATATATATATAGATACTATATATATATATATATATATATATATATATATATATATATATATATCTCTATATATATATATATATATATGTGTGTATGTGTGTGTGTGTGTGTGTGTGTGTGTGTGTGTGTGTGTGTGTGTGTGTGTGTGTGTGTTACGTATTAGAATAATGAACCATATCTAACAAAGCAGCATCTAGGTCTTATATATATAAATATATATATATATATATATATATATATATATATATATATATATGTGTGTGTGTGTGTGTATGGGCGTGTGTGTGTATATTTATATCAATGAATCAAAAGCCACACGATCCCTTATATAAATGGGTTTCTATTTTGTGCATAATTTACTTTAATAATCATCGAAAGGGTCCTCTGACGCATCCGCAGTACGCATATAATTCAGTTTTATTGTAGTCTTAGGTATTAGTTATTTTCAAGGACCACGTTTACGCAGAATTGACACGCCATATTCCTGTGGCCTGAATTGTTCCTTTGGATGCTAATCTCTGAGATTTACGGTTATGTGAGTCGACCTTCTTTGCACTAAATCTGCTAGCCTGGAATTGTTAAGACATAGGTAGTAAAAACACAAATCATGCTGCCGCAAAACTTTGTAAATTAGATTTTATCAAATAAATTCACAGGTTTCCTCCCCCTAGAGATTGGACGGTGAATACGCTGGGTAATGTTGAAACAAGCGTAAGAATAAAAAAAATGTGAGACATTGCTGAAAGAGCAGGAAAGATTTCTGTTGAATTTTGCAGGGCTTCACCCCCTTAGATGCACACATCTATTACTTGCAATGCACACAGTAGTATTCTACTGTATACATTTATGAATGGGCATACATCTTTTTAAGCTTATTCTGCAACCTCTGTATTGATAATCATATTAAAAACCTGTATAATTACATGTCGCTTACTTAAACATACATTGCTTTTGAATCACGTATCGATATATTGATTGTAATGGGTTATGTCAAAACAGCAGTTACCTGGGTTTTGCTTTACCCGATGTAAGTTGCTCAACCGAGTTTATTCAAGTACTTCTTAAATTCTTACCTTATTCGTTGCTATCGGTTCCTGTATATTTTGCGCTCAAAGCCTGATGTATTCGCTTAAGGTTCATTTCGTAATCAGTTAAACTTGATGAAGAAGAATTTAATATCTGTACTTCAATAGCCTATCTTCATCACATTATCATAAAGATTAAAGCTATTGTTAATGTTGACAGCGAGTAAGTTTGGTTAACGCAAATACACACAATCCATTGTGCAGTCTGTCACATTACATAGAACATAGGTCAGCTTGAATCAAACAATCAGCGTAAAGCTAATTTGTCGAAGGGAAACAAATGGAGGTTGTTAGTTATAGCCCGACAGAAGGAGCAACATTGCATTGCTTCATCGTAGACTTTCGACAAAAAAGCAATTATGCCCGTAAAGACTTACATGACAATCACAATTTTGAACCACTTAGAAACAAGATCTTTGCCGATGATTCATCAAATTGAGGTAAACAGCTGTGTTAAGTACAACACTAAAAGGTTTTGTTCCTGACTTGAGATGCATGTGATCGAATGTAAAATGAATCATTTATTGATTGATGAAACAACACCAAGCCGCCTGAAGAATTACTAAGTCGGCTGTTTGTAGGAAAGTATTTTGTGTTTGTCTAAAATTTCGCTTAATGCGATAGTTTCCCCGCTGTCATCAATCACAACCGATTGATATATAAAATATATCTCACTTAAATTACTACAAGCAGCTCACCGTAACACAAATGCCTCAGTCTTCTAAAGAATGCCTTGCTGTGTATTTTGCAGAGGTTCACATCTCTCAAGAGATCAAGGTCATATGAATTTGAAATCCATCGGGGTTAGACACGGAAACGGCCGCTCACACAAGCTAGGGTAGATTGCCTCATATAATAGAGATCGCCTGGGTATCATCCAATTCCGGTAATATCCTGACTTCAGGTTATCCTTAGGCAACTAAGGGGTCCCTGAAAAGATTATATATGGCTTAACTATGCCTGAACCTGGGTAACTGTTAGGAATCAAAGAGCAAACACTATGTGCATTTAGTTCCCTAGGTGAATCAACTGCCGTTTTGTAACAATAGAAAGCGTTTAATAACACAAGAGTTGTCCTTTCACAGAAACGTGTTTGTCTATGTGATAGTTCTATAGAGGGAGAATTTTATAGCGTAGTATGCTGTCCTTCTGCTTAGATTTACGCGTCCAGGCCTGTCAGTGAGAAAGATACGGAATATATCGTACGAGACATCAGCGACTCTCTTACCACGTTTGATGTTTACAGAAATACTAACTTCGACCCGTGGCCTGGTACAATCCATGCTGATGCATAAAGGTTTTCACAGCGGTTCATCTGTAAAATGTTCTGTTTTGTCAGGAAATTGCATTATAGTTCAGAATAAGCAAATACAGCAAACCAGCGTAACTATTCAATCACTCTTCGCGGTGAACTCTGCTGGACAAAAAAATCCTTATATTGAGTTGCTTATATTTGTTTAGCGTCCGTCAAAAGCGATTACTCTGAACGACATATTGAAAGGTTACGGATCTCGACGTTGTATTCCACAATTCATGAATATGTGTTGCTATGAGAGAGCGGTAGAGTTACAATCGGTATTATCGACAATACACGCGTTAATAGCAAATAGTATAATTGCACCACCATAAAACTTGTGACATAGTCTGACCCAGGTCTGTATTTTCTTGTAATCCCCACATTATTTATTCTACACGGATGATGTATATATGTGATAGAGGATGCTCTTTTAATGATATTGGTCGGATAAACTTCGGATCTAGCAACATTTGTTTGGATGGCTCTTCCTCGTGCTCTGCCTATGTTCGGCCATCATTCGTGAAGCAAACACTTGAGCCTCGATAAAAGCCC
Source organism: Urechis unicinctus (assembly GCA_034190875.2). Classification (NCBI taxonomy): domain Eukaryota; kingdom Metazoa; phylum Annelida; class Polychaeta; order Xenopneusta; family Urechidae; genus Urechis; species Urechis unicinctus. The sequence goes on along the minus strand of CM067358.1, from coordinate 19,617,556 downwards.
GACTACATTGGTCTGCGTTTTGGTAAAAGTTATTGGGTATTCAGCCTTGATTAAGTTCTCCATTTGCTGGCAAGAGTTGTATAATGTTATGCAAATTTGCATCTAATGGATCAGAGATGGACTTAAAATAAATGTGACGAGACCATGTCAATCAACAAATGTTTTACTGACCTCATTTTGTATAATCTTATCCAATTTAAGCATTTTGCACCCTGTGACGTTCGTTAACATATGCATACTTAGAATAGTATCAGTCGATTGCCATATATATTTTTCATGCACGGTTCTAAAGGCTGGCATAATATACTCATTATGGGGTTATATCATTCCGAATATATACAACAAGCATTATTCCATGTGGGTCAGAAGTGCTTAATAGCAAATTGATTTATCGCTAATTAATGTCAGCACCAGAGTAGTTTACAATGTACTTAAGCGGTAAAATTAGGGATCAGCAGAATAAATTGAGCAGTATTTCTGTAATCATTATATGAATGTTGCATTAAGAGATGGCACAAATGGGTTCGCTCCATGTACAATAGTTCAGCATATATTTATGTAGCGGAATGCATTGCAAATATCTTGCTTCAATACAGGAACGTGTTACGCATTTTAATATCTATCCTAGAGATGGCTTCGTTTATTCTGCTCATTTCATCAAGTCTAGAACAGCTATCGGTTTACGTCCGATCGACAGCGATAAAACCGCGAAGCTTGTAAAAGTGTTACAAAATTGACTGTATAATAGGTAACGTTGTGTCCAAGAACATCAAGTATCGTGCTCGTGTCAATCATCACCAATCTATAAAACATAATCAGGTATTTGAAATAGTAATCAATTTTATTCCGAATTTGATTGATTTACAAAGATGACATTTCGTGTTATCATGATCGACTGATATACAGTAGCGAGATGTATATATGGTCTCAACTTAAAGTATCTGATAAACAATATTTGGTTTTCTATGAAGGTAGAGGCAAATAGGTAAATAACAATGTTCTAAACCAAATGTTACCATGTTTGTCTGGTTATTTGTTCAAGTTTTATTCATGCCTGAAATAATTTTATATAAAACGAGTATGTAATTGGTTTCTCACATTTCAGGTCTAAGCGCAGAAGTCAAACACGCAAAGTCAAGTGGGTAAAAATAACTCGTATACCATACCACGTCAGCAAAATGCTAGATCTGATTTAGCTTTAAGCAGCTTACTTCAGTTTTGTCGACTCGGTAAAAAGCATGGAAAGATAACGGTGAACAAAGTTTGAAATGCTTTGCCTATCTATCATGGGCGTCAAAACGTTTTGGTCTGCGCTTCTTATGCCGATTCATGTTGTCCGCTGCTGTTTCATATGCATCCGAGCTGATGATGGATGCAAACGCACCACCAACGCTATAGTCGATTATTATCGTGGTGATCAAAATGTTCACCAAAAAGAAGGATGGTCTAGTTAATGCTTGTTACAATGCATTCGTTAACGTAGTCTTTGAAATCAAATGAACACCTATGACTAGCACAAAACTGAACCAACATACTGTGGAGCACATGGGGACACTTCCGGTTGTTATTAAAGTAATTACTGTACAAAATAGAAAAGCCATGTATATGTGGCATAGTGTGGCTATTGAAACATAGATTTACATTAAAGATGTATTTGCTACTTTGTTTGATAGTATTGAGCATTCGGGAATATAATGATCAATAATACAAGACGGCCAATTGCCTTCCAGAGCTCCACAGTGCAAAACTAAGCCTTCTGTTCACACTACGTATTCTGCGTTGATCTAAATATTTGCTTAAGGAGATAACTCTCTTGTTGGCGTCAATTACCGCTTATTGATTCCACAGTATAATTATATCACATTTATATTCGTACTCGCACCTTAATATAATACATTTTCTTCAAAATATTGAAAGGTATTCTACAAATTGCCCTGCTGTATATGTTGACGTAAGGTTTTCTGTATCCACAGATCTGGTAGTTATGCTAGAAAGTTAGAAACGTAAACACATAAACCTTGTGCCCCTGCTGCACTGGCCACTAACACATTACAGCTCGGGTAGATTGCCTTATGTAGTATCAGTTGCCTGGGTCTGATCCAATTCCGTAAATAGCTAGGCCTCTGGTAACCTTTGCGCAACTGAAGGGTCTTTAGCGAGAATACATATGGCTTTATTAAGCATGAATCACTGATGTGCCTGATATGAGGTAGTTGTTCAGAATCAAAGAGCCATTGCCTTGCGCATTTAATTCCCTAGGCAGCTCAATTGCCGGTTATTAATAATCGAACGCTTTTGCTGCCGAGAGGGATGCTCTTGTACAGTAACGTATTTGTCAGGTGACAGTCAAGTGACAGTCCCACAGAAGGAGGTTTTCATGTATATCGTAATATTTACTTCGACCCGTAGAATATACCACACTGATGCACACATGTTTTCATAACGGTTCATATATAACAGTTGTTCTGTTAAGTGAGAGGGTAATTATTTAACCACTCTCCGCATTGAACTCGACCCGGGAAACAATTAAATTTCTAATTATATTCCCTTATGCTTTTACGCCGCCGTTACAAGCGCCGTAGTTTTACAATCGGATTGATCAACAACATACCCGTCAATATCATATAATATAATTACTTTACTATGAAACCCATATATTTGCTTTACACAGGACTTACCCTTTAATGTTTTTAGGCATCCCAGTACGGAAGGGTACGTGTACGCATGGCGCTAAAAGCGTAGCAATAACAATTACCCTGCTGCACATGATTTCCTTGTGAGCTACTATTTCATATTTTGATTATGAATCAGTGAAAGACTTTATGAGCATGATGCCTTTGTTTGAATCTACTTCGCATGGAGTCGTATAAGCAAGGAAGAACGCATCATTTCTCCTTAGTGCATCAAGCCATATAACGTGCGCGTCGGACCCGGTTGTTAGCGTACGTCAATTGTGCGGTGATGAAAATCAATAACCTCTTTCGATTTTTCTAGTGCATCAAAACTATAAGACAACACAGTAAACGTAATTCTCCTAAAGAACTAATGTACGTTTCCCGGGGGGTGGTTGTTAAAACAAACCCCCATACTGGCCCCGGGAAAAGGGGAAATGCTCAAAGTAATTAATAAAATAATACAACGAATGATATAACAGAGACCAGGAGTTAACAAATTACCGTTGTACCGGTTGCTAGCTGACTAACTCGTAGTCACATCTTATCGATTTGCGAATGAATATCTGTAAATGTTGATTTAGGTCATAACTAGATTCTATCTCGTTTGCCTCAACATAACGTATCGTTGGCATAGAGGAGCAAATACACCAACAAGCAGAAATGGATGTGTTGTAATTGATATTCACCCTCAAAGCTCTTCTGAATGTTTGCGTTCTTGTATGGGCTTATAAAGTCTTCTACATACTCATGGGAGCAAACGAGTTATCATAATAAGCGTGAGTTTTACCTTGGTCTGTCATTTGCAACTATCTCCACATTAACTGATAAACTCGGATGATTGATGCATTTGACCGAGGATGCTCTAGGTAGGATTAACGACAGATCTAGCCAAATCCTTTTGGATGACTACTCACTGTACTTTGCCTTAGTTCGGCCATCATTCATGAAGTAAACACTTGAGGCATTAAAAAGCTCGGCTACATCAGCCTGCTTGTTTTCCAACTTGCTTGCGCATCTTCTTGTCTTGGCCTGACAAATCGCGGCGTTAAGGAACGGGCGATTTGGTAACGGTGGTACTGTTACCACGGGAAAAGCCAGCTAGAAAATAACAGCCATTGATATTTTGCGATATTCAAGCCGTCAAGTGTACATTATACACTTAGCTGCCAAAAACGGAGCTTTTCAGCTATGTAGTTAAATTGTGCCATAAAAGGTTATTAATGTGATATGCAAGACATTTGACATGAATATCTTACGCTATGAGTCCGTGAAGGCCTCATATACATATATGGTACCTGTATATAGGCATGGAAGTTAGCTCAGAGGATTGAAAATCTTCATTAGGGTCCATGCCAGTGTTTACTTCTATAACGGCGTTCCGGTATAGTATTCCATGAAATATTTCTTGAGAAAATTAAGATTGACTCTTCTCTCACTTTTGCTCGTGATTAATGTGCATTTAAGCTATATGAAATATATATTCGGCAGAACCTGTCAAGGTTGCATGACTAGATAAGACAAGCTACGACCTCCTGAATGCCATTTTCTTTTCCAATATTCCACCGTAAACTGTTATGACACCCGATGATTCGCATTTTTTCTTTTTCGGTCCTTAATGGTTAGTTTCGTGAAAGTGAATGCCACTTGGATTGTTTATTTATCGAACAATGATCTCAAATTCTGCAGATAGCTATTTCTGTTTAGAGGTAGCGTGGCAATTTCAAATATCAACGAGTAAGCTGGACCTAATGTTTCTGAACAATAGCCTCGTTTTGTCGTATAGGGCTAAAGCAGATGTCATTGTCATATGTTTGGTATGTTTCTTTATGGCTGATGCAAAAATGCAAGGTTGTCTGTGCTATTGCCAAGCAGGAAATGCTGCAGTAGAGCAATCCACACGACACATGGGTATATCTGTTCCCAGCTATTACAGACACGCTCGGTAAAGCATCGCATAAAACGATTTTCACTCACTACAGTTGTATGTGTTAACACAAGCACGGCGATTCAATAAAGCGGTCTGAATTGTTGTTTCCTCTGGCACAAATAATGTGAATTTTATTATCACAGCTCAGTTTCTATATAACAAAATACCCACGTACACGTATTGTATCAAATGATGCAATGCCTATTAAATGTTAAACGAATTGCTCCAGCTAATATCACCATCTGTCCATTACAGAGGCTTAACGCCAGTCTAAGTAGGCGGGAGGTATTACAAATATATCAATCATATGCCGAATGTCGATGCAAAGGGTGGTTTTGCCAGTATATGGGACAGTTGGGTCACGGCGATCACTTTCGCCATGAACAACAGCTAGTCAGGTGTAGATGAAAATAAGAACCATGAAAACATGGACCATTCTGTATTGATGTTCATTAAAAATAATTTAGGGGCTGCTACATATTATCTTGCAACATTCTTTGCCACCATGGTAAATCGATATAAATGGTTTCAAAGTTGTTAGAGTTATAGCAAGGTAGCACCTAGCTAGAGTTATAGGTCATGCAAATTCTGAATTCAACGTTGAGAAAGACGTTCAGGATATAACTTAGTGCCTTTGAGGCAAAAGCTGGCAACACCATCTGGCTCCGTGCGATTCCATAATACACCACCTGTCTCTGGGGTCTCATGTAATCTCACTCACAGTCAGGCGGTAAGTGGTTTTTGCATTACAGTAGGCTCCCTTGCGAGGTTTCATTTGTCCTTATTTATTGTTTTACGTATATGTGTGTGAGCATGTGTGTAACCTGTATCAGTCATCCATGTTGGCCGTTAACCGTTTCTTTTAACAATCTTCTGTGACGTAACAACATACTTTTCCGCAAATATTTAACACTGTCTATCATGAGAGTCGCTTGAATTTCAGCAGGTTTAGCTTAAGATTTATTTTGATTAACAAAACTGTGCGCGTCGTAATTTAGGACGCCAGCATGTCTTGGTCATGAGGCTATTTTGCTTTACTCGCTGCGAATATGTTAGTGAAAGAGAACATTAATCACACCGCATCCGGCATTATTTTATGCGTCGTTAGTCCTGAACAAATATCAGAATATTACCAATGTGATATATAACAGGATGACTCGAACATGCGGCATGTCGCAAACCTCTACAATTAAATGAGTCTGATAGTTATTTTGTTTTTACAACTGATGATGATGTGTTTAGGTTTCATCATGGTTTTATCACGGTCCTCAGGGTTGTTTTGGTGAGAGCAAAATACGTATCCTGCGTAACAAACACTAAATGGACGAGCTTTTTACCAATCGCGAATGTGATCAATCTATTCTTCTCTTTCATGATGTGCAGCATTACGATAAAGAAACCCATAACAGTCAGGTCCTACAGTCACTCCCGGAAAATTTGAAAAGCGTAGTCATCAGTTCGATTTTCCAATGTAAAACGCATCCCTTCGAACTGGTCCCAATTATTTTGATTCTTCTTACTGAATCTCTATTGATTGTGAGGTTACCGAATAATAAAAAAATATTTGTAAAATGCGTCCATAATACACATGTGAGAAGGCTCAAACAAAACCCGTACCAGTCGCAATTTTGGAATGGCTTTTAATATCAGATTTGCTAAAGCCTAATATACATGCCTTGAACAATGCAATATGATGCATCCACCGCCTTTACAAAAAAGTTCGTAGCCATTAAATGAAAAAAAAAACACAAAAAAAGCGTGGCAATCAAAATGTGAGCCTGCTTAGTAAGTCTTCCTTAAGGCCGATAATATATGAATCGATTTATCCTCGCACATAATTGTAGAACAAATCAATGCTTGCCCGACCCCTTGACCGACAATTCTACACCCCTAACCATATGACCATATTGGTATAGAATGGTAGCCGACCGAAGATGAAAGTACACAGTAGCTCTTTCGCATGCAGTAAAACATATATACAATGTTGCTCTTGCTAGACATTAAATCCCTGTGCCGCTGTTGCTAAATACGATATTCATTCACATATGTGTCCAATTGTCGGTGTCCTAATTGAGAGTGTGCAGCAGAGAATGGGCATTCGACCAAAATAGCCAATTTTTTATATGAAGAGATTGTGTCATTTTATAACAATGTTGCTGCTCTGAAACACTCGGAATCACACTACAGCCTTACCCCAGTTTAACTTATATTTATTTTCATAAAGTCCTGTAAAACATTATCTATTACTTTTGTATACTTCCAGTATCGTTTTATCCAATGTCTCTTTTGGCTTTCGCATGATTCATCCGTTGAGCTGCCCGGATATCCGGGACATCGACAGCGAAACAATAAATAAACGTGATATATCAAATTAATACCAGAGGCAACAGATGCACACAGGGAAACACCGGCATATGCTTAACTGATATCTGACCTGTGATAAGCCAAAGTAGTATGTAATCTGTTCTTATTATAGGTTAACAACGTAAACACGCATGTCTTGACACCATTTTATCATTGGCTCTGGTTAATTGTGTTAACTGAGGAAATAGATTGCATTGACTATCAGGAATACTGCATAGCAGCGCTTCCTGTTGTGTAATAGCATATCCAACGCTATGTCGTTTATATGCAAGTACATCCTCAATTATGTGATTCGAATGCTAACAAGAGACTCTTAGATGCAATATGCTGTGTAAGACGTCCCATGGTCTGATGTATAGGAGGTGTTAAGCCCCCTAATACACGATAAACACCCAGGTGCGGTTTTGCTGACCAAAACGTCAAGTAACAACACCTGATGGCCTGCTTGTACACGTGTTGTGATTAACAATTTCGTAGCAAATATTTCAAAACAGAGTAGATTAAGCGTTGACACGAAAAACCAGAGTATGATATAATCTGATTTCTGTCGAAAAGTATGCCTGGTACCATGCCAACAGCTGGAACTATTAGTTAGGTACTTATATATAAACACTTGATATGTAATCGGAAGGAGCGAAAAAAGCGATTGCGTCATAACTCAAAATTATCTGGTGACAAGTACCTTAACACACTGGTTTATTCAACAAACACAATAATATTCTTTATTGCACTGCCGCTGCCAGAATATTGGCATCAACTCGTCGGTGCAGCTTACATTGGCTATAGAATCATAAAGTACTGAATTTGTTTTACCCAGTTTGATCGATTCATCAACTTACCTGTTCGGTTCTATTGCAGGGTTTACATTGTACTCGGTAGATGTCAGGTTTAAATAATCATACACATTCACTACTAACACTGGCAAACTGTTACGTCACGGTAATGTAGCATACAAAGTTTCTGTTGCAGAAACATGCCTAGAAAATTGCTTATATATATATATATATATATATATATATATATATATATATATATATATATATATATATATATATATATATATATATATATATATATATATATATATATATAGATATAGATATAGATATAAATACATACATATGTATATATATATATATATAAATATATGCAGAGATATAATTATATACATATGCATTATATATATATATAATTATATATACACATGAAGTTATATATATGTATATATATAAATATATGTAAGCATGCACACGTACATACATATATTAATACATACATACGTACATGCATACATACATGCATGCAAGCGTCCATACGTACATGCATACTCGTATGTTTGTATACGTGAATATATAATAACCATATCGCTCCCGATAAGCTGCTCCAGGCAATCAAGGTACCGTTCCCTGAGTTTTGAAGAGCTATCAAGTTTCAAAGCTGCAAAGTACCCCTGGATACTCAAGGTTAAACAGTTATCGCTTCCTTCGGTATATCTTTTCCACTAATGTATTCTGATGTACATTAATTGTACGAATAATGTTTTGGTACTAAAATGACATGTATGCACCTTTTGTATCTAGATGAGTATGGAATCTGAGATGAAGCATAACGCTTTCACAATTGCATTGTTTTTTTTTCATTGACATTGTCTGATATCGTTTAGTAGCTAGATACCTCCTGACCAACAACAGTTCAGTGAGATTAAATCAACAACATACCAGCGTTGTTTCATATGTTGAATGTGTTTGTCACAATGCCACTTAATTCCCCTGGCATGACGCCAGAGCACGAGCAGCCGTACGCCGATGGTTCAGTCGTGTCTGTATCATTTCAATGATTTTGCGCCCCAACCGATTTATCTAAAACATTGTAAGGGTGCTAGTCTTTCAATTCATTAGCATTCTTACATCATGTCTAGGGACGATAAATGTGACTATATATTTCCAATACTTGGAGCAAACGTGCAAAGCACAACGTGACCATAATGGATCGAATTTTCGATATTGATAATTTCCTCGATATCTCGAGTGTTTCGTCTTAACATCCTCCTTAACACTATCATAAAAGGCAGCATGTAGATATCTCATATACGTATATTTTCGACGCAATATGTACATGGTTTTCTATTTTGTACAATATTTACTTGAATAACCACCGAAAGAGTCCCAAGGCGCATCCGCTGTACACATACAATTCAGTTTTTATGGTAATCGTACATATCTACTCTATTTAAATGATCATGATTGTGAATTTATACGCAAGTAATCCATTGACCTTAACCTCCGGATAATCAATGGGATTAATGGATATCTCAGGCGGCCTTCTTTCCATCAAATCCCTCCGGGAATTATTAAGGCATAGGTAATCTGAATATAGATTCTCGCTGCAACAACACTTAACGATAGACCCTTGTCTAATAACACGGTGGTCAACGCCCTATTTCAATGTCGAGAGCCAGCGCCCACTTGACAACCCGTTGCCTAGACCGGGCAGCAAAACCCACGCCGGTTGGTACTATTTGGGTTGACGCAAATACACGCAATCTAGTGATCGAACAAATATGTTATGCTGTCGACAAATGTCTTTTTCCTAACGGTAGGTGTATGTAATTCTAGAAGCACTGGATCGTATGTAACATGTACCAAACCGCTGCATTAATTACTCCAATGAATATCGCTATTAACGTATGTGAACTTAATTCCCAAAGAGGTTCAACTGCTGGTTGGTAATAATAAAAGCGTTCGATAGCACGAGAGGAGCTCTTGCGCAGTAACGTGTTAGTTTATGTGACGGTCCTATGGAAGGAAAATTTTAATGCGTAGCATGACGTCTTTCGGCATAGACATACGGTGCCCAACCTTCCAGAGGGCAAGTCATGGAATAAAACGTACAGGGAATAAGCAACTTTCTAACCGTAAATTCATGTATTCAGTAATTTTTACTTCAGTGCGTAACCTGGTACATCAACTGATGCATAATTATTTTTCTGATATAAACTATGCTTTGGTTTGCGGAACTATTGGATTATAGTTGAGAATATACAATTCCAGCCTGGCTTGGTGACTATTTTACAACCACACTGCAACGAGACGTTTTAGACAGGTCATATACAGGGTCAACGTATCAAGCCACAAAGCGTCCGCGTCTGAACCAGGTAAACAACGTTCTTCGACTTTTCGATTCCATTTAATATACACCAGAGCAAAGTTTATTACATGCAAGCAAACGCAGTTTCTCTTGAGGAGCAATGCCATCGAACTAGCGTACATTTCCGGGAGGTAAATTTTATAAGCTACCCGAATAATGGTAAAGATATAACAGGAATGAGGCCAGGGAAAATATTCGTTTCTGTCTTGAGGGACCCAGTGGTAGTCAGCAACGAAAATCAGAAGTTGATAAGTAGCAAAGAGGTTATGTCAAGGGGCTCTAAGGCTGTGATATATGTCACGGACGATGACAAATTGAGTGTATGAATTGACAAGCCAAAGCATGTTATGTAGCTGGACCGTATTATATCTTAAGCCAGAAAGGATTAGACACAGGTTGATCACTAATAATTATTTTCTACTAGTTCTGCTGTCAATAATAATATCTGCCATTCAGCTGTCGCTGCGATAGTAGTAAAATAAACACTTTGCATCACATTCCTCTTGTAAAAATTACATTTAAGTTTATTTAACAAACTAATATAGTGCATGTTAAGGCTCTATAACGAGACAAGCAAATTTAATTATGCATCCATGTATGCTAAGTTGTTGGACTCTCGCGACAAATAACCTATAACAATACATATATATAGTTTCATATATATATGCATATTTATATATAGATACCTATATATATAAGTTTATATATATATATATATATATATATATATATACATATATATATGCACATACATATATATATATATATGTATATATGTTTATATATATATATATGTATTTATATATATATATATATGTATATGTATATATAGATATATATATATATATATATATATATCTATATATATATATATATATATCTATATATATATAGATATATATATATATATATATATATATATATCTATATATATATATATATATATATATATATATACGGACTATGTCCGCTATATCAGCATGTCATAGATATATATCATGTGCAGCTCTCTATATATATATATATCATATATTAGGGCGGACTATGTCCGCTATATCAGCATGTCATAGATATGTTTTATGTGCATTATATTTAAAAATTTTTTCGCAAATATATCGTTGTATCCATGTTACCGAAATTGGTAATGATAATAAGCGTGAGCCTGACCTCGGTCGGTGTTTCATGGTTAAACCAGCATTAACTGATATACACGAATACTTTACGTAAGGAAGAGACGATGCTCTGCTCTATCGGCATTCAGTCCAGCTGTTGCCATGGATATATTTTATGTGCAGCTCTAATGACAAGTATACTATACTCATAATGTGTCCAAAGTCATCATCTCTGTGTAATATATTCGTTTGGGGTATTAATGCTTGTTCCTTGGACACAAGACGGAACGTCACTATTAAAGGATTTCAGCAAATAGAAGCCTGATATGGGGATTCATGGTTACTTTTGATCATTTAGCAGTTACCACTCGTTGTGTCAAGCAGAATGGAGACTTCTTTTTAGGATATATCTTTACCTGATGCAGTTTTTGATGTATATTTACATGCGACTAGTCGGTTTATATTTAATGAATACGTTGGTCATGTTACAAATGTTTGAACATATGTGTAGATATTGTACTTAACCGATGCATTGACAAAATATAAATAATATGGTCCTTTGCGCTGTTGTAGATGGAATTGAATTGATTTTTTTCACTCAGCAGCAGCGACACCTGTGAGGAAAATTCTATTTCGAGAAGTATTAAGCATCCAGTTGTTGAGGTACAACACTGCCGAAAGCGACTGAGGGACGTTGCCCATATTTCTCAAACACCTCAATGTCGAGCATCAGATAAGACTTAACTGCTAATGGAATTTCTGTGTGCAATACTTACAGACATCGTGGTGGTATAATGTATTGTAACAACGTTGATTTCGTCCGCATTTTGGTGCAAACAATCATGTCCCCACACAGTATATACTGGCTTAAATGTCTCACGGTCATTTGTTTGGGCTATGTAGATATTCTCAACGGGAAATGCTTGATTTGTTTGCCCGATATATATCGGTGTACATACAAACCACACTTTCTTTACCGCGGCACGCAGGGTAAGCATTCTATACCATTGTTTACACCATTCTTTAATACCTGGGTCTCGTGATAACATCAGCCATTTCGTACAGTCTTCCATACACGCATATTACATGCATATAAAGTAAAAGCCTACCTCATAGCCAATTGATTCAAATCTTTATCTAATAGTCGTCAGCTGGCCTCTACATTGGTGTATTGAGACCATATATCCAAGGATTCTGGATTTGCGTTATTCGCATTGATGTTTAATTGGTAACATACATGCTCAATCCACAACTTCAAGCCATGTTTAACCCAAACATTTTCTGTGACATTTGTTGAAACTTGTCCATTAAGGTACATTTGAGTAGGTTTAGGGCCGCGCTGCAATGTATGTTGCGTGGCTGACAGACCAGACTAAATGACGACTTCGTAAAAGGCCACCAGTTAATCCATTACACGCCGCCTTGTGTTGGAGTATTACTGATGCAATTTATGAATTTATGCCTTTGCTGAAGGCAGCATAAACATCACACCATACATGCATGGGTCATTTTGCTACATAATTGCACATGCAATCACGCGCGCAGAGACAGCACAGACAGCAAATATGTCGCCTGCTGCAAGTTTTTATCTTTATATATTGTCCTGTTACGGAAAACATAAATATGCCTCCACTAGATCTAGATTGTGTAATCAAGAAATTATGACGTACTTTGATGGCGCTTTAAAATTTTACATACGCTTTAACTATGCTACGCGATTGAAAGGTGGCTGACCTTCATAACAGTTATATATTTGCCATAATTGCATACTCAGCACGATCTAGCTATATATTGAGTCAAAAATCCCTCTTGAGGTGGCGTTGCTGCAGTGGCACTTAATATATATAGAAGCGTAAATGTCAAAGGTGTTGTAAGCCTTAACCAAGTCTGTGTATCCATCAAATAAAGCACAGACACGTATCTCGCCAGCCAGCCTCTCGCTCCCGACAATAAACACAACCACCATGTTGGAAGCTCCACTCTCTGTCGGCGATACAATTGTACGTTCAGCTCAGGTACCATTAAGCAATATATGATTGATCGATCGCTGCCCAGACTTTTTACAAATCTGTCGTTAACAAGAATATGCAATGATTTGGAAATATCTTTAGCTCACATGTCGTATATATATATATAGCCCATTGAAGCCCCTCACACCCCTCCACGGCAAAATAATCATCTTTTCTATCTCCAACTTTTTGCTCTTCCTTCTAATGGCTTATCAAGTACTCGCAATGCATATCATTATTAAATATACCTTGAATAACACCGCATTGCACATTGATGTGCAATCGTCCATATGTTAGTTAAATAATATAATTGCCACAATTTGTTTAAGCGCGACGAAATAGTCTGATTCATAAACTCATACTTGATTTTAATATCAACAAAGGAAACAATGATACGGTATGATAAGGGCCAGGCTAGACGTCTTGTAATGACATAATTATATCGGTCACACAAACAATCGACCCACAAGCGAAAACTGCATAGTTCACTCTTGTTAAGATATGGAATGAGTTATTCAAATGCTAGACCGAAATATAGCAGACGTACACACTCCACAAAATATTAAAGACATACCAAAGAGAGATATGCAACTACGCCTCAATATTGTTTGATTCCTACGCATTGAAAGAGAACGCATACATCGTCGTGTCATTCTTTTAAACGCTTCCCATCACCGGTTCTTTCATACATATTTTCTCGACTTGTCAAATCGTATTATCATATCATTTTTCATTCCGACTGCAGCCCATTATGATATTATGTGCTTCTATCAAAATCAGCGGTTTGTGTTCATCCACTGCAATCTTCCGGTTAAGTGATTATAAGAGCTGTTACATCAAAAGCTTTTTGCATCTCCCGCACAAGCAACTGCTGAAGGTAGTCCTAAGTGGGAGTAATGAAAAAAAATCGTCTGCAGTGTACATCTGCATAAAAGTTGCATTTTGAGCGCGGACTTTTCTTAGTAGCAACTAGCAGGAAATAGTCAGGATTAGCATTTATTACACAAGATAAATACGGATGGCTAGTGCAACAAATATATTTTAATTTGACCCGTGTTATCTTCATCAACCTGCATTCGGTGCGTATCAATTGACAGACCAAATCGACCACTGTACATATAGCATAGTCAAGTATGGCCATATCTCGAAGCCAGCTAACTAGACCATCAAGCTATGCCACATCCCATATTTCTATCATTCTCTTTCCTCGTTAGAGGCAACGACTGATATTGACTCATATAACGGGATGCCCAAGGTGCAGTTGTGACATTCAATGAGGGCACAAATAGCAGGAGAGGCCCTATTTTGTAGGATTTAAGAGAGGGCAAAAGGTAGCACATACAGGTCGATTGGATAATAAATGCTGAGTGAGCACTTTGTCCCGAATTTATCGAAATAACGGTCTAGCATAGCATTGTTATCCATACTCAGTCATATATATCGGCAAACATATTATTTAATAATTATTTGACATTTCGGGATGCTGCTTTATCTCTATGACGATATCATTGTCGGTGGTAGCCGTATTTTTGTCCGTGTATTAGTTGAGCAGGTCAATCAATATGAAGTTTTTCAAGCACCAGATAATGACCATGCCAATAATAGGGAAACATGTATGTAAAAGCCCGACAGCATACAAGGAACCACATTATTGGATCACACAAGCAACATGTTATTGGTTTAAAATGTTAATGATGAGATACGCAATTGGTCACAATAGGAACAATTGCAAATTGTAGGGGTTGCTTTTTGTGATCCTCTAGATTCATCGATACATATCGACAACCATATGTTTGACCATTTACTTGAATTTATTTCCACTTTATATCGATGACGATGTCGATATCGCTTGTAGTTTTCCAAATGCCCGCGCATTAATCAGGCAGAGGAATCAATATGCGGCAATAACCGCGATACGAATCTCTGGCGCTGGCTGCTGGCTTGTGCAAGTAATAAGGAGAATATTATGATATTTATTTGCAACGTCTCATTGTCATATATTTACTAAGACATCTCAGACTTCAAGTTACGAATGATATTGATATCAGCGTATTGATTGAACAATAAAGCGTATTCGTGTATCTATTCCATCGAAATGGTGGTGTGACTCGGCTATGACGGGGATGCTAATCAGGTCCAGATGTCTAGCACACCTGGGTCACGTAATTTTTTAATATACATCATTCACTTTGACAAAAACATTGCTTTTGTGCTGTGATGCAACTACTTCGCTCTTTGCTTCTTTTTATCATTTACCTAACAACCAGGTTTGCGTTACGCAAGTAATCACACCAGTACGGCGTCATGCATGTGATCATATCAATCATCTTGTTCTAACACGCTAACAAATTGAGTTAATTAATCGGTTGGCTTATGTCATTCTATTATCCTTAAGACACGGTGAATTTCGCTTATCGCCAGGATCAACCATAGCATTATTTACCAATAAGTAAAGAAAGAGCAGTGGTTCGTATGGCTGTGGGTTTAACTACTTGAATTCGTCAAATGTGCTTAAACGTATAGTGTCAGTATCTCATATTATTCTCATTATTTCTCGAATATCGATTTGTGTTGGATTCGGTTGACAAGTACCAAATACACATATGAACTGTAATGAGTTTCTGTTGACCCGCCAAAATGTGATAGTGTGTTTTCTGCATTGCTCATTTCTGTATCTATTTTTATGATGCAAGATTTAATATATTGCTTTACCTCTTTGAGGGTCCATGTGCGCTTATATAGCTCGAGTAGGTCATTAAGATAAGTGCAAAGCAACAGAAAACGCCTTTCAATACTCCCCCGGAAGAAGGGAGCAGCAAAAGGTGAATAACCTTTTATGTGTCTGCTTTTTTGCTGCATGGCAGACATCGTTCTTAGGCAATATTCTGCACAATCTCGCCCACTCGGCTGCAAGATTTACGAGCAGGGCGTCCCAAGTAATCCAGAATACACTTCGGTTGTATAATTTACGACATTCAACATCAACCGATGGAGTGTGGCCAGCATTGTCCACTGCATCGTTCAGAAATATATAGTAATATAGGCTGTAGGTATCTATGCAGATTGCTTTGATTATACATTAGTACACAAGCATTGTTGATCAAATGGATCTTGATGCATCAATCAAACGCAGAGAAAAAGCATAGCCTGCTGCCTATTTCTCTATGATAATATGGATTTAGCTCAGAAATGTAGCCTTTGTCAGTTTCATTATCCTACGAAAGCGCACGTGCAACTTTCTTTAATCTTTTGCCAAAATATTTAATTATGTCCATGTTACATGATTATATCAAACTGTAGACATAATCCTTTCACAAATGGGGCATACACATTAAGTTATAATGTCCCACTTGCCATGTGTGTCACATATGTATGGCAACATTGATGATAAAATATATACAGCAGGCATGACTCCATTAAACTTGAGATATCAAGAGGCTGCGTGGTATTTTACTATAACGGCAATATACGCACCAAGCAGCAAGTACTTCATAATGAATGGTATCGGCAAATTTTAAATAACTTCTCAGATCAATACAAGGCCAAAACAAACACCAAGTTTTCTTAGATGGCAGGTGAATGGATGCAATCATCACCTGGTCTAATTTAAAGCCCATGTTTACTCAGTTGTTCGCTTTTTGTCGTATTAACAACGATGAAATTTTGACGAGCTCAACAACAGTCATTGATGGGCTCAATATTGACATTGATAAATGCCTGATTAAGTAGTTTTGGGACTTAAGTTGACGTTCTTCAGTAAAAATGAAAGAAGCAATTGTGTTTTTCATAAACGTAGTTTGAATGGAGTTTAAAATACTCGGAATAGTGCTAAAGTGGACGAAGCACAGCCGCAAAACTGTCTGCTGCTCCCAGTTGTGCTTTCGGCACTGATACCATGAGTTACATGTAATCTATCTATGTGTGGGCTTTTAGCTCATATTCCTCTATTTACTTTGAATGCTTGTATTCTTGGCATGTATATTTGTCATGTATATCTTTGTGTATGCATGTGTGTGCTTTAAGTTGATATTCCTCTATTTACTTCGCATTCTTGTTTTATTTTACTGGTTTATATAAATGATCAATTATAATATAAGATGCTACAGCCATAAATAAAATATACCGCTCATTCCTCTGATGCTCGCTTTCTGTATCTGTACGCGTTTTTGTTCAAGGGACATTTTCCCTGGCCGCCGAGTCCAAACGCTCTTACAACAATGTATGGTTTCTCTAGACGGTAGACATTATGCTTTGAATCCATTTCATATCTACATTTATAAATTTATTAATACTGTTCCTTTAATAAATGAAATGTGAAGCAATCAGTACATTCCTCTCTGTAAAACGTGGGCGCACCATTGCGAGGGCGTAGCGTCCTGGGGGCGTACTGACCGCGGGGCGTATTGTACCGGCAAGGGCGAATTTGACACGGGGGCGAATCGTCCCGGGGGCAAACTGACCCGATACCCATGCAACACCTGTAATGCAACTACGAGCTCGGTCCACAAAGGAATACTTTGATTGGCGCGACCTGCTTTCTGAGGTATTAAAATTGTTTCCATTTTACGGAGACGCGGCTTTCAGATAAATGACAGTTTTAAGAAAGTCTTGTCACTAATGGGGGCATTTATAAAATAAATTACGCCTGGGGTCTGTTGGTGATGACTGGGCGTTCGTATCGTTAATAACTAGAGCGGCTTGGGTCTTGTGTGCACCATGAGTTCACCTCTCCATCTGACAAAGTTTACCCACCTCGTCTGCAATAAGGCGTCTGATATTTTCCCGACAATGAGTACGGCAGATATATAAATGGTCATCGCTATCACTAAACACCGGCGGCCAATGAATTTTCCAGCCACTGAGAGCACGCCACAAGCCCCAGCAATGATAGCATGCCCTATTACAACGGGTGCCATGGCAGCAACCCATCAGTAACAAACATCACTAGGCTAACCGATGCAAGGGAACCATCCATCCCTGCTAAGTTTAAGCCGTCGTCGATTCTCTTTGTATCGTGTGGGGTGTTTGTATCACTTTTGTTGTAACTGCATTTGCAGCTGCGATATGTAATAAAACCTCACTGACTGAGCTTAATCTGTCACTGGTTTGTTGGGTAATTCAGGAAATAGCGGTGAGGTGGGAACGGCTGGTTATTGTTTCATACTAAATACACGTCTTCAGGTCACGTTCAATTAGGAGTGACACAGCAGGTCAGGTCGATTCTCTTTTGGAAATAGTTGTAAAAACGTAACTAACCTTTGCCCTTTCCAGCTGTTAAGGTTGGTCGAAAGTTTATTCAACAGCACGTTGGCCAGTAGGCCTACTTATTCCTACCGCTTGGTTTGTTTCATGTACTGCTGGAATGACTGTTAAAGTATCAGATACATTTGCAGCACCAACACTCCATACAAATGACCTTACCATTCGATAACAAGGATTGTCCACGACTTACGTCTTGAAAGGGTTTGACTACTCATATCCCCTTCGAAGGTGGCCATTCACTTCTGCACAAATAGTTATGAGGGGCTTCGTCATTGTGTTTATATATTATTCATTTCCGCGTGCTGCTATCTGTGTATATAAAGTCTTCAAGCCAAAAGATTTTGTTGTCTAGCATGGCAAGTTCACCAATCATCGCCATCATCTATTTTGCAAGCCCATCTATGCCAAGTTGCTTTACCATGTTGACATTAATAACTAAACATGATTTATGAAGACTGGCCTTGATAACTCCTAATAATACGCCACAATTTCCTTTTGCAATAAGCCTTCACGGAGTTGCCTTGCGACAATTAGCCGTTGAATGTCAAGTTTATTGCAAGCGATATCCTCCGATCGATCGAGTAGAATAGCGACATATCGGAAAAGCCCTGGCATATTTCTCGGTGAGTCTGGTGTCAGTGAAAAAGCGAGCATATTGGCTTATTCCAAACGCATCTAAGTCGATGTCGAAATCAGTTCGGCTTATGAAAAGCTACCAAATGTTCGATTGATCAATCTAAAGCGCTTTTGCAATAGAACAGATCCGTAGCTTGCGTCACCAAGACATGCATATTATGTCGTATATTGTTCCTAGATGCAGCACCGTCCCTGGAATATAAAACTAAGATGCAAATATATGTGTGTGTGTATGTGTGCATATGTGTGTTTGTGTGTGTGTGTGTGTGTGTGTGTGTGTGTGTGTGTGTGTGTGTGTGTGTGTGTGTGTGTGTGTGTGTGTGTGTGTGTGTGTGTGTGTGTGTGTGTGTGTGTGTGTGTGTGTGTGTGTGTGTGTGTGTGTGTGCGTGCGTGTGTGTGTGAATGTCCGTGTGTGTTGACGAACAACTGTATATTGTTCAAACCCCTCGTTGCGGATGCAGGCATTGCACAGTAATGTTTTATTTGTAGACGGTCCAGAGCGATCAAAGGTCGGAACAGTTAGTTTATGACGGTAAATCTTTTTGAAGCGGCAACTGATGCAACTCACGTCTGAGGCAAACTGTAACCATGGCAGCGTCATTTGCAAGTACAGTTATTGGACTTAATACATCACTCCCGACTGATTGTGATTGCACCGGATGTTGAGTATGGATTGGAACATAAGTTGATGTTGAGTCAGGGACAATAAAGGGAGTGCAATGATTAATTCAATTTGATGTGATGCATCGAACACCCAAGACAGATAGCATGAAATATTATTATACACATATATGAATCTAATGTACTGTTAACTAACCATCACACTGCCTATCTGTAACACAAACATGTATTCAGCTATGGCTGAATGAAACTTTTGCCTCTGCATGGCCCATGATAGTTTGTTCAAGACTTCTGTAGCCAAACTGTGTCTACCTGGTGAATAAGTTATCATAACGGGAAGGATTTTGGTCCACTTGGAATTTTCCTAGACGCCATCTTGATTTTACGCTGCAAATCACAAGACCGAGGTAATGTTGTGTTTCAGCTGATGCTGCTCGTCATTGTGTAATAAATAGGTACATGAATAATACAATAATTTGAATCGTTCAAATAACACATACTCAGTGTAACAAGATGCTAGCAAAAATATTTTGCTTTTTATTATGGTAGTTTGTTGCCCATTCAAATAACCGAACCGTTATAGTATCAGAAACTAGAGCTCTAGCTGTTCCCAAAAGACGAAGTCACTGAGTTACGTGGTGTACCAGCCGCGTTGCCTTACTGTACAAGGTATGATGACCTTGCATATTATAAATACCTATGACCTTGATAATTGTTAAAGGTGTATTGCATAACTCTGTGGGACAACCACTGTGACCTATTTTATATGCATCCTTAGATGTGAAACACACATCTTGCCATGATCTATACCTTGTAACGAACTAAAATGCACAAGACCTGCTAACTTTATTACACAGAGACATCCCTGGGATAATTGCTAAAGGCTAATTGACAAATTGAGTCGTGCGTTCTTCTCGAGGAACTTTGTTCACTTGAGGTCAGCCTGGTTATCCTCATTACAGCACCTTCTGTCTTGCGTTTTACACGTCGTTTATTGATAGCAAGAACAGCATTACAAAACACTACATACACTTCCTGTTAGTTTGAAGAGCCCCTTAATAAACAAGCATAGCAAATTAATTAAAAGCAGTACTCGATTACTAAGTTTTAATATTTATCTGACAGTTACCCATTGAGTCTCACATTATCAACATAAGCTGTTATAACTAGCAGCAATTCTTGGAATGTACTATCGTGTTAATGAAAAATCAATTTATTATCCCATCACTATCGGATCAAAAAATCTTGTCGGCGTGGTTGCCTTTATAATAAGGTTGTGGCGCACAATCCAGTTGTGTAAATTTGGCCGGATATATACGACAACTATAGCGGGGTATATAAAATATGAAAACAATTCACGTTTCAATTAGCAATGCATGACATCCTGTCCCAATAATAACTGCTGACGAAATATGATTACGGGTTAATCGCTGACTGACTGGTTGATAATAAAGTCGAAAGCGACAGCTTTAGGGTACATCACTCTGATCGATGCATCCCAGGGAGTATCTCAGCCAGACCACACGATTGGCAATAACATCGCTAACAAGGTTATTTATCACAACAAAATGAATGATGTCCAAAGTCTGGAATTATGCCACTATCATATATTACTACATCTAACGTTGAAGAGTTCACAAGAGACATTAAACGCTATTACGTGTTTTACTAAAAGCGCAGCCGGTCAGCATGATTCTCGTGACGCGTAAGATCAGAAACAATATCGAAATCGTGCAGTGTTGGAACTTTTGCCAGTAAAATTTGATTAACTTTACAGGTGAATGTCTCCATTCATTGCATGTAAGTGAAAAAAGCCCATGCATGGGCGTCACAGTGTTGTTTTTGTGGCACAAAGATCGGGAACATTATATCAAGATGTTACACAAAAACAATACTTAACAGCTGTGATGTGCTACCACTGCGCTATAATTGCATAGGTACGTGCCTGATCCGTCAATTTAATTCATTGGTTTAAGTTGATGCAATATATCTTTGTGAGGTCGTTATTCGTGCCACGTGGGTTATTGGAATCGATAAGAAGTGATTTCACCAATGCAGAGGTTCTCTAGTCACCTAGAATACGGATCATTACCTGCTATTTTTTTACATATATACCATATAGTCCGTGATATTCTGTGCATCGCATATATCTATGTTAGTATTATTAATCGTATCAAAATACCTTATTCACTTTTCATACAACACAACAGTACCCATCACTAATGCTGTAATATTGCGGCAGTTTGTTATAGCACTGAACAAGGATCTAGTCTTCACTTTGAAAATCGACTTTGCTTTTTCCCAAAGCAATATATCCATGCTTGACGGCCGCATGGTGTCGACAGTTAGATGAAAATGTCAAACACGGAAAAGCGATTACACAGAAGCAATAATTATCAATATACTTGATATTTGTAAATTGAGTTCCCTCGATTGTACACAACGTTATATACAGAAGGCGCTGGCTGTTCCTCAGCTGCTGCGGCTTGCCTACCTGTAGATGCAGCTGAGGCTGGGCTACATGCTGATGCGGCCCTAAAATTGCAATTGGCCGTAGATATTTTAAACCCCACATCCGCCGCTGCATATGTAACTGAGGCATTACTGAGCATTTGCTATATTCTTGTATAATACTATTAGAAACCTTAAAACATATAATCGAATTGAGCTATTTCGGATGTGTACCTTCAGTGTTATTTCCACCTATCGAAGAATGTGAATAACATATTTCTGTTCCTAGTTCTCGGCTTTTATACGAGATGCCCTGCCAATTTTCAACCGTCTCAAGAAAATCATCGTGTATATATGGCGAGTGGAATTGAACATCACGAGCAAGTCAGTCGAGGAACAATATCCTTAGTGGGGTTAGCGCTTCTCAATTTGTCTGGCATGAGCATCTTGTTATTTCCTATGCCGCCCTGAAACAAGTAAAACGTTTCATTGGCCGTGTTTAAAACGGCAGGTTTGCCCATTAATCTTGTATCGTGTTTCCTGTGTAAATTTTGCCCGGTAAGATAGTTCCATACTGCATAACTAACGGCTTGGCTGTTTCTCGAGTTTGATAAACGGTTACTCCAAAGTAATTTATAGTCACGTCAATTTGCCCAGATTGATTACTTTTTACTTGTTAAAAATATGACATTGAAAATTGCAAAGATTTTGGTATTGAAGTTTGTAAGGTTTGTTCGTATTGATGCAGGTTTTTAGTAAATTTATTATGACTTGAATATTTGCAGAATGCTGCTATAATTTGCACCCATATATGCTGTGAGGCTTTTTCGAGCAGCGTTACATCCTCTTTTAATGCAAGTTTTTCTCCGAAATTTGCTTCCATAACTATCAAAGTATCGGATGCAGCATAAAGCTGCTGATTCAATCGCCTAACTATCGTAAAATATCCCCTCTATTGAAAACAAACGTTTAATTGATGTACTAAAGAGTGCGTATCGTAGTAATGCTAACATTTGTAAGAGAACGCGGCCATGTTCTGCTTCTCATATATGACTTTTGCATAACAACGACACTGATGATTCACCAAAAAAGGTAAAAGCAAAGCTTATGCTAGGATTTGTTGTGTTATCCAACTGAAAGGTACCCAGTTGATGTGCAGTATCTAAGTACAATAACAAGTCTCTGCCCAAATCCCGAGCTGAGAAGAACAAAATGTTCATTTGAAAAACAGCCTCACATAAATCAAGTGCTGTAATACATGATCGGTTTCACGTTAAATCAGCTATTGAGCAACGACCCTACTACGTTTGGTAATATTAAATTTTGTGTGGTTATGGGAACAGTAGCGACCACTTCTGGTGAAAAAAATTAATACATATGTACATACGAACATTATCCTAAGTACACTTAATTAATGGAGATATTATCACAATATTGCAGGGTGATTATGTAATCCACTTGCAATGTGTAGACACTTCATGATGATGGATGTATCGTGGACATGAAGGTACTGTAGATTATATTTTAATGCTACTCGATTTCCACAACCTTAGAATGCATTAGATATTCGAGTCACATGTTTTCTATATTCATTGTGGAAGAATATGTTAATAAGCGCTACAACCATCAGAGGGTTGGTTACAGCTTTGAACACAAATGTGTACCCCCCCCCCCCCCCCCCTACCTCCCCTCACACACAAAGCATAATCACTGAAGATATATATATATATACCAGATTGGTCATTTATCTATGTCATGTGGGTTGAACAAAAAGAGAGCTAAAGGAACACTCACCTAAAAAAGACCTGCAAACCATGTTTTATTCAAGGGGTATGCTAACAACATGCAATGCGGCGTAGAATCTCACGTACATATTACGGAAGCCAATTACAGCATAGAGCTAACCAACTAACGACAGCGATATATCTCCCTGGGCGGAAAATCCATTCATAGATGAGCCTCTAAAAGGATAACGAGGGACAGGCAATCAATAAGCGTTGATCCCGAGGGATTTCCAAAGCGGCCTAGAAGCTTATTAATTGTGACATTGTATATTGCCATTGCAGGCAGCTATCTCAATATGGGAAAGACCAGGCGAATTACCATTACAATATACTCGCACGGACAGAGCGCCACATTAAATCAAAGATATGCAAATATGTATCTTGGTCAATGTTTTATGGCTTTATCGTAGATGCGATATATGCTTTGCTTTGTGAAACATCAATGTCGTAATATAGAAAAAACATATATGAGAAGAAGAACATAGTCGCTTTCTCTTAGAAATGCTTGCATAACTACGATACGCACTCTTTAGTACATCAATAAAACGTTTAGTTTTAATCGATGTTAGGTGTACAACCCGTTATTATATTGCTTTAGCAATAATTATGGGGGCAAGATGTCCTGCATTGCTATCGGAACCGATAATTGTTATCATATTTTATATATCCCGCTTTTGGTGTCCTATATATCCGTCATTAGTTTACTCGATTGGATTGTGCACTACCACCTTATTATAAAAGCAACCATGAGTACAAGATTGTATGATCTGTTAGTGAATTAATTTTTCCTTAACACAATAGTACATTCCAAGAATTGTTAGTAGCTCGTTACTGCTTATGTTGATAATGTGACACTCCCTGGGTAAGTGGCAAGTAAATATTAAAACTTAGTAATCGAGTATGTTTTCAGTAAATTTTCTTTGCATGTTTATAAAGGAGGCTCTTCAAACTAACACGATGTGCATGGAGTGCTTTGCAATGCTGTTCTCGCTATTAAAAACGACGTGTATAACGCAAGACAAAGGAGCGGCAATAAGGATAACCAGGATGACCCCAAGTTAACAATGCTTCTAACGAAACACCCACAACTCGATTTGTCAAATCAGCCTTTAGCAACTAAAGATGATCCTGTGTAATAAGGTTAGCTAGTCTTGTGCATTTTAGTTCGTTAGAAGGTATAGACCAGGGCACGATGTGTGTTACAATGACTCCGCTTCCGTAAACAGCTAGAGCTCTAGTTTCTGATACTACAACAGTTTGGTTTATTGAATCAGCTACAAAATACCATAATAAATAGCAAAATATTTTTGCTAGCATCTTGTTACACTGAGTATGTGCTAATTGAACGATTCAAATCACTCACAACATTTTATGGTTTTCAGAATTAGGGCAATTTGCATGCGCTTGTAATTCACTGGTGAAGTCAAGATATAAAGTATGTTATCGGGATGAAGGAAAATCCGGTACTAATTTCATTTACCTATACGCCATTGTTGTCGCTTCTTAATCCTTACAATATGTGGCAACAATGAATGTTATTTCTTAACGCCGCTGAGTTTTATCCTCATTGGGCAGGGCGTGGGTATATCGCTAACCTAATAAAGCATGAACCATTCGACTACACTTATGTATACTACACTGTATGTTACTATATTAGAAATCACGTTTGTTTAGCAAATAATATCATTTGTAAAACTATGCATCATGCGGAAATAATTCATTACGTTTGATGCAATTTTTATTGCGCAGCGTATCCTATGAAAAAACGCATAACTCCGTTGTGATTGAACCATGTGCTCGATCGAAGTAAGATTCTAGAAATGGTGAGACTGTTAGGATCTGTTGTGTAGTTCAACTGTAAGGTGCACAGCTGATTTGCAGTATCTAAGTAAAATAACAAGCCTGGGCTCAAATCCCGAACTGAGAAGAACATTAAGTTAATTTCAAATACAGTCTCACATAAATCACGCGCTGTAATAGATGATCGGTTTAACGTTAAACCAGCTATTAAGTAACGACCCGACTACGCTTAGTAATATTATATTTTGTGTGGTTATGGGAACAGTAGCGACCACTTCTGATGACAAAATGAATACATATATAAATACTATCATTGTCCCTAAAGCACTTAATTAATGGAGATATTATCACAACATTGCAGGGGGATTCTGTAATCCACTTGCAATGAGCAGACACTTCATGATGATGGATTTATCGCGAACATGAAGGTACTGTAGATTATATTTCAATGCTACTCGATTTCCACAACCTTAGAGTGCATTAGATATTCGAGTTCCATTTTTTTCTATATCAAAAAAGAATATGTAAATGAGCGCTCCGACCATCAGAGGGCTGTTTACAGCTTTGAACAGGGAATGTTAATTGTTTAATTTGGAACGGAAATAAAGATGTACAGCGCCTTCTCCTCACACACAAAGCATAGATAAACATGTTGATATATATATATGTATCTTTAATAAGGCAGCAACACTAGAATTGCTAGATCAATTTGATGCATTTGTCCGTGAACATCCATTGATTACTTAAATTTGAATGGAGCTAAATGAGACCGAATAGTGTGTCGGAATAGTTTGCTTTCACTTGCATAATCACAATCAAAGTATATCCAACGAAGCGGGCTGATGACCTTTAGGGGTTTAGCACAACTGTCTTTAGTCCAGTCACTGAGTTACATCAAATTGTCCTAGTAAGGCGCATATCCCACATAATGATACAAATTATGGCAAATTGCCATTTGCTTTTTGACCAGGGTGAAATATTGTAAATTTTATTACATTTAATTGTAATATTATGATATCCGCAAAACTATCGGCACATGGCACACCAAGGATAGTATATTCGACCTGTTTAAACTTCTGCTGCGGTAGATATTTTATTCGAATTGCTCTCACAACCAAAATGAAGACACTGATATTATTTGTATGGTTTTATTGCGTTATACACGCTATCGTTCGGAATGTCAGCGCCCCGTCCATCCCGGAGCGATTGCTAACATATTGCTATGGATCATTTATGTAGTTTTGGTTTTATCTGCGTTCTTTTGTGGTATTAAGTAACAAAGATCTTGCGTGTCACCTTTCCTATAGTATGGTGTTCTTATCATTTGAGAATCTTTTAAAAAATAGGCTTCTACCTAGTAACAATAGTTAATCCTAACCGGGAGCTTCTTTTCCGTTTTGGGCCGGGTTCATTAATTCCGAGACCAAATAACAATCTGATCTGGCTTCATATAAACAGTAGCTCGTGCATGTCGTGATCAATAGCCCTGCCCTCCCCTACCCCCCCCCCCCCCGGTATGCGTGATGGGTGGGCATGGACGTACTAGTACGCTTTAAAGTGAACAAAACTTGCAGTCGCAGCATGGAGCCCTGAAATGTTTGTTTTACTGCAATTCGCCAGGACGGTTGCACGTGGTTAATGATCGTGCTTTCACGATAAGCTAGGTCAAGGCTAGCTGTGAATCTTGGCTTGTAGAATCTGGGCGTGGCACATTTTGCCGAGGGTTGCAACCCCTGTATTTATGATAGCGTCCACCGTATGTTCGTATAGCAATGGTTGTGATATTCGTTAAGATGGTTTGCTTTTACTTCGAGAAGGCTTTTTGACGTTGGCTGCGAATACAGAACTGTATCGTCGGGCCTACTGATACAAATCGGAAGTAAACCCTCTTTCAAGATGAGCTCCGAAGGTATCCATAATAACTGTTGGATTGAGAGCTATCACTGAAATATACTGCGCAGATAAGAACATATTGGATTTTATTTGACAGCACGCGCCTCTATTAATGTATTCTGTAACGTAAACTTCCAGCCGAAATATGATGCAGCATATTAATTGAGTTATTTTCGTGGCAAGTTTTATCAACAGATTGTATTCGCTGGACCTCTTTATTAAGACATTGTGATACAAACCCATCTCTCTAATAGATTACATTTTAAAAGAGGTCTGTCTTCAAATCAATGCCTTATTACGCGAATGATTATTTTAACAGTAACGGTTAAGCAGCAGCATGAACAATATCAACTTATCTTTCATGAAACAATACAACGATTGTCCACTGATGCTAGAATAAAGAGTTCGCTGATTGAGTTGCTCATCGCATTTAAATCAATTCATTCACTTGCTTAATGACAAGGCTCATGAAATGGTCTCCTTAATCAATGGAAAAGTATCCATCAAATGATTCTTATCAGAAGGTAATGAACGTAATTAATTCAGTCCGCTAACTCTACTTTGCCTTTCCCACAATTCATGAAGAACTTCTGATTTGGATAAAGAAAGCAAGATACATGTGCCTTCCCCGAATTACAATATCGCTCGGAACTCACAAACCTCCACCGCAATGATCCCTAGGTTCCTCCAATGAGACCGTTGAACGCGGAAGTAATTATACGGCAGGCATATACGGTTTATCCCGTCGACGAAGACTAATGTGACTTATGTGGAGGAGTTTTGAAGGCTATAATTGTTATGCCATGCTGTCCGAACTGATTTGTACATTATTATTTACACGGCTCAAAATGATGTTGCCGCCAGATATTTCGGCGATAAGATCTAGAAAAGGGTAGTGCGATGAACTGCGACGTGACAAGATGTGATATGCGTAGCACTATTTTGATTGTTGCTACAAGAGCATCTTTGCTTAGATGTAGAGTTGCTCCCGGGGCTGTAAAATGTATACGTTCTTGGTCGTTGACACCCCATAGCTATTAAAGCTAGTACAATAAACTTTGTGTAATGCATAATTTATCAAATACCATTGCCGAGACATTGGTAGTTTCGTGGAAGCTACTAAAGTACGTTTGTAAGATTAACAAGGATTATACTTATGCTTTGCGGATAAGCACACTATTTGCAGATTAACAAATGTTCTGAAGCTCTTAATTTGGAAAGAAATCAAATTGACATCGCACAGTGCGCGTGTATGGATGCAACCCGTCACGTACATTTCTATTCTTTACCGCCGAATATCAGTTCGATATATTGCACATAATATTAGAACTGCTCGGCTCTAAATGTTACCCACAGCCGAAAAACGTACATAACATATGTTTTCTATATCTAATCGCTCCCGCTGGTAATCTACACAAGCCTCAGTATTGTAAGGGTTATTCATTCGAGTACATGGTAATATCTATATTAATCGATACACTGGAAGCCACTGTTTGACCACATAAGCCAAGTACGCAGACATATATCAGGGAAAGCATAATTGTCAGCCAAATACTTTGACGCGGAAAGAGGACCTTGTTTTAAACGATTTTGGTTTAAGTTAGTCACAGTCTCATCATAACGACGTTTTGCCCAAACCCCCGCACCCGATATTATAAAGCCTTGTTTGTGCCATGAATTAATTTGAGCTGCTGTCGCAGTTTTCTTGTATGAAACGGACAGTGCCTCTGTATCATAGTCGATCAATTTAATTCCGTCATCAGCAGTAAGCACAAGTGACTCTTGCAATTAATTGGTGCTGCAATTGTATTACACCAGTGACTTACAGCTGCTCGACAATGATTATAGTTTCAATCACTTTAGCTTATCTTCCGACCGGGTGGATTTATATGACCAATCCAGGCGAGGTCAATTGCAAATAGGATTCTATGAACGTTATTTAATGGCAATAATGGAGTTGTCGATATACTAATTGATATGCTTAACTGCAGAACAGCAGCTGAAAATGTGTAAAATATATCAACCTTGCGTGGTTACATACGGCATTACGGTTATTGTGCGTCATGAGTTGGGCAACATCTACGATCATCTGCAAAACATCGTCAAATAATCAAATGAGGAAGAAGACGCCAAACTGTACCCTTATCTTATAATCTTGTTATTTGTTGGAAGACATTTTTATTACTTAGCTTAAACTGTGTTTTTGATTCGGCTGATTTTTAATTAATAATTATCAATGTCATATAAGTTGTTGTGCGCCTATACGACTGTCCTGAGGGCTGCAGCTAAATACATGAACGTGCTTGCAGACCATTGGTTTATTGCATTAATAAACTAAGGTGCTAAAATGCTTCTGTCCAGCACCCGCTACGATCAATAAATGTTTAGCAGTCAAAACACTTGTCCATCAAAATTGTTATGATTGATTGCAAAAGCCTAATGTGGCGCTTGCTTGCTGTCAGCAACATAAATCAACATGCTTCTCATTGCTATCCTTGTTAGTGCCTAGCACGAATGTCAATCCTCATTAGTCTTTCGACCCATTTACTTTTGTATCCCCTCGTCCCTCCGTATTTAGGTTGCCTTATTGTTCTAGTTACACAAACTCGGTCCCAAAGTAGGCTTGACATTGCTTGAGCATCCACACGGGTGCATTAACAACGCAGTTACAATGCCGGTCTGGCATACGGCTGAAAAATAAGTATAATTAGCGTTTGCTACTTTGCAATTTAGACGCTGTTGCCAAAAAAAGCAATTGTTTCAGCCTCAAAAGGGTAAACGCGGTAACTTATTCATTTATTTGAATGTTCAATTATTTGCTTGGTATTCACTAACCAATATTTGTTAACTCGCATACTACTCCAATACGCATTATGAGTCAAGCATGACAAGCTTCGTCTAAGCGTCACCAAAATTACCGTGTATGGTTACGACAATAGTATTGATGTCAAAGCATCAATCAATATCCCGTAAAGATATTTCTGAGCCAAGGCAAATGTTACAACACATTACGTTTTGGTTTTTGGATGTAGGATTGCGCTCTGGAAGAACGTCAATGTGTTGTGTCATTCGTACATTATTCGACGAGCCCGCGTTCTTTATCGCGTTTTTTATATACTTTTTTAAATGAATCAAAGTGTGTTCAATGTCTAACGCAGTAGATTGCAGTTTATTTCCCGTAGTAAATCAGCCGATCCACATTCTTTTATATAACAGTGTGACTTACTGAAGGTGTCACCAGTAGCATCAGAATGCTAAAATCTGATATACCAGACGGCTAGGTATCATCACATGATGTTTTATTCCTATATGTTTGCAAAACGAAATCAGTAATTTGAGTAAAACGATGAGCTCTCTATTATTGTCAGAATAATTATGTTATTAGCAAGTGCTGCCTCGTTTGTGTAGTAAAATAGGATGCTTTTTCTAGTGTTTGCAAGATCAAAGGGAAATCATTTACGCTTCAGCTGAATTGTATTTTTATATAAAGCCTCCGGATGTAAATTTACACTAGCAGAGGAACGTTTCTATTCTTTTTACATAATTGTCCCATAGAATGATTTGGGCTTGCTTTCGGTTTTACTTCTCATGATGTCGTGATGACGTGGGATAGTAAAGTGCTGATAGCTGCCGTTATATGGCGGGTCGAAACATGGTGAGGTAATTATGCAGCCGGAGATGTTGTCAGTGACTGAAAATATATCAACACACTCACTTTCCTCGATTCATGAGCTAAGACGAAATGAGACTGTGTAAAACATAATTCTGACCATGTTTTTCGGATCGTGACATTAATCTGTAGAAAATCATTTTGAGCCAGAATTTAATTAATACCAAACCATTGTGCCAAATATATTTTACTAAGAGCTGCTATTCAGGGTAACTTAATACCCAGATGGATGCATACTGCTTCGTGTCGAAAAGCCTTCTAGCAAGTCATGTGTGCCACCAACTTTGTTTTGTTGGATAGCTACAATATACTGGTGAAATGGGAAACTATAAGGGAGCAAAATGAACGATTCCATATTTATCGAAACACATGGCCGGATGAAGACATCACTGAATACTGTCGTATTCATCAAGTTGGCGACCACAATCTATCCCGAGGATACCTAGTAGGTTCCGCCATTTTTCTTTTTTGGAGCTTAGCGAAAAGAACTGTAATGCCTCGTCGTCACATCTGATTAGTGCATTGTTACAAACACTGTATACGATTTCGGCGATAAGATCAAAAGGGATTACTCTGAGGAATAGCGACGTGATATCATTTGTTTAGCTTAACTTAATATTCATATTAGCGAGAACGCATCTTGCATGACGGCAAAGTTGCTATAGGGGCTACAATATGGTTATGTTCTCTGTCGTTGCCACCAAAAGGCTATTAAAATATGTAACAAAATCATTTGTGCCATGCCTAATTTATTAAGTACCGTTAACGCAAGATTCGCACTTTCGTGGAAGCCTTCTTTATCAGTCTCCCGCAGTACAAGATCGTCAATATATTTGTTTCATGTCTCATAGTTTGTGCTGATTATCTAAGCAGTTCTTAGCAAATTGGATGGATGATCTCTCGGTCATCGGCATACTAGCATTGGCTCTAGAATATGAAAGACAACAAAGTGTTGGTCCTTTATCCTCCAAATAATGTGACCACAGAATACCATTAGTTGGTAAATACCATTTATGTCGTGATACAATAATTGTCAGCCTACTTCCTGCCATTGATCCGTTTTGAATTATCTGCTTCAGCTTTGAAAGCATCATATGATCCGATTGACATAAATACAGATGTTTTGTGCGGTATAGCCACTGCGCATTAGTTCGTCGAACAGGCCTGCAATACCAAGTTAACCAAGTAACGCGAAGAGATCCGTAATGTCAGGCTCGGCGATGATTGTTATATCATAGTTGGTGGTGCCTCTTTTTTGGGGAATTAAAAATTAATTTGGCAACATAATTGGTCATCTGTTGTAACTTCACGTTACAATTGTTATATTTACAAATTAATGTAATGCTCAGAACAATACGAAACAAAGCATCAGTTATTAATCCTGACCGCCTGATGACGTTGATTGCGTATGTGTTAGACCAGCAACATATAACACCAAATGCATCCCATCGCATCGTTGTTGATAAGCCAGGAAACACATAGCGTTTCCAAATATCTTATATCAATGTTTACAAAACGTTCGCCGATATTAGCGTGAACGACTATAAGTGGCCAAGATCGATCGCTAAGCTGAATAAGCCTACACCAAAATAATTGGGGTTAGGCTATCGGTCAGTGTGAAACTTCACTAAATGTGTCAAACCGTTATCTGAATAGAATCAATGATTATAAATGTGAGCCACACGGGATGGTTGGAAATCTTTGGGCATTGCACAAGCAGTCATAAGTGTTTGCTGATAGACATACCCTAGCATTATGCCACATGTCTAAGGCGTCATCACGCTGCTTTGAATACAAAATGCAATTCATTTCAATGAATGTGCGTTTATATCATATCGAACTGCTGTTTACGAGCTTAAGCTGCATGACCATTGTTTTTGGTAAGTAACACAAGCGAGGCCCTTAGGGCCTTATATTTTGCAAAATGGCAAATTGCCACTATTGTCTGGGTGCGAGAGTGAAATAAGATATAAGGGCAGAAAAGTGTTATAGCTGGAATTTGAGTTTTGATAATTTTACCTATGCAAATAATATGGCTATGTTTAAGCTGCGCATTATGCTGTTGGGTGCCGGTTAGTGACCTGACTATTGCCTAATGATATAACTTACAGACCAAACACCTCAGTAGTTGCTGAAACCACCATGCATAAACTGTGTGTTAAACACTGAGGCTTGAAGTATATCTGACCTACAACCGCATTGAATGCAGCCAAAGCTTGCCAGCAAGCTGCCGTAAATGTTTTTGGAAAGTCAGTGAATTGAACTGTTCAGCTACAGTGTGGTTTTTTGTTTGCAATCCACGAAATCAGCCGCCTCGCAGTCACAGCAAATGGACCAGGTACACGCAGGTCATTTTTGAGGAAATGTTTGTACTTATCCCAAAGAAATGATCCTCATGCGTCTATGTAGGCTTCTAGCTTTAACCATCTGTCCATCGGTCGCGCCTATGTAGGTTTTTAGCTTGTACTAACTGTCCGTTAGTCACGTTCTTTGTAACTCTTCCGGCGCTTTAGCTTTAAAAAGAGGTGTATAATGTGATCGAGTGATCACATTTGTGTACCTAACATTGCATGACAAGTTAATCCAACAAAACTGAAATGCATCCGATTGGCACCAAGTATACCAAGGGACAAGTTTGTCCGAAACAATCATTATAGGTTTTCCTGTTTTCTTCTTAATGCACATCGCACCTAGAAGCCAGGTCCTGTGTATCCCGGCGCATTTAACGAGTCAATTAAGTGCACGATCGTTTGCGATACATCGAAAACCACCCTATGTCCTTGCGGGTTTTTGAGAATGATTGCGTAAAAGCTGGGTTTCTATACATATACTTGGCCTAAACCATGTTTCGTTCTTCAAGGTCCTTCACTTATCAAATTTCAAATATAACCTACTTGACATTTAGGCCATCATATTGAACGACAATTTGCAACAAAAGATATTTTGCTATGAGCGAAGTGACTCATGCAGCAGTAAACCTGCTGCTAATAGTCTTTAACAATTGAATCACTCCGTGCATATTACCGAACGAAAGCTTTATGAATGAAAGGTATAATAATGGGCTACATAGCGTTGCGCAATATAAATGGTCGTGTTTAATCCACAATCGTAAGCTATAACGCAGCCTCAATGTGGAAGCAAATACTAAACTTTCGACTGCAATCAGCCGATACAAATTAACTAACTGTCATGTTACTAAGAGTAAGATAGATCGATATCAGAGCTTGTATTGGTGACGTACATGCAGCTCACGCACACATAAAATGCATTTATAATTATATAGAAAAGGTAGATTGCGGGAATCTTGTAGTGTCTCCTCACCTGAAACGTGCCTTATCACTCTAACAATGTTGTTTGGAATTGTTTTATAGTTTGATGGTAAACATTGCAAAAATTGATGATATAGGCTTTAATCAGTTTTTTTATCCCCAAAGCCCCACCGCCAAAACGTAGGTGGATGAATGGACTGTGAATGAAATAATAGTTGGTATACAGAATGTCAGCGTACCGGGGTTATGGGGTTTCATAGCAGGCAATATAATTATAACAAAGCAACTGCACTGGCATGTATAGTTCTATAGTATACAAACTAACAAATAATCTATAAGTTCATATATATTTGTGCACTTCACTTCATGCGACGATCCCAATATTTATGCAGCTTGACGATGCAGAGTCGTGAATTGATGCGTAAAATATGACAAATAAGTATTAGCCCTTCCAAAGGTTAGAGTGGTTGATGTCTTAATTGCTTGCATTTTGCATGATCACTCAAACGTTATGTCATGTAGACGAAACTACAACCACGAGGAGTGTATTTGCATACTGATTACTCGAATGCTGGCACTCCATCAATGATATGTGGCAGTAGCATTACTGATCTTTGCAAACCACGCGCTTGGAGTACATAATGCAGTTTCAAAGAATAAGCACACTCCAAACTCCTACATTCCCGAATGTTACATTTTGAAAATAACACAGATGCGCATCACTCCATACAGGGTCGATCAGGTACCACCTGTGCAGTTACCTTATTTCGCTGTAATAACGATAATGCTGATTTATGGCGATGAAATATAAAGTTATAATGCTCAGTTTGCACTTAGATATATGGCGATCTTTTCTATTTTATGTGGAAATGCTTTATCGTGCAATTTATAATCAATCCAATTTGTTACTTGGCCTAGCAAAACGAGGTCGTGTTGATTCCAAACATTGATGAATTTGGATGTCTGAGTTAACTTACCCGAAGTTCGAGGACATATATGCAGCTATAAAATTCACAGAACAAACTCATATTGCCCCAAGCGGCTGTTGTATCGATTCATTCAGTTACCAGCAGGAGTCAACGTCATCATAAAGCACTGAGTGATAAACAAGAAATATTACATGAGGCATCATCCTCATTGTATGTCCGTAAAGGAGCGCAAATGACATTTTTTAATCTAAACATGTATCCCGCACAAATAAAAATATTGCTTAATAAAAGATATGCATACTAAGAGTAAGAAACGTTTCTTTGTTTTTAGTCCGGGGTACAAGATACATGCCCCTGCTTCGAGCACACATGTTTTGTTTTAATGCCTAATGTCTAAACAATCCTTTGAAGATCTTGGATAAATATAATGAGTCTGCTGCCTTCAACTACCTGTCAGTCTGAAGGATTACAACGCGCGTAGGTTCTGTGATAGTGATGCCCATGCAAATACATGCACCCATGGCAAACTTATTAGTTTCGTTTGAAGCGAGCTTTCAAAGCGCTAGAAAGTTGCAGGATTAAGTTTGAAACATTGACTGCATTCACACAATTCCATAGGTTAATATATCAATTCATCATGTAAAGCAACGAAGAAGCTTCATTGATTCCGTTCACGCAGAATCTATACGATTTTAGCACAATCTCATGCACAGGCAGGCAGGATACATTTTTACGGAAGTTCTCACCTGTTATACGACGGGGAGAAGATTATGTGCGATACGGCAACTGAAAGCAAGAAGACGGAAATTTCCTACCCACAACTTCTATGTATGACGAAGACACAGCGACAGGGGGCATCAGCCTCATGTTACGTCCATAAAAACGCGTAAATGACACTTTAGTTTTTAACAAAGTATCAGTTTTTTTAAGTCCGGAAAATCATGCAGATACATGCTCCTTCGAGCTAACACGTTTTGTTTTGATCCTTTCGCAAATGATACAGTCACAGCTACAAAAAGATGATGATCAACTATCTGTAATGTGAGCAGACGGTTCCAAATAAACAGCGCAGAAGTATGTAACTCGTAAATGTAATGTACGAACCAACTTACCAAACTGACACTATTAGACTACTAGATGTCTTCACATACACGATGACGCGGAAAAAAAAAACCAGTGCAGCATTGTGGGTTATACTATTGAAGATAATAAACTTTGTAAAGGTTTCATCTACACTGACAATATGTACATCGCTCGAGCTCTGTCATTTCAATGGTCCACCATTATCATTCTAAATTTACGAATACTGGTTTTCACGGGTACTTACATCGACGCAACAGCAACATATCCCACTGAATAACTCATTATTCTACAGCTGTGGTGTTATCATACTTGATGCCATATTACAGTTGGGTGTTAATTTCTCACCACATGCTCTTCTGGTTATGTACATTTATTTGCTATTAACTGGCTGAACAAATATATAACGGAAGATCTTAGAGACTTCCAGAAGATAGAAGACGTCGTCAATAATTTATACGCATCTCAAAAAGCCAGTCCTTTATATATTAGACGTAATAAGCTCTCGCGGATCACGAGCCGGTGCATTCAGTGTACAGGATTTATGCGAGCCGTCTGCCAGATGAGAGCAATACTCTATCATTATATATGAGAGTGGCTGAGGAGCAGTTTGGGGTGATGAACACTGGAGATAACAGTTGCCTAACGGATGCATGCGTGATTGTACATTATTAACAAGGGATATCAAGTAGTGCGAATAAGATTTTAATTTTCTTTACCTAGGCGATGCATCATATGTGGGAAACAACTTCACATAAGCTGTCTAAAACCCCGTCTCTCGAATATATCTACGCAGCAGACACAGTTCCCACACACAAGCAAGCAGGGTCCATCTATAGATTGATGACAAAGGTTGATATATCCTTCAATAAGCTATTCTGACTTTCGCTTTTTCGTTTGTTTGGCTCCAATAATGCATATGAATTATGTATTATAGTTCATTTTATAAGCTGTGCATATTGGAAAAGTGTCCCATCTGAAGGTAGGGTACGCAACCTACATATGCATATCTACCCTTAGGCTATTTAGAGCCATTTCAATTAAGTCAACGTTACACAATGGATGGCAAACTGCACAATTATGTGTGCAAGTAACTAAGCAAATTATTTACCAGGATCGGCCAAGGGTTTTGCCTATTTTGAGCCCGACAGTCTAGCTACTCAATGACGGCTTAGGTCATAGATATTGGAGCTTTTACTTTGAATAACCCTTTGAATATGTATACATCCCTTGCAAGTACAATTGGTCGATAAAGCCATCCTGTTTAGCTTTGTTTATGCTCTTTGTAGTCTTTCATTATCGCGCTAGCGCAGTATGCACCGCATATTGCGGAATATTCACCGAAACAAAGCAGCGTTACAGATTTGTTAACCTGACAATGTGGCGACTCGAAGTTGAGTTGGCGGCACTGACATTTTGAATACCCTTAGGAGCGTTAACATTTCTCCGACAGGGGAACCGAGTATCATAACATTGGAAATGTAATTATCGCTGCAAATATTTGGGAATGCATACATAGTTATGAGCTCAAGTGGATGACCAAGAGAAGTAGACATCAGCCTCCGATTGACAGCCAGTTGACTTTATACAGATATATCCTTGGATAATTCGACCCAGTGGTCGATCTAGGACCAACAAATATTGCTACAAAACGCAATGTTTACCGCTCAAAAACCGGAGGTTACATAACAGGTATGATAACTGCTGGTATTACCCGTATGATGTTTGTGTTTGTACACAACCTAAATGATATCTCGCTTGACAACATCATCTGTCCATTTTAGCCTTTGCTGTCTGTGTTCAACTTACTATTTGCCGCTGTGCATGGTATTATACAATGTCCATACACACCCTTATAGTACCGTCATGTCTCACCAATAGGAGGGCATTAGAAGTTACGGAAATTACGCTGAAAGATTATATATTATTATGTTGATAATCCCTTATTCTTGATACTGGTCGAGATGTTTAACTTTTTGGTCTCTTCATGACTACGTCGAATAAACAAACTGCATTCATTACGCAACAGTCAAAATTAGATGATCGATTTGATCATGAATCAAATACTGCTAGAGCTAGCGAAACAGCTAGAGAATTAATCGATTGCTAATATTGATTAATTAGACTGTATCGTTTAGGTTGAAAGTGGGTGCTTGCTTATATGTCAATGGTCCCTATATATCTAGATTATCCGCTCCAAAGACAACTAAACTTTTACAACGTCACTAATTTACACAATTCCGTCCGTGTGCTCATAAACACATCAGTGTATTTTGCAGAATTAATTGGGTTATGTATACTCTCACTTTGAACGTTTAACTCCTTTGTTGTTTGAAGGTATGAAGCGCCGCCTATCTCTGACATTTACCTCAACAGGGGGCTTTGAAAAAGGCATATCAGGGTCATTTGGTCTTAAACCGAATAAAAGTGCATCTCTCTAGGATTTCCCGAGACGTATCGTGTATATAAGAATCGATTATCCATCAAGTGTCACCTAACGATATGCATTGTTCGCAACTATTGGCATCCGGAGTACATGCAAACTGGTATCTCTTTCGAAAATGAAATAGAGAAAGTTTTCCTACAAATTACGTCATTACTGATGGGCATTATAACAAGCTTGTCACTGAGCACAGTGATATATATATATATATATATATATATATATATATATATATATATATATATATATATATATATATATATATATATATATATATAAAAATATATATATATATATATATATATATATATATATATATATATATATATATATATATATATATATATATATATATATATATGTATATATATAGCAAATTAGCAGTTTTACCACATTCGCAGCTGACTGGCATATATGAGCGTGTACGACATGACATGGGGAGCATATTGACAGTTTGTGACTCTATTACTAGACATGAGAAGCACATCAACAGGTTGTGGCTATCATTCTAGACATGGTCAACTTAGTGACAGGTTGTGATTATAAATGTGCTGTTGATCATCTCATACTTCACTGGAGCTTGCGGTGATTAAACCTGAAAGTCTTTGAAAGCAATTCCATTTTCCTACAAAATAATTGTGTTGAGCGGGTTTCTAAAATTTTCAACATCGTGTAGGCGGTGTTATTTCGCCGAGGACGCAGACTAATGGCCAGAACGTCTCCAGGCAATTAATCTTGACAGCATATAATATAAACATATTTTAATTGGACGTGTCGTGCCAACTTATGTCATTTTAACTGCCGAAAATAGCTTTAATTATTCATAGGTAGGCATGGTAAATGTAAAACCGTAACTCTCCCATACAGTTTGCATCGATTTCATTATCATGGCACCGTGTCATTCTGTAAACAAACCAAGTTAAAATAAGCCAATTTTTTCCGGGTCCTTGCGATTCGGCTAATATCTATAACACATTAATATCGGTTCCCTGCATTGTAAATATTGAAGATCATTATACGGAAAACGACGGTTTGTATCTAAAAAATGGCAGTTTTACCTAAAACGGTATTCCGCCATACAGCCACCAACGAGGCGTTATCAGTAGATAGCACCAACTGATGTGATGCTACGCATTGCCCGAATGTATAGGAGAGAATTTATACGCAACCGCAATGAATGTGAAACCATCAACATCTGTGAGTACCATTAAAACCTCTACGAAATAATTCACGCTTTCACCTCACGATTATGGCTTACACTTGCTGTGCGATGCTGCAAGAATTTTAGTTTCTACCACGTTAGCCATGTGTTTAAAAAGACAATATTCTACCCCGATGCCTGTATAATATATAGTACACTTAGTATAATGTCGCATTAAAACATAAATGCTAAACTTTATAGCTCCCTGAATTTGAACAAAACACACACAGTATTAATTGCTTTTCACATTAGTTTTGTACAATTTAACAACCGGTCAAATGCAACAAAGAGTGTTGACGATTGAACATCCCCAAAGACAATTTTTGTACATTCGGCGTTAAGAATTAGAAATAACCGGATTGGGCCCATAGCGTTTTCGTTTTGTCACTAACGGTCAAATATTACCACGAGAACATACCCTGCTTGAGTTACCTATCCGTGTAATCAACTTAATATAGAATCTTACATTAACGTTAAAACGCATGGGGCTATTGCGACACGAATATGTGAACCTATGGCTAATGCCTGTCTTTCTTTCGTTCAAATATAGCACGATAGGTTTACTAAAAATCGATGCCTATTCTGCGAGTGGCGATTGGTTAACTTAAAATCGTCATATAATTCCGGCCATATAACACCTCCCCGTTGTCGCCGTTGTCTACTAAGAGGTCATTTCCGGTGCAAATAAAACTCCGAGATACCTACCCATTGTAACACCAAGCCAATACTTACCTTAATCTCACGGACACACCCCGTTTTTATAGCGTTTATGTCGGCTTTAGGCTTACATTAAGATCAACTTATCTTGCAAGAGATTATCTCTAAATGTTAAAGTGGTATCTTAGTAACAAAAGCTTCGAGCTTTTGGCGTGTTGATCTGACGCATTCATGGTAATTACACTTATTGCACATCAGAAGAAGGATATTGTACGGCTTAGATTAAATGAGTGCCCCTCGATCATGAGAAGAAAGCATGGCAAGTATTTACGTGAAACACAATGCAAGACAAGATGATATTCATTTTCCTTCCTGGAACAAAACTGAAGTCTGCTGTGACAGGCACAAAGCGAATCCGATGTTGCGCTTTCTCTAATGACGGATATGACTTAAATCAATCTTTTGCTTATGTCTGCGTACAATTTTGCTCATATGATTTCAACCAGGCCAACATGACAAATCAAGACTATAGCCGCATCTTTCTATGTATTGTGATGTCAGCGGTCATTTTCTAGCATAGCCGAATTCGTTTTTTCCCGAAAGATTGGACATTCATGGCGGACGCAAATCACGCACAGAACGACATTGTTTAACACACTAATCAATTCAATA
Organism: Urechis unicinctus; assembly: GCA_034190875.2. Lineage (NCBI taxonomy): Eukaryota > Metazoa > Annelida > Polychaeta > Xenopneusta > Urechidae > Urechis > Urechis unicinctus. The sequence continues at coordinate 19,575,954 of CM067358.1, read as the reverse complement.
AGTTTAGATCGAGCCCACGCGCTAGTTATTAATTGGTGCACAAACAAGTGCTATATGCATCAAAAAGCAATGCCGTCGTTGGAAATATAAGTTGTGAAACAATGTACCATCACGACGAATAAACCATTTTGTCAATCATAGAGGCACCTGTTTCAGTGCAAATATGGCAAAGTTTATGTGTAACCTGATCTCTAAGGGCACAGTAATTCAGACGATTTCACCATGGCGGTGTAAATATATGCAACGTCGACATCCCCGCAATGACACTGCTAACGCCTAGATCTTCAGTTACTTAGGCATCTGCCTAACTTATTGAACCTATCAGTTCGCTTCATATCGCATTGTGGAAATTTGATACTCCATTCCGTGTAAGCGTATTCTCTATGTGATAGACATAAACACGGTAGGTGACCTTAATTAATGTAAATCCTTCTCATGTACATTTTACTCCATGCATTGGTCCAGTAAGTTCAAGTGATAACTTGGCCTAGACATTTGTTGAACAAGGAGGTCATGTTGATTCGCTAGAGCAGTCTGAGTTGCAGCCTTTGTTAATATGCAGAGTGCTGAAAGACACACAAGTGGATATAACATCCACAGTGCAAGCTCATATATTCTTAGAATGGTAAAGAACTTGTCTCTTGAAACATAATTAAACTACGAATTCACAGTTCAGAATTTTCGTGTCAAATAGTGTGGAAAGATTGCAATACAGATCGCTTCATACAATTCGAACCTCCCTAATATTAGTCCTAAAATTCTGAACGTGGGACAGTATATCTTTTTTTATTAGTCGGTGTGTCAGCTATCAAGTAAACTTGCCAAAAGAAAACTTTGACACAACACACTTACCTCCCTTTGTTTTGTCCACCTGCATAACAATACACTTTAACTGACAGGGTTTTCCTACTTTACACGAATTACACCTGGCATGGTGCAAAGCACCTTTTTGAGCAGGTAACGTGTGTTTGCCGTCTATTATAACGTTAAGCTGCCGCAAGTTGGCCAACACTGACTGTGAGATTAAATCATACGCTGTCTAGGTTTTGGTTCAAAATACGCCTGCATATTTGTACCACACATTAATGCTAAATAAAAATTCAATATTATCATAAACACCATTCATTGGTCCCGAAGCACCTAAAGATTGGTTGCTGTAAAACTTAGCGGCTGATCGAGCACACTTTGATGAGCCAGCGTTGATGAATCGGATTAGAAACGAAAAAAACGCGAGGCATATTTCGGGCTCAGAGCGAAATCATGTTCCTTTCAAAACGTAGACTGATTATGCTACGGCGTCATTGCTACTGGCATATATATCGTCTGATTATTGTCATTTGGAACCAATGTGCAGGTAGTGCGTCAAAAGCTGATTAATGATGTGTGTACGACAGTAACGTGATGATATATGTTGATGTGTAGCTGAACATTAAGATATGGGGTACATTAAGATATTTGTGCATCATGTAGCTGCATATATCGCATCATAATTACACAAAAACTACTCCACAATGTCCTAAGTAATTTCTTAAAAACATGGAAATGGTGCTGGCCTGGCATATAATCTTTGTATAGATATTACCATTTGGAGTGATGATATAATGCCATATCAACTTGTTACCTAGCAGTCGCTATTGGAGTATTCCATCACATCTCAAAGTGACTGATAATTGGAGGGCATATGCCAATCATAGACTTCTATACAATGGTGTTTTCTTATTGAAGGTAACCAGGATCATTAGCCCAGCTAAGTCATGACACGAAGTGCAAAACTGAGGTAGTGGTAATAATATGCACCAGTTGATCATCTTATAGCTTGGAGCATTGCAATCAGCTCAAGGACGCCAGTTTTTAAGCTTCGGCCATCACCAATCAAGTCTGCTGGGGTGCATGCGAATGAATCGAGAAGCGAGTTAGTCGTGCCCCCAGATAAGGCAAACACTGTGTTCGCAATGCGTGTTGCATCAAATGAGCCTATTCATTTGAATCAGCTCTATCGGGGTAGTTTTGTTCTACTTTCTGGAACGCATTATTTACCTGTCCGAAATCAGAAGTGCCGGTCAGATAAAAGGCCGGATAACTGTTGGTATTGGGCCGATGATTACTTCTGAAATGATAAAATTACAAGCGTCATTGAGCGAATGTTTTGTCCAGCCCTTTGCTGTCTGTGTAAGGAGTATAGGCAGAATATCAGTGACCATTTTCATGGATTAAAAACGACATTAACCTCATCAGTTGTGGTACTAACAGAAAAATATGTGTCTTGGTGAGGTATCTGGTAAGCAACATATCATGGGAATAGTCATAGTTCACCCATTTGCAAAAGATATTGCGTTCTATATATCTGACATGAACAAGCAATTTCAGATATTGATGATATAGATACGTTATATTAGAGTCTTCTGATTACACTTTCATGACAAGATATTTTGCTCTAGCGTATTTGCGTATTATACTTAATATTAAAGCTATTAAACTATGTATGTAGAGAGGAGCGCATATATTAAGATATAGAGTTAGGGATTACTTCTGAAGACCCTTCTTCTACTCTGCATGGCGTCAAATACAGGAATGGACGATTTAATCTGATGTCAATCTTCCTAATATCTGGAATGTATTTTCGAACGTTTATTATATAATACATATTTGGTGAATCAGCTGTTCATATAGACTCAAATGTCAGGTACCCTTCGCAAGCAGCAGTAATTAAAATCTCTCATGTTCATGAGCCTAGATATATAAGCGCAGGTAACAAATGTGCTCAGCACTGGTTTAATGCATGTGTATCAAAATACTTTCCACTTCTAGCAATAACCCAGCTTTTGCAGGTATTACTACCATGTTCACTATGTTTTACGACGTAATGGAATTTCGCAGTAGCTTTACCGTGCTCACAAACAAACCAAAGTGTCTAGCAAATACATATTTGCTTTTAATGGCGTATTTAAGCTATAGATTTTAGCAGCGGGCTGCAATAAGAAATATACATGAAACAGCAATCCAATAGTATACGACACAGAATTTTTCATAGATCACTATGTTTGTAGCAAAAGCGCATATGTAATAAATAAGAATGAAGATAATTCTTGTTTGAGTTGCATATTTATTGTTAATAAGTGGACATTTTTGCTAGAAATCGGTGAAAAGTAATGGCAGTCTTCACGATGATAAGCAACATGTGCAATGATAGCTTGCCGTTTAATTAGACCCCTTCAGGCTGATCATGGGCAATGCAATATTTCGAAATAAATCAATAGTCATCATCGCTGCCTTGTCTGGGTCCCCTAGCCCCTGGCTGCAGGACACATTCATGTTGAGGATGTAAAATTGTGTGCATAAATCTGAGGCACAAACATACCTTGACCATATGCTGTCTCTGAATAGACAAAGTCACATTTCCTGAAGATTTGTCACTATTTCGGTTTTTATCCGACTTGCAGCGAATAAAGCTACCTTTTCACCGAAGCTGAGGTACATGCTGTTACATAAGCCATTCAAATAACTCAATGAGAAGCCCATAATAACTCAAATAGTCTTATGGCGTGATGTTTGACGACAATGTAAGCAAGCGTGCACTCTGATGCTTGACGGGGGCGTAAGTGATTTGTGTACCTCCTGCTGGGGTGTTGAAACTGTTCACAAACGCGGACCATTATCTTGATGGCTGTGTCCGAAGTCAGTGTCATAACCTGATGACAGGGCCTCACACGCCAGAGAACAATTCGGGTCACAAACTCGGCGTTGATAAGACATGTCTGATGTCGTCGTACACACAGGGGCAAGCATGGTAGCAAAAAACCTGGAGTCTAGGACGCAGACTAATCACCGCCTGGTAGATTAGCCATTTCTCGATCGTCTTTGAGGACTCAATTAACATATATCAGGTCCTTACATGACCAAAGGTAAATTGGGATTTGTTCCACTGCGCTTCTTTGATAACTATACGCAGCCAATTTCATTAGAATCGGCTTGCGCAGCGATGAGCTCAGTTACCCGCCGCAAGGAGACGCTTGTCGACTTTAAATGGATGACCTATCATGTGAATAAGTTGCGGTAATACCATTCTGTTGTTATTTGTAGACAGGTAAACGAATCCTGTCTGTATGAACCAATGTTACGCCATTTTCTGATCAGCTAGCTTACCCTCCCATTGTTGATGTCAACATTGTGGACGACAACGATGCAAAAAACTGCCATTCCTGAAGAATAACTACGTAATATTTTTTGTCAAATGTCAAGCTATTTATCAATCCGACTTAATATTTAGAATACTATGCTATCATAGAGGAAATACATAACATGACGGCATATGTCTATCAATCTAAGTGATATGCAGTCATATGCTCCAATGATATATCAGTCACCATTCATTCTCTTTTGATCTCTAACCACCTAAGTTGTGAATAAGAGCATTGATCAGTGTGACGCCCTCCGTAGCAAGAAGTCAACAGCCTGTGCTGACCGTACGTTTAATTTTTCTTTGTGTTCTTCCATGTTTAATTCCGATGTATTAAATGCGCTCATTGTGGTTGTATATTAAGACATATAACACGATTGTCAGTGACACTCGCAAACATTCAACAGAAAAATGTAGCTACATACTGACGTTGCATGGACATTGCAATAAGCCCGAGAACGCTTAGATAATTAAACCAACAATTTCGAGTAAGATAGTATTAGTCTTCATAATAATCTGCCTTCTTAAACCATTTTACAGTAGCTTCGCCATTTGCATAGATGGACGGGGCACGTGTTGCTCCGTATTAGATGACGAAATGCAGCATTTTCTTATCTCTGCTTTTCCTTTCCTGACTATGCTAATATGTGCATAAATGTTGGCTGGACCAGAGTTGCTTAGAAAATAAGAAACCACATTCCTCAGGTCTTAAGCGCAGAAGCGCACGCAAGAGAAATCGATTGTCTCCTGTTGCACGATAGGTTGAAAGTGACTTTGTCATGGCATAATTTATATTTGTTTCATAAGAAGCAAGCTTTCAAAGTGGAAAGGAATTGCATTTGATGCTGTATGCTAGAAAGTTGCAGGATTAAGTTTGAAACATTGACTGCATCAACACAATTGGTTTATATATTCATTCACCATGTGAAGTGATAAAGCTTCATTCTGTTTGTTCAGGCAGACGGTGATTAGTTATTTCCAACCCACTACTTAAATCCTGTCACAAATGTAGGACGCACACACAGCTACATAAAGATGACGATCAACTTCCCGTGATGAGCGCAGATGCATCCAAGGAAACGGGGCAATAGTATGTAACTCGTAAATAAAATGTACGAACCAAGTTACCAGACTGACACTATTGGACTATTAGATGTATTCACATACACGATGACGCAGAATAATACAAAAATGATTGCAGCATTGTGGGTCATATTATTGCAGATAACTTTGAACAGGTTTCATCTACTCCGACGTTAAGCACATCGTTGGAGCTCTATAATTTCAATGATCCGCCGTTATCATCCTACCATTAAGAGTACTGATTTGGAAACCTGCTAATATCAGCGTAACAGCAACGAATCCCACTTAATGTTTCTTCATTCTTCAGCTGTGGTGTTATCATACTTGACGCCATATCACAGTTGGGAGTTAATTTCTCACCACATGCTCTTCTGGTTATGTACATATATTTGCTATTAACTGACTGAAAAAAATCTATAACACAAAATCCAGGAAACTTCCGGAAAGCAGAAGATGTCGCCAGTAATCTATGAGCATCTCAAAAAGCCTGTCCTTTATATATCATACGTAATATGTGCTCGCGGATCACGAGGCGGTGCATTCAGTGAACTGGACTTAGGCGAGTCGTCTGCCAGATGAGCGCAATACTCTATCATTAGATATGACTGTGGTTGAGGAGCATGAAGGGGGTATATGTACTTGGGATAACCGTGGCCATAAAGATGCATACGTAATAGTTCATTATTAGCAATGGATATAAAGTAGTGCGAATAAGTTATCAATATTCTTTAGCTCTCTAGAACCACTTCTCTCAAATATATCGACGCAGCAGACCCAGTTCTCACACAAGCAATCTTTTTCATAGCAGGGTTCATCTAAAATAAACTCACATTTAGATTGATGACAAAGGTTCGTATTCTCTTCAATAAGCTATTCTGGCTTTCGCTATTTCGCTTGTTTGGCTCCAATAATGCATATGAATTATGTATTGTAGTTCATTTTATAAGCTTTTCATATTGGAAAAGTGTCCCATCTGAGGTAGGGTACGCAACCTATATACAAGTATATACATTTAAGCTATAAAGAGTCACTTCAATCAAGGCAACGTTACACAATGCTTGGCATTCTGTACTATAAAGTGTGTAATTCATGAGGTAACTGAGCCTAATATATTCCAGAAACGTATTGTGCATTGCCTAATTTGAGCCCGACCCTCTGGCAAATGTTGCTCCTTAGGTCAGGTCATATATATTGGAGCTTTTACTCCGTCTTTGAATATGTATAAATCCCTTGCAAGTACCATTGGCCGTTAAAGCTAGCCCGTTTTGCATTGTTTATGCTCTTGGTAACTTTTTACAATCGCGTTATCGCATTATGCACCGCATATTGCGGAATATTTACCGAAACAAAGCACCTGACAATGTGGCGACTTGAAGTTGAGTTAACAGCACTGACATTTTGAAGACCCTTAGGAGCAATAACATTCCTCAGAAAAGGGAGCCAAATATCACACCATTTGAAAGGAAGATGTGTTGTTTAGTGACTTGCAGTTGTACGCTCGTGTGTTAAAGCCTCCACAAATGATAATGGTTGAAATGGTATGACAAGGCCAATTGCCACGCACTTCAATTTCTTCAACAACCGTTGCAGTGTTTTTAGCTGTAGGATTCCATGCACCTTATTACATATGATCAATCTAGTTGATGTCACGTATCGTAACATGAATCTAAAACAAATTGAAAATAAAATGAACATGAGTCTGGCCTTACAGCACGCTACCTTTGCCAATAACATAATCAGTGCAGATCAAAATTCCTAATTTGTTATCCTTTGTTATGTAAAAATTTTGGAATTGTATCATCGACTTAAGTAGCAAGTGTCCTGACACATTGTAAACATAAACATTGGCCTACGTTCACCCAGAACACAAATATATGTCGCGGCAAGTGTGGTCGCATATTCATAACAGTGAATATAACATATCGTGTTTTACTCCAGTACAAATATATTTCAATGGGTATTGTGTGTGCCTAATCGGCAGAGCGCTAAGCATCTAGATGATACTTTACACTTCCACATTGCGTTGCTGCTAGCTATGCTACAATGGGGATTGTGTTGTTATTTTGTGAATTACGATTCGCTACACCAACTCTGCGCTTCCGTGTTATGGCATTCAAAGTAATCGAAAGATGTTCTGTCCCTTGTAAATGCTATTTTACAATATGTTCGGTCATTTCTAGCAAATTAGACCCGCTCAAATGCTCAATACTTTTTGAAATATCATTATCGCTGTAAATATTTGGGAATGCATATATCGTTATATGATTAAGTGGATGAGCAAGAGAGGTAGATATCAGCCAATGGTTGAGTGCCAGTTGACTTTATACATTTATATCCTGGGATAATTCAACCTAGTGGCGATCTTGGACCAACAAATATTACTACAAAACGCAATATTTACCGCTCAAAAACCACAACCAAATGAGGTATGATAACTCAAGGTATTTGCTATATGATGTTTGCGCTTGAACACAACCTAAATGATGTCTTCCTTGACACAATTATCTACCCAGTCCGTTGCTGTCTGGGTTCAACTTACTTTGTTTTGAAGCTATACATGTTATTATATAATATCCATATGCATCCTTATAGTACTCTCATGTTCAACCAATAGGAGGACAAAAGAACAAAATCATGCAAGATTATAAAGTTTTATTTTTATACTCCTTTCCTCTTAATACTAGTCGAAACGATTGACTTTGTTTCGCTCCATGACTTCATCGACTAAACAAACTGCATTACGTAACAGTCTTACTTTGATGATCCATTTTATCATGAATCAAGTAGTGCTAGAGCTAGCGAAACAGCCAGAGATTTAATCGCCTGGTAATATTGCTTAATTTAACTGTATCGTGTTCGTAACTATAGTTGGTGCTTGCTTAAATGTCAATGAACCCCTATGTATCTAGATTATCCGCTTGAAACTTAACTTTTACAACGTCACTAATTTACACAATTGCGCCAGTGTGCTCATAAACACATCAGTGTACCTGGCATAATACATATAGGTTGTAAATGACGTGATAACCTGGCCACGCAAGCAACATACAACGCCAAACAGCTACTGCAGAATGGATTTTATCCGGTGAACTCTCACTTTGAACGTTTTACTCCTTTGTTGTTTTAAGGTATACAGCGCCGCCTATCTGTGACATTAACCAGCAGCGGTCTTTAAAAATGAGCCAAAATGGCCAATATAAAAAATATAGTAAGTGACAATATTTATTCATAGACCTTAATGGTCGAACATACGTGAATTCATTATTAATCAGAATAGAGCGAGATGATTGCTAGAAATGATTAAACAGAGGAAAAGGCATTTGCTCTTTAACCAAATAAAAGTACATCTTATTATGATTTCCCGAGACGTATCGTGTATCAAAGAATCGATTATCCATCAAGTCTAGCCTCACGATCGGGAGTGTTCTCTACGATTGGCATCTGGAGCACATGCGCACTGGTATCCCTTTCGACAATGAAATAGAGAAAGTTTTCCTACAATTACGTCATTGCTGATGCGCATTATAACAAGCTTGAAAATGAGCACAATGATATATATAAAGGAAATTAGCAGTTTCACCAAATTCGCAGCTGGCTGGATTACATGAGCGTGCCCAGGTCCTGAATACGACAAGATATGGGTAGCAAATTGACAGTCTGGGACTCTGCTGCTAGACATAGGGAGCATATCGACAGTTTGTGATAATATTGGTAGACATTAGGTAAATATGGACAGTTTTTGAGAACATTCCATGCATGGGGAGCATATCGACAGTTAGTGACTATATTGCTAAACATGAGCAAGACATCAACAGTGTTTGACCAAATTGCTAGACATGACGAGCATATCGACAGTTTGCGACTATTATGCTAGACATGAGGAGCACATGGACAGGTTGTGACTAACATGGGCTTCTTAGTGACAGGTTGTGACTAAACATGTGCTGTTGAGCATCTCATACTTCACCGGGGCTTGCGTTGATTAAATGTGAAGGTCCGATTCGTGTTTGAAATTAATTTGAATTTCGTGCAATATAATTGTGTTGAGTGCATATCAACAATTTTCAACCTCATGTAGGCGGTGTTATTTTGCCGAGGACTCAGACTAAATGATTGAACGTGCCCAGACAATTAATCTTGACAGCATATCATATTAACATATTTTAATGGGACGTGTCGTGCCAATTTATATCATTTTAACTGCCGAATATCGTTTGAATAATTTACAGGTAGCAGTGTTTAATGTGTAACCTATGTTTTCAACGAATTCATTATCATACCACAAGGTCTTTTTGTATAAACAAACCAGGTTTGTGTCTAAACAATCGCAGTTTTACCTTACAGCACATTTTGCCACGCAACCACCAATCAGGCATTATCATTAAATAACATTGACTGAAGTGATGCTGCTTATTGCCTGAATGTATTGGAGAAAGAATTATTTATTTATAATTTCACAAACGGTCAAATGCTACCCTGTTTGAGTTACATGCCCGCGTAATCAACATAGGCACCGTTTGATATTCTGCACTTAGGCTTAAGTTGTACACATAGAATACGCAAATAGAGCCGTTAGCATTAATTGGGCCGTCATTTAAGTAGTCTCATTAGTGTGGTTCGTGATGACCGCCACATACACTTGCTGTTGTGAAACATCGAGATATAGCGCATATTTCCCACGATGGTCTCGCACACTTTTTATTGGGCGTTAGCACATGATTCAAACGCATAATTTATCATAACATAACCTGACATGAAAGGGTTTACACAGTAAGCGTTAACATTGGCGTGGGGTGTCCGGGAAGACGGATATGAAAACAAGCGAAATTAGCACTATGGTTACAAGGTGATTAAACATTAATGCTATGGCAACAACCATGACAACCTGAGACCTCTGTAATCCGCGATAGTATGAACGCCAGTTGGTAGGACCTTTCACATATGAGCAAATGTAGGCAGTGATGTCTAAACACGCCCTTGGAAGAAAAGTGTGACTTCGTTAAAACAGATTCGTCCTTGCAGGCCTATCCACTTGTTATTCTGGTGCGATAATGGCCGGTGTCAGAGAACAATGAACCACATATCTATTCAATGTGTGAAGTACGTTGTTTATCATTTTCCTTGCACCTATGATGCAATGGCATGTATCTGATGCCACCAATCAGAGGTTTAATGGGTTAAAATAGTGATAAAATAGATGGTGAACATGTCCTAAGCTTAATAAAGGTTCATACATTATTGTTAAAACGCATAGGGTTACTGCGACACGAATATGTGATCATATGACTAATGACACTATTTCCTTTGTCCAAATATAGAAAGCATTGATGCTTTTTCGCAAAATTTGTTGCGAATGAAAGGGCTTTTAATTTTGCGTTTACTAACATCGGTCAGTGTGATACTAGAAAGTTCAAACAAATTAGGAAAGTGTTAGGAAGTACGTAGTGATGATATTAACACATTCGTACTAATGACCTAACCTAAGTGGTAAAAGCTATGGGAACGCATGTGTACTCGAAATAGTCAGTACCCACTCTAGCTATTTGCATAGCATACAATGCTGAATGAGTGACAAAGTGCTGTGCAAGGTTCGGGCTTAGAAAAATAAACAGCGTTTCGAATACATATCTTAAGCATGACTTCTGTATCTTGGTAGATTGTGGAAGATGCTCTCAAGATCCAAATATTACACTTTAAAGTTTCAGACGTTATCAATTTTGCAGCTGCTTCATCAACTCTCTCTGTTATATTATTGACATTCTCGATGGAACTAAAAATAAAGAGTTGAAATATATATAGATATAGAGGATATATATATAGATAGAGATATATAGATAGATAGATAGAGAGATAGAGAGATATAGATATAGAGAGAGAGAGAGATATATATAGATATGTAGAGGATAGAGAGATATATGAGAGAGAGATATTTAGATATAGAGAGAGAGATAGCTATTTACATAGCTATTTAGAAAGAGATCTATATATATTTCGAGCGATATATACATAGATATTGATATATAGGTATATATATACATATATATATAGATATATATAATATATATATAGAGATAAATAAATATATATATACCCTATATAAGAGATATATATATATACATATATATATATATATATATATAAATATATATATATATATATATATATATATATATATATATATATATATATATATATATATATATATATATATATATATATATATATATATATATATGCATGTTACATGTTTTCATGTTTTCGATACACACTGCGTTAAAGCGGCACAGGTAAAAGAAAATTCTATGGCACATTTTTTTTACGATGGATGTGTGTTGTGTAATTGATTGCTCTTTCACAGGCTTATATTGTAATCGCTATTTACAGTCGGAATTGACTAGATTCAGCATGCTCAATGAGAGCACCTTCTGACTCTCATAAATCTATGCAAGCAGTGAAAATAAAAGGTACCCAATAGTGCTAAATGTTACGTGTAATTATTCTCATTCAACTATCACTTGATCCATTATTGTTCTCCCCCTGCTATACCAATCTATATGAATGGTTAATAGCCCCACATTTAACATGGTAGGCAAGCCGTTGTTGTCTCTACATTGGTGTTTGATTGATTGGTCTTCCAGTATGGTCAAGAAACACACATCATTGAGTAGTTTTTTGACAAAATGCATACGATTATTCAATCTAACGGTACACTTATAATGCATGTCTACTAATGTTGTAGTGAGTAAGCTAGTTTAACGATCATTTAAATGATAATTGACATTAAACTCACCCGTCTTTTCAACTGTGGTATATTTGTTCAGTTGAGTAAGTTTTTTTCTAAGTAATGATATGTGTGAGGTGAATAATAAAATAATGCTAATACGTACCAGGAATCGGTGGGGAATTTTATGAATTTTAATCACTGCTCACACAGCAAGATGAAGAAACTAAGAATTCATGCGAGAAAATATCACGACAAAATGCTATTTGATCATTGCATAAATCTAACGGCTAGCACTATTGACCTTTCAATAGCCACATAACTGAACGAGCTATGATCGATATACTATTCGACTTGTAATGCTGATTTCCTCGGGTTTCAGAAAGGTAAGATAGCGGATCATTTAACCACGATTTGACGACTTATAACCCCATAAATGACACAATAGTATCAACACGTACTTTGGAACCCAAAATTACTTTAATCTAATAATTGCATAGTAATTGTCTCATGGGCATCGTAAAACAGCTTATGATGATAAGCATAGTTCTGACTAAATACTGATCAAGAGGCAGACGACCTAATCCTGTAAGTACTAGTCATAACATGTAAATATTTCTCATTGAACTGTTGATACAATACATTGTGCTGTAATCTTAAGAGATGATGATAAAGCATGTGAATACTTTTTCCAGACTTAAGTCATTCACAAAATGTATCGATTGCACCAGGTGTTAGTTTTTAGGATTTGACAAATGAACATTTGAATTATCGGTTGTTCGGTGTGTTTATTATATGACTTTTGGTCTACCAGTGCATGCAGAAACTCGATGCGAACAACAGCGACGAAATAATATTTTGACCAATCTCAACATATTAAAACCTTTGCGTTATCGTATCAGCCAGCGAAAACAATCTTACCGTATGGGTGTGTCGGTGGCGGACAGGGGGGGCGTTAGAAATGTAGGTAATTGGCTGCCATTTCAGCTTGGGTTGATGAGAGGCAGGATTCCATGTATGGTGCGTATCAATTACTTTTTTGCAACTAACGAGCATTTTTCGATTGAAAGCGGCTGCGCCTTGGCCCTCAACCCGTACTGCACGCTTTAACCGGTAAACTGGGTAACTTTTGTGCAGAAGTATCACGGTTCTTTGCATGACACAGCCTTTGGCACTAGATACTTGAAAACTTAGCTGTTCTGGCTTACTTGCATGAATGGTATCTGGGTATATGTAAACGCATTTAAAGGACCCGTATTGGCTATTATATTTGCAATGAAGAGAATCCAAAATGATGCTATGGGTCTTAATGGATTCCTCATCAGTCACTAGGAAGTGCACATCGACCAAGCCTAGCCCAAGGACATTGTGTTGATTCAAATACCAAGGTCAGTCTTAATCTGATTGATAAATCAGGACTCGTACTTCAGATAACCCGAGATTTCTGTTAAATGTGGCTTGATGATCAAAATTGGACAGACACTAATCTAACACGCGTGACATGATCGTTGTCAGATATTCATAGGCGATGAAGTATCGCATTTCCAGGAAATATATATAAATATATATATGCACATATATACATACATGTATATATATATATATATATATATATATATATATATATATATATATATATATATATATATATATATATATATATATATATATATAGTGGTATCTCGTATGTATGCATATCTATATATATATATATATATATATATATATATATATCTATAAATATATATATATAGTATATATATACATATAGTATTAGTATATATATATGTATATATATGAATATTTAAATATATACTATATATATATATATATATATATATACATATATTTATATATATGATATAAATCTCTATGTATATATATATGTTTTCCATATATATACATGTATATATATATATATATATATATATATATATATATATATATATCTATATATATATATATATATATATATATATATATATATATATATGCTATGTTTATGTTACAACTGCCACACTATCCCTTAGGGTTTCTATCGTGCTTGAAAGGTACTTTAATACCACCGCAAATGTCTTCTGGTGTACCCGCAGGACGAATATAGTTAAGTTTTTTTAGTCTGAGGTATTTATTATTTTCATGGACCACGTATATGTAGTATTTTCACGCGTGCATTCTAGTCGCCAGAATTGTGCCATAGTCTGCCGATCAACAGGATTTACAGTTATGCGAGTCGGCCGTCGACATGGAAAGTACGAACGCAAATAATGCTGCTACAAAACTTCACGATCATCCCGTGCCCTGTTTCTCGCCGGTCATTGTCCTATGGCAAAGTAGATTTCGTCAAATAAAAACATCGGTTTCCTCTACCGGGAAATAGGACAGTGAATTGCTGGATTATATTGAAATATTGTAATAATATGAATTTTTGTCAGACTTTTCTGAAAGAGCAGGGAAGATTTCTATTGAATGTTGAAGGGCTTCACCACCTCATATGCACACATCTATTACTTTCAAGGCACACAATAATATTCTATGATATGCATTTATGAATAGACGTATAACGTTTGCAGCAACCTCTGTATTTCTAATCATAATAAGAACCTATTTAGTTACATATCGCTTACTTTAACATGCATACATAGATTTTGAAGCATACATTGATTGAAAAGGTTTTTGTATAAACGGCTGTTACCTGGTTTATTTTAAAGCGATGTAAGTTGCTCACCCTAATATTTTCAAATATTGCTTAAATTCTTACCTGTATTGCTTTTATTGGTTCCGGTATATTTTGTGTTTGCTCTAGGTACATTTCGATTCGTTATCAGTTAAATTTGATGAGGAAATATTTGAAATATTAACTTCAATCGCTTATCATTGTCACATTATCATTAAAATGAAAGCTATTTTTTAATGTTGACAGTGAATATGTTTGGTTAACGCAAAGACACACAATCCAAACGAACATTACTGCAGGCGGTCACATCACATAGAACATAGGTCAGTTTGAATCAAACAATCAGCGGAGAGCTAATTGGTCGAAGGGAAACAAATGGAGGCTGAAAGTTATTGCCCAACACGAGGAGCATCATTCTATTGCTTCATAGTAGACTTTCTACAAAACAGCAATTATGCCCATAAAAACTTACATGCGATCACAACTTTGAATCCCTTAGTAACAAAATCTTTGCCGATGATTCATCAAATTGAGATAAACAGCTGTGTTAAGTACAGCACTAAATGGATTTCCTGACGCACCTGGATCGAATGTAATGTTAATTATTTTGGTAATGATGCAAACTAAGTTGGCTGTTTGTAGGAAATTATTTTGTGTTTATCTAAAAGTTCGCTTCATGTGATAATTTTCTTGCTGTCGATAATAGAATATAAGTATATCTCACTTGAATTATTACAAGAAGCTTACAGTAACACAATAGCTTCAGTCTTCTAAAAATTGTCATGCTGTATATTTTGCAGTGGTTAACATCTTTCGAGAGATCATCAGGGTGAGACACGGAAACGGCCGCTCACACAATCTGGCGAGGGTAGATTGCCTCATATAACAGAAATCGCCTGGGTCTCATCAATTCCCGGTAATATCCAGACTTAAGGTTACCTTAACGCAACTAAGCGGTCCCTGTGACTTCACTATGACTGAATAATTGATTTACCAGAACTGGGGCAATTGTTTGAATCAAAGAGTAAATACGATGTGCATTTAGTTCCCTAGGTGAATCAACTTCCGTTTTTAACAATAGAAAGCGTTTGATAACCCAAGAGTTGCCCTTTCACATAGCGATTATTTTGAACGGCAAAGGTTACGCTTTGCAACGTTGTCTTCTACCATACCTGAATACGGGTTGTTATTGGAGAGCGGTAAGGGTACTATCGACAGTACACGCGTTAATGTCATATAGTATAAATGCACCACAATGAAACCCATATATTTGAATCACAGAAGCCTTTCTCTTGTGTCATCAATATACATCCCTCTTCATTCCATCCCAGCTGTCATCAATCATTTGCCAATATGCGCCAATAGTGTTATGGTTGTGGATATAGGAAAGGTACATGATTACATTACAATAATAGAACGTGTACGCATGACGGAATGCCATAAACAATGGATTGGACATAACTGCTCACAATCCATGACCTGCTTTGCAGGATATGTGTGAAAAATGTTACATTTTGTGATGTTAGAGTTGTAGGTAGGCAAAGATCTAACTTCAACGGGAAGAAACACGTATCCATACTAAATACTGCATAGCAGCCCAAGCGACCGACACAGTATCGCTCAGGTAGATAGTATCATATGCTACCTGTAACGCTGGTCTAATATGTTCTCACTTATAGTCAAGCGGTACGCTGCTTGTGCGCAACACAAGGCATCCCGGTGAGACTGTTCAGGGTTTAATTAGTCTTTATTTATTATTTTACACCCAATGGGCGAATCAGTCAGAATTAAGCGACTGCAATGCAATGCTCGGTATATGTAATGCCATATGGAACTGTAATAGCGATGTCTTGACCAACATATTAAATCCCTTCCAGTGAAGAGCCACCAGTTTGATGCATGAGCATATCCAAACAACCAGACAATTGCATCGTATGGATAAAAGTAGCAATCCTCCCATCAGATAAACGCCGCCCGAACTCCTTTTTTCACCGCCATAATGTGTAGTTAATGCTTGTTACAGGACACGCATTAACAAGGTCCTTGAAATCAAATGAATTCCTATGACTACCACAGAACTAAATTATGTACTATTGCGCACATGGGGTTGTTATTAAAGTACAAAATAGAACAAACATGTATATATGGCATTGTGTGGCTATTGGAACATAGATATATATTAGAGATGTATAAGCTGCTTTGTTTGTTAGTATTGAGCATATGATGCCAAATAATACATGACAGTCGTTACTCTTACCAGGGTTTCAAATTGCAAACTTAGTCTCCCGTCCATACTAAGGTATTCTGCGATGATCTAAAAGTTCGCTTAAGGCGATAACTCTCTCAATCACCAAATTATTTATACACATGTTAGAAAACCCACACTAGTCGCGATTTTGGAATGGCTTTTAATATCAGATTTGTTAAAGCCTGGTATACATGCCTTGATCAATGCAATATGATGCATCCACCGCCTTTTAGGCTTGTTCTTAGCCATCAAATGAAAAAAAACACATTATAAATCCCTGTGCCGCTGTCGCTAAATACGATATTCATTCACATATGTGTCGTCAATTGTTAGCGTCCTAGCCAATTTTTCTATATGAAGAGCTTGTGTCATTTAATGACTGCATTGCTGCTCTGTAACACTGTATATCACACTACATCCTTACCCCATTTTAAGATATATTTATTTCCATAAAGTCCTGTAAAATATTTTCTGTCACGTCTGTATACTTCCACTATCTTTACATCCAACGTCTTGTTTGGCTTTTGCATGATTCATCCATTAAGCTGCCCGGATATCCGAGACATCGACAGCGAAACAATACCTAAACGTGATATTTCATCTCAATCATCAAGGGCAGCAGATGCACACACGGAAACCGACAGATACACCGGCATATGCTTCTCTGATAACCGACCTGTGATATACCGAAGTAGTGCATGCAATTATGTCCTATTATAGGCTAACAACGTATACATAAAATATGGTTTTATGTCTTGAGATCATTTCATTACTGGCTCTGGTTAATTGTGTTAACTAATAAAAGGCATTGCATTGACTAGCAGGCATACTTTACAGCAGCGCCTCCAGTTGAGCAATAGCATATCCAACGATATGTCGTTTATATGCAAGTTCATTCACAATTATGTGATTTGAATGCTAACACGAGACTCTTAGATGCAATATGCTGTCCATGACGTCCCATAGTCTGATGTATTGGAGCTGTTAAGCCCCCTAACACACGATAAACACCCAGGAACGGTTTTGCTGTAACAACACCTGATGGCCTGCTTATACACGTGTTGGGTTTGAATATTTTAAAGCAAGTATTTTGAAACAGCATAGATAAGGCATTGACAAAAAAAGCCAGAGTATGACATAAACTAATTCCTGTCGAAAAATATACCTTGTATCATGCCAACAGCGGGAACTATTAGATATGCAGCTGATATATAAACACTAGATATGGAATCGGAAGGAGCGAACGATTCCGTCACAATCCCACTTTGATAAAAAAACGTTATGTCTTGTCACGTCGCTATCGCGGACCGAGAATAAGGGCATTTTATGTGCGCCCTGGAATAACAATGAATATTTCGCTGTTTACAAAATGCTAACTAAGATGTGTAAAGAACTGACACACAACAGAAGATACGACCATGAAAGCTATGATTATTTCAGTCTGATCTGCATGGAGCACCACTAGCTTAGCTGCAATACACGGCTGTATGTTTTACTCCCACCTATTCAAAATTATCTGGTGCAAGCTACCTAACAAACTGGTTTATTCAACAAACACAATAGTAATTTATCTCACACTGCCGCTGCCATAATATGGGGATCAATTTGTCCGTGCATTACATTGGCGATAGAATCATAAGGTAATGTATTTTTTACCCATTGTGATCGATTCATCAACTTACCTATTGGTTTTTATTGCAGCATGAAGTATTTATTTAACTAGGTAGATGTCAGGTTTAAATAATCAAACTCGTTTACTACTAACATTTGCAAACTGTGCCGTAACAATAACGTAGCATATAATTTTTCTTTTGCAGAAACATGTCTAGACAGTCGATTGACTAAAGTAAATAGTACATGCGCAGCCAGATAGGGAATACATGAATTTATATTTATATATATATATATATATATATATATATATATATATATATATATATATATATATATATATATATATATATATATATATATATATATATATATATATATATATATATATATATATATATATATATATTTGGAAAGGATATTCTACTGTGTCCACATAAAGTCAATGCACTTTTTCGTTCAAAGTTTTGACAAATATTTTGGTTCGACTATTCTAATACGAAAGCCTCTGTCTCAATAAAGTACAAAGATTTCTTTGAATGTTCAATATTATAGCGATATTAAATTTTAACATCTAACCATTCGTAGACATTACCTGATAACCTGAATATCTTCCTTACTGCCATATATACTTTACCTGAAATGGTCAAAATAATGTTTAAACATGAGCGAAGAACATGTTCATTAGAAGTTTTAACAAAAAGAGAAATTTTATTATTAATATACCAAAAAACTGTAGTTTTTCTCTTTATTCGTCAATCTAAAACATTTAATAAGCTCACAAAATGCTGCCAATGGCTCATGATGATCATATGTACAACAAATATTATCATTCTTATCCATGATGACGGAAAATGATTTCAAACTTTCTGTATTCCGCAAATATGCGCAAATATACAAGGGCACGAAAGATTGGATTGATACGTATAAATTAGAATCTTGACAACTCGTGGATCACCTTTAGAGGACCAATAGAATATACCAGGATTATAAAGTTACTAAACGATTTCAAATTGCATGAAACGATATCATTATATTATTAAAGATAAGCCGAACTATGGTTGAAATATAATTATAGTAATAACGTACTTTGTCCACGAAAGATTGGAGTCTACGAAAGGTTGTAATCGTCAGTGTACATATATATATATATATATATATATATATATATATATATATATACATATTTATATAATATATATATAAATATATATAAATATATGGATATATATATATATATATATAGTATATATACATTATATATATATATACGAAATATTATATATCTACATATAATATATATATAATCGTCATATATATATATATATATGGCCACATTGAGCGATATTTCTTTATGTCCTTGCATTTTTTTCTAACCGAACCGTTCAACAGATATAATCTCACGGGTATCTCGTGAACCTAGTTAATTACCAATCACCTTACCCCGGATGTCTCGCAAATCGCTACAACAAAACACAACTAGCACATTCTATGTTACAAAGCGGACCTTTCAAAACGATAACATTATGCAGTACAGGCCGCCGGGTATAGCGCAGCGCTTTGAAAACTAAGTAATGTAAATTATATTAATAAAAGGACCGATCATTCAGCATTGCATCAACTGTTAAACGTGTGATAAGCATGTTGGTTAGCTAAATAATAAACTTATTGGGACATAAATGTATGTATAGCTTGAATAACTAATAGACAGTGAGCTGATCCCCAGTATGAATTATGTGAATTATGTGGATCCGTCATATTTATCATAATGGCATAACTAGGCGTAATATAAACATTTTCGGAAATGATGGCCAAGGTGGCATGACGACAACTCACACCAGACAGGTGTGTTAACCACTATATATATAGCGAATGCTGTTAGTCACAATATTGCGGCATTATCAATGTGCATATCTATCGATCAATGTTAGCCTTATGTTGTATATGATAATTAACGAGAAAAAAATGTTCGAGCTAAGCCTAAACTAACACTTCAGCAAAAAGCAATAAATTAAAGACCGTAAGAGCGCCATTAGTATTAATTGTTTTGGCTCATCGCACAAAGGCCACTAAAGCGAGATTGGTAACTTATCGGAAACTAAGAGCCTGCTTGTTTCTCCCCTATGTCGGGCCCTCATGTTTCAGAAATGGCACCTCATTTATCATGATCATATGCGTCATATACCAAACACATTCTCTTACTAGTAGCAAATTAAATACCTTGCACACTACACCTGTTTATGGACCAAACGGCGTACCAATAAATCGAACTACGGTAAGCATGGGGAGAATACATAGGTGACTTCACAAGTCATCATCTCTGTGTAATAAATTAGTTTGGGGTATTTATACTTGTTTTTTGGACACAAGACGGAACGTCAAGATTGAAGGATTTAAGCCCGATATGGGGATTCATGATTAATTTTAATCATTTAGTAGTTGCCATTTGTTGTGTCAAGCGGAAAGAGAATCCTATTTAGAATATACCTTCACTTGAAGTAGTTATTACATCACATTTTTACATGTGACTAATCGGTATGTATTAAAGGCCTTTGGTGGCCATGTTACAAATGTTCTAACATGTGTGTAGATAATGTACTTAACCGATGCATAGACACAATGTACATTATATGGCCCTTCGCGCTTTTGTCGATGAAGTTAAGTTGATTTTTTTCACTCAGCAGCCGTGACAAACCTGTGTGGAAACCCCTATTTCGAGAAGTATTAAGCATCCAGTTGTTGAGCTAAAACACTGCCGAAAGCGACTGAGGGACGTTGCCTATATTTCACAAACACGTCGATGTCGAACATCCGATAAGACTTTACTGCTAATAAAATTACTGTATGCAATACTTACAGACATATTGGTGGAATATAGTATTGTAAACACATTTATTTCAGCCGCAATTTGGTGCAAACAATTAGCCTTATACGCATAGGCTGTGTGTAAGGTATTACGTTGGACAAACCACTATTGGCTTTTGTATTTGTTGCGTTAATGGACCAGCGACAAATGAGATGTTAGTCGGTTAGCCGACCCAATCATGTCCCCACACAGTATATACGGGCTTAAATGCCCCACGCTCATTTGTTTGGGCTATGTAAATATTCGCAACCAGAATGCTTGATTTGTTGGCACGATATATATTGGTGTTCATACAAACCACACTTTCTCTACCGAGGCACACAAGGTAAGCATTCTACACCATTGTTTAAACCTTAATGTTCGTTATTGCCTGGGTCTTGTCATCTCGTACAGTCTGCCATGCACGCTGATGACAGGCATATAAAGTAAAAGCCTATCTCATATCCAATTGATTTAAATCCATATCGAATGCCTCAATAAGTATCAGCTAGCCGCTTCATTGGTGTATTGAGACCATATATCAAAGGATTCTGAATTTGCGTTATTCGCTTTTAATTGTTATCATACATGCATAATCTTCAACTTCAAGCCATGTTCAATCCAGAAAATAGGCGAAATGACATGTATTTTCGTTTACGCAAATTATGTTTATAAGGTGCAAAAACAAGACTCTGTGGAAGCAAATTGTCTGTATTAGCTATCGCGATGGGCTGCGACTGGCAGTTAGCAATATACTTTTGATAAGCCAACATTGAATATTTGGACGTGTGCAAACAAAATCCACATTGAACAAGGTGTCATTTGCATTTCAATAGGTTTAGTGCCGCAGTTCTTTCATGCATAGTTTTTCGACATCTAATCGTATTATCATATCATTTTCCATTCCAACAGCAGCCAATTATCATATAGGTTCATGGTATTATATGCTTCTATCAAAAGCAGCGGTTGTGTTCAACACTGTTAAGTGATTAAAAGAGCATCTACATCAAAAGCTTTCGACATCTCCTGCACAAGCAGCTGCTGTCGGTATTTCTTAGTGAGAGTAATGACAATAATAACAATCTGCAGCGTACATCGGCATTAGAGTTGCATGTTGAGCGCGGACTTTTCTGTGTAGCGACTAGCAGGGATATAGTCATCTCATTAGCACTTATTGCACAAGATAAATACGGATGGCTAGAGCAACAAATATATTTCAATTTGACCCGTGATATCGTCATCAATCTGCATTCGGTGTATCGCAGTACATATAGTTAGTCAAGTGAGGGCTAAAGATAGCACATACAGGTCAATTTGGTAATAAATGTTGTGTGAGCACTTTGTCCCGAATTTATCGAGTCATCGGTCTAGCATAGCATTTTTTGTATCATATCCAATGATATATATCGTAACCACATTATTAGTAGTTATTTGACATTTCGGGATGTTGCTTTATCACTATGATGATATCATTGTCGGTGGTAGTCGTATTTTTGTCAGTGTATTAGTTGAGCAGATCAATCAATTGGCACCAACACGAATTTCAAGCGCCAGTTAATGACCCATGCCAATAATAAGGAGTGAGTATGGAAAATCCCGACAGCATACAAGGAACCACATTATTAGATCACACAAGCAACATGTTATTGGTTTAAAATGTTAATAGTGAGATACGCAAATGGTCACAATAGGAACAATTGCAAATTGTAGGGGTTGCTTTTTGTGATCCTCTAGATTCATCGATACATATCGACAACCATATGTTTGACCATTTACTTGAATTTATTTCCACTTTATATCGATGACCATGTCGATATCGCTTGTAGTTTTCCAAATACCCGCGCATTAATCAGGCGCTGGCTGCTGGCTTGTGCAAGTAATAAGGAGAATATTATGATATTTATTTGCAACGTCTCATTGTCATATATTTACTAAGACATCTCAGACTTCAAGTTACGAATGATATTGATATATGCGTATTGATTGAACAATAAAGCGTATTCGTTTATCTAATCCATCGAAATGGTGGCGTGACTTAGCTATGACGGGGAGGCTTATGAGGTCCAGATGTCTAGCACACCTGGGTCACGTTATTTTTTAATATACATCATTCACTTTGACAAAAACATTGCTTATGTGCTGTGATGCAACTACTTCGCTCTTTGTTTCTTTTATCATTTACCTAATAACCAGGTTTGCGTTACGCAAGTAATCACACCAGTACGGCGTCATGCATGTGATCATATCAATCATCTTGTTCTAACACGCTAACAAATTGAGTTAATTAATCGGTTGGCTTATGTCATTCTATTATCCTTAAGACACGGTGAATTTTGCTTATCGCCAGGATCAACCATAGCATTATTTACCAATAAGTAAAGGAAGAGCAGGGGTTCGTATGGCTGTGGGTTTAACTACTTGAATTCGTCAAATGTGCTTAAACGTATAGTCTCAGTATCTCATATTATTCTCATTATTCCTCGATTATCGATTTGTGTTGGATTCGGTTGACAAGTACCAAATACACACATATGAACTGTAATGAGTTTCTGTTGATCCGCCAAGATGTGATAGTGTGTTTTCTGCATTGCTCATTTCTGTATCTTTTTTTATGATGCAAGATTTAATATATTGCTTTACCTCTTTGAGGTTCCATGTGCGCTTATATAGCTCGAGTAGGTCATTAAGATAAGTGCAAAGCAACAGAAAACGCCTTTCAATACTCCCCCGGAAGAAGGGAGCAGCAAAAGGTGAATAACCTTTTATGTGTCTGCTTTTTTGCTGCATGGCAGACATCGTTCTTAGGCCATATTCTGCACAATCTCGCCCACTCGGCTGCAAGATTTACGAGCAGGGCGTCCCAAGTAATCCAGAATACACTTCGGTTGTATAATTTACGACATTCAACATCAACCGATGGAGTGTGGCCAGCATTGTCCACTTCATCGTTCAGAAATATATAGTAATATAGGCTGTAGGTATCTCTGCAGATTGCTTTGATTATACATTAGTACACAAACATTGTTGATCAAATGGATCTTGATGCATCAATCAAAAGCAGCGAAAAAGCATAGCCTGCTGCCTATTTCTCTATGATAATATGGATTTAGCTCAGAAATGTAGCCTTTGTCAGTTTCTTTATCCTACGAAAGCGCACGTGGAACTTTCTTTAATCTTTTGCCAAAATATTTAATTATGTCCATGTTACACGATTATATCAAACTTTAGACATAATCTTTTCACAAATGGGGCATACACATTAAGGTATAATGTCACACTTGCCATGTGTGTCACATATGTATGGCAACATTGATGATAAAATATATACAGCAGGCATGACTCCATTAAACTTGAGATATCAAGAGGCTGCGTGGTATTTTACTATAACGACAATATACGCACCAATCAGCAAGTAGTTCATAATGAATGGTATCGGCAAATTTTAAATAACTTGCAACTTCTCAGATCAAAACAAGGCCAGAACAAACACCAAGTTTTCATAGATGGCAGGTGAATGGATGCAATCGTCACCTGGTCTAGTTTGAAGCCCATGTTTACTCAGTTGTTCTCTTTTTGTCGTATTAACAACGATGAAATTTTGGCGAGCTTAACAACAGTCATTGATGCGCTCAATATTGGCATTGATAAATGCCCGATTAAGTAGTTTTCGGACTTAAGTTGACGTTCTTCAGTAAAAATGAAAGAAGCAATTGTGCTTTTCATAAGCGTAGTTTGAATGGAGTTTAAAATACTCGGAATAGTGCTAAAGTGGACGAAGCACAGTCGCAAATATTTCCAAGCCGATTCATGTCGGTGGTGGAACGATAAACTGTCTGCTGCTCCCAGTTTTGCTTTCGGCACTGATACCATCATTAAATCTCTGTTTGATTAAGAAACACACCAATGTTGTGTCAATTAATCCTCTCTGCGATCAGAAAAACCCATCTATGGTTTAAGAGCAGTTGCTTTCCTACCAACAACGACGTCGAAGGGTGTCACACCAGCGTTAACTTAAGGGCTGGACGTTGCCAACTGAGCTTCTACAAGCTGTCAACCTTCCTCCACGAAGAAGTCCGCCTGGTTCCCATTCAAGTCCGACGGGTGTCAGAAGGAAAGCTCCGTCGACATCAACGAAAAACATTCACAGATCTTCAAGGGAAGATAACCAAGCTGTGGGACGACTATGAGTCCAAAAACATTAGCGCATCCCAGCTTCTCCGTGCCTGCGGTAGAGTGTATGCTCCTGTGTGATATCATGTATGTTTTATGAATGTTGAATAAAGAGCCCGAGTTGTATTGAGTTACAAGTAATCTATCTATGTGTTGGCTTTTAGTTCATATTCCTCTATTTACTTTGAATGCTTGTATTCTTGGCATGTATATTTGTCATGTATATCTTTGTGTATGCATGTGTGTGCTTTAAGTTGATATTTCTCTATTAACTTCGTATTCGTATATTCTTGTCATGTATGTTTTATGAATGTTGAATAAAGAGCCCGAGTTGTATTCAGTTATATGTATGTACGTATGCGCTTTTAGTTCATTTTCCTCTATTTACTTCACATTCTTGTTTTATTTTACTGGTTTATATAAATGATCAATTATAATATTATATACTACAGCCATAAATAAAATATACCGCTCATTCTTTTGATGCTCGCTTTCTGTATCTGTACGCGTTTTTGTTCAAGGGACATTTTCCCTGGCCGCCGAGTCCAAACGCTCTTACAACAATGCATGGTTTCTCTGGACGGCAGACATGCTTGGAATCCATTTCATATCAACATATATAAATTCATCAATACTGTTCCTTTAATAAATGAAATTTGAAGCAATCAGTACATACCTCTCTGTAAAACGTGGGCGCATCATTGCGGGGGCGTAGCGTCCTGGGGGAGAACTGACCGCGGGGCGTATTGTACCGGCAAGGGCGAATTTGACCCGGAGGCGAATCGTCCCAGGGCAAACTGACTGACCGACCCATGCACCCATGCAACACCTGTAAAAGGAATACTACGCGACCTGCTCGGTCCACAAAGGAATACTTTTTAAGAAAGTGGCGCGACCTGCTTTCTGAGGTATCGTTAAAATTGTTTCTTGTGTGCACTAATTTTCTTCCTCTGAAGGCAACGCTGAGCTTTCAGATAAATGACAGTTTTAGAGAAAGTCTTGTCACTAATGGGGGCATTTAGCCACTAAAATCCCCAAATTACGCCAGGGGGCAACCCATCGTTTGGCTGATGTCTGAAGGCGTTGTCGATTCTTTTTGTATCGTTAATAACTACAGTGGCATCAGTCTCACTGTGTGCACTGGTGTTGGGTTCAGGACCTCTTCCTCTGATTGGTTCATAAAATATACGTTTACCCACCTCGTCTACAAGGATATCCAGGCGTCGTCTGAAAGGGGTCTTGCCGACAATGAGTACGGCCAGATATATAAATAGGGGGTTCGTCATCGCGTTATTCAGCTTGCCCTGCGCTGTCTGTTTATATAAAGTCTGAAGTTTGGATATGTTGTCTAGCGCTATCACCAATCACACCCGCGGCCAATGAATTTTCCATGCATTAATAACTAAACTGATGAGCACGCCACAATCCCCAGCAATGATAGCATGCCAACTATTACAACGGGTGAATGTCATTGTCAGCAACCCATCCGTAACCCAAACATCACTAGGCTAACCGATGCAAGGGAACATCATCCCTTCTATGAAGTTTAAGGCCGTTGTCGATTCTTTTTGTTATCCCATCCGAGTAACAAACGGAAAAATCGCCACTGGTTTTGTGGCATATTTCTCGGTGAGTCTGGTTGAATGTCAAGTGAACCGATGCATTTTCAAGGGAAAAAAAGCAGCATTTGGCTTTCCATCCCTTTACTATGATCAGCGCTTTTTGCAAGAACAGATCCGTAGCTTGCGTCACCAAGACATCTTATTATGTCGTATATTGTTCCTATATGCGGCACCGTCCCTGGAATATAAAACTAAGATGCAAATATATGTGTGTGTGATGGTTTATGCGTGTATGTATGCATATGTGTGTTTGTGTGTGTGTGTGTGTGTGTGTGTGTGTGTGTGTGTGTGTGTGTGTGTGTGTGTGTGTGTGTGTGTGTGTGTGTGTGTGTGTGTGTGTGTGTGTGTGCGTGCTGTGTGTGTGAATGTCCGTGTGTATTGACAAACAACTGTATATTGTTCAAACACCTCGCTGCGGATGCAGTCATTGCACAGTAATGTTTTATTTGTAGACGGCCCAGAGCGATCAAAGGTCGGAACAGTTAGTTTATGATGGTAAATCTCTTTGAAGCGGCAACTGAT
This sequence comes from Urechis unicinctus, assembly GCA_034190875.2. Taxonomy (NCBI): domain Eukaryota; kingdom Metazoa; phylum Annelida; class Polychaeta; order Xenopneusta; family Urechidae; genus Urechis; species Urechis unicinctus. Next base: position 19,548,278 of record CM067358.1, on the reverse strand, counting down.
GCAACTCACGTCTGAGGCAAACTGTAACCATGGCAGCGTCATTTGCAAGTACAGTTATTGGACTTAATACATCACTCCCGACTGATTGTGATTGCACCGGATGTTGAGTATGGATTGGAACATCGCCGAATAGGTTGATGTTGAGTCAGGGACAATAAAGTGAGTGCAATGATTCATTCAATTTGATGTGATGCATCGAACACCCAAGACAGATAGCATGAAATATTATTATACACATATATGAATCTAATGTACTGTTAACTAAGCATCACACTGCCTATCTGTAACACAAACATGTTTTCAGCTATGGCTGAATGAAACTTTTGTCTCTGCATGACCCATGATAGTTTGTTCAAGACTTCTGAAGCCAAACTGTGTCTACCTCGTGAATAAGTTATCATAACGGGAAGGATTTTGGTCCACTTGGAATTTTTCTAAACGCCATCTTGATTTTACGCTGCAAATCACAAGGCCGAGGTAATGTTGTGTTTCAGATGATGATGCTCGTCATGGCGTAATAAATAGGTACATGAATAATACAATAATTTGAATCGATCAAATAACACATAGTGTAACAAGATGCTAGCAAAAATATTTTGCTTTTTATTATGGTAGTTTGTTGCTCATTCAAATAACCGAACCGTTATAGTATCAGAAACTAGAGCTCTAGCTGCTCCTGGAAGACGAAGTCACTGAGTTACGTGGTGTACCAACCGCGTTGCCCTACTGTATAAGGTATGATGACCTTGCATATTATAAATACCTATGACCTTGATAATTGTTAAAGGTGTATTGCATAATTTTGTGGGACAAACACTGTGACCTATTTTATATGCATCCTTAGATGTGAAACACACATCTTGCCATGATCTATACCTTGTAACGAACTAAAATGCACAAGACCTGCTAACTTTATTACACAGAGACATCCCTGGGATAATTGCTAAAGGCTTATTGACAAATTGAGTCGTGTGTTCTTCTCGAGGAACTTTGTTCACTTGAGGTCAGCCTGGATAACCTCATTACAGCCCCTTCTGTCTTGCGTTGTACACGTCGTTTTTTGATAGCTAGAACAGCATTACAAAACACTACATACACTCCCTGTTAGTTTGAAGAGCCCTTTTATAAACAAGCTTAGCAAATTAATTAAAAGCAGTACTCGATTACTAAGTTTTAATATTTATCTGGCAGTTACCCATTGAGTCTCACATTATTAACATAAGCTGTTATAAACTAGCAACAATTCTTGGAATGTACTATCGTGTTAAGGAAAAAACAATTCATTATCCCATCACTATCGGATCAAACAAACTTGTCCGCGTGGTTGCCTTTATAACTAGGTTGTGGCGCACAATCCAATTGTGTAAACTAGGCCGGATATATACGACAACTATAGCGGGGTATATAAAATATGAAAACAATTCACGTTTCAATTAGCAATGCAAGACATCCTGCCCCCATAATTACTGCTGACGAAATATGATAACGGCTTAATTGCTGACTGACTGGTTGATGATAAAGTCGAAAGCGACAGCTTTAGGGTACATCACTGATTGATGCATCCCAGGGAGTATCTCATCCAGACCACACAATTGGCAATAACATCGCTAACAAGGTTATTTATCACAACAAAATGAATGATGTCCAAAGTCTGGAATTATGCCACTATCATATATTACTACATCTAACGTTGAAGAGTTCACAAGAGACATTAAACGCTTTTACGTGTTTTACTAAAAGCGCAGCCGGGCAGCATGATTCTCCTGACGCGTAAGATCAGAAACAATATCGAAATCGTGCAGAGTTGGAACTTTTGACTGTAAAATTTGATTAACTTTACAGGTGAATGCCTCCATTCATTGCATGCAAGTGAAAAAAGTCCATGCATGGGCGTCACAGTGTTGTTTTTGTGGCACAAAGATCGGGAACATTATATCAAGATGTTACACAAAAGCAATACTTAACAGCTGTGATGTGCTACCACTGCGCTATAATTGCATAGGTACGTGCCTGATCCGGCAATTTAATTCAGTGGTTTAAGTTGATGCAATATATCTTTGTGAGGTCGTTATTCGTGCCACGTGGGTTATTGGAATCGATGAGAAGTTATTTCACCAATTCAGAGGTTCTCTAGCCACCTAGAATACGGATCATTACCTGCTATTTTTTTACATATATACCATATAGTCCGTGATATTCTGTGCATCGCATATATCTATGTTAGTATTATTAATCGTATAAAAATACCTTATTCACTTTTCATACAACACAACAGTACCCATCAATAATCCTGTAATATTGCGGCAGTTTGTTATAGCACTGAACAAGGATCTAGTCTTCACTTTGAAAATCGACTTTGCTTTTTCCCAAAGCAATATATCCATGCTTGACGGCCGCATGGTGTCGACAGTTAGATGAAAATGTCAAACACGGAAAAGCGATTACACAGAAGCAATAATTATCAATATACTTGATATTTGTAAATTGAGTTCCCTCGATTGTACACAACGTTATATACAGAAGGCGCTGGCTGTTCCTCAGCTGCTGAGGCTTGCCTACCTGTAGATGCAGCTGAGGCTGGGCTACATGCTGATGCGGCCCTAAAATTGCAATTGGCCGTAGATATTTTAAACCCCACATCCGCCGCTGCATATGTGACTGAGGCATTACTGAGCATTTGCTATATTCTTGTATAATACTATTAGAAACCTTAAAACATATAATCGAATTGAGCTATTTCGGATGTGTACCTTCAGTGTTATTTCCACCTATCGAAGAATGTGAATAACATATTTCTGTTCCTAGTTCTCGGCTTTTATACGAGATGCCCTGCCAATTTTCAACCGTCTCAAGAAAATCATCGTGTATATATGGCGAGTGAAATTGAACATCACGAGCTAGTCAGTCGAGGAACAATATCCTTAGTGAGGTTAGCGCTTCTCAATTTGTCTGGCATGAGCATCTTGTTATTTCCTATGCCGCCATGAAACAAGTAAAACGTTTCATTGGCCGTGATTAAAACGGCAGGTTTGCCCATTAATCTTGTATCGTGTTTCCTGTGTAAATTTTGCCCGGTAAGATAGTTCCATACTGCATAACTAACGGCTTGACTGTTTCTCGAGTTTGATAAACGGTTACTCCAAAGTAATTTATAGTCACGTAAATTTGCCCAGATTGATTACTTTTTACTTGTTAAAAATATGACATTGAAATTGCAAAGATTTTGGTATTAAAGTTTGTAAGGTTTGTTCGCATTGATGCTGGTTTTTAGTAAATTTATTATGACTTGAATATTTGCAGAATGCTGCTATAATTTGCACCTATATATGCTGTGAGGCTTTTTCGAGCAGCGTTACATCCTCTATTAATGCAAGACGAGTAATTATAATGATACTGAGTTTTTCCGAAATTTGCTTCCATAACTATCAAAGTATCGGATGCAGAATAAAGCTGCTGATTCAATCGCCTAACTATCGTAAAATATCCCCTCTATTGAAACCAAACGTTTAATTGAGTTACTAAAGAGTGCGTATGGTTGTAATGCTAACATTTGTAAGAGAAAGCGACCATGCTCTGCTTCTCATATATGACTTTTGCATAACAACGACATTGATGATTCACCAAAAAAGGTAAAAGCAAAGCTTATGCTAGGATTTGTTGTGTTATCCAACTGAAAGGTACCCAGTTGATGTTCAGTATCTAAGTAAAATAACAAGTCTCTGCCCAAATACCGAGCTGAGAAGAACAATATGTTCAGTTGAAAAACAGCCTTACATGAATCAAGTGCTGTAATACATGATCGGTTTCACGTTAAATCAGCTATTGAGCAACGACCCTACTACGTTTGGCAATATTATATTTTGTGTGGTTATGGGAACAGTAGCGACCACTTCAGGTGAAAAAATGAATACATATGTAAATACAAACATTATCCTAAGTACACTTAATTAATTGAGATATTATCACAATATTGCAGGGTGATTTTGTAATCCACTTGCAATGTGTAGACACTTCATGATGATGAGCCTCTAAAAGGATAACGAGGGACAGGCAATCATTAAACGTTGATCCCGAGGGATTTCCAAAGCCGCCTAGAAGCTTATTAATTGCGACATTGTATATTGCCATTGCAGGCAGCTATCTCAATATGGGAAAGAGTAGGCGAATTACTATTACAATATACTCGCACGGACAGAGCGCCACATTTAATCAAAGATATGCAAATATGTATCTTGGTCAATGTTTTATGGCTTTATCGTAGATGCGATATATGCTTTGCTTTTTGAAACATCAATGTCGTTATATGGAAAAGTCATATATGATAAGCAGAACATAGTCGCTTTCTCTTAGAAATGCCAGCATAACTACGATACGCGCTCTTTAGTACATCAATAAAACGTTTAGTTTTAATCGATGTAAGGTGTACAACCCGTTATTATATTGCTTTAGCAATAATTATGGGGGCAAGATGTCCTGCATTGCTATCGGAACCGATAATTGCTATCATATTTTATATATCCCACTTTTGTTGTCCTATATATCCGTCATTGGTTTACTCGATTGGATTGTGCGCTACCACCTTATTATAAAAGCAACCACGAGTACAAGATTGTTTGATCTGATAGTGAATTAATTTTTCCTTAACACAATAGTACATTCCAAGAATTGTTAGTAGCTCGTTACTGCTTATGTTGATATCGTGACACTTCCTGGGTAAGTGGCAAATAAATATTAAAACTTAGTAATCGAGTATGTTTTCAGTAAATTTTCTTTGCATGTTTATAAAGGAGGCTCTTCAAACTAACACGATGTGCATGTAGTGCTTTGTAATGCTATTAAAAACGACGTGTATAACGCAAGACAAAGGAGCGGCAATAAGGATAACCAGGATGACCACAAGTTAACAATGCTTCTAACGAAGTACCCACAACTCGATTTGTCAAATCAGCCTTTAGCAACTAAAGATGATCCTGTGTAATAAGGTTAGCTAGTCTTGTGCATTTTAGTTCGTTAGAAGGTATAGACCAGGGCACGATGTGTGTTACAATGACTCCGCTTCCGGAAACAGCTAGAGCTCTACTTTCTGATACTACAAAAGTTTGGTTTATTGAATCAGCTACAAAATACCATAATAAATAGCAAAATATTTTGGTAGCATCTTGTTACACTGAATATGGGCTAATTGAACGATTCAAATCACTCACAACATTTTATGGTTTTCAGAATTAGGGCAATTTGCATGCGCTTGTAATTCACTGGTGAAGTCAAGATATAAAGTATGTTATCGGGGTGAAGGAAAATCCGTTACTAATTTCATTTACCAATACGCCATTGTTGTCGCCTCTTAATCCTTACAATATGTGGCAACAATGAATGTTATTTCTTAACGCCGATGAGTTTTATCCTCATTGGGCAGGGCGCGGGTATATCGCTAACCTGATAAAGCATGAACCACCGTGCCCCAGATGAACATCCAATCATCATAGTAATATAACCAGGTTGCTAAAAGCGTTCGTGTGCAATACTGGCAGTATTCGACTACACTTATGTATACTACGCTGTATGTTACTATATAAGAAATCACGTTTGTTTAGCAAATAATATCATTTGTAAAACTATGCATCATGCGGAAATAATTCATTGCGTTTGATGCAATTTTTTATTGCGCAGCGTATCCTATGAAAAAACGCATAACTCCGTTGTGATTGAACCATGTGCTCGATCGAAGTAAGATTCTAGAAATGGTGAGACTGTTAGGATCTGTTGTGTAGTTCAACTGTAAGGTGCACAGCTGATTTGCAGTATCTAAGTAAAATAACAAGCCTGTGCTCAAATCCCAAACTGAGAAGAACATTAAGTTAATTTCAAATACAGTCTCACATAAATCACGCGCTGTAATAGATGATCGGTTTAACGTTAAATCAGCTATTGAGTAACGACCCGACTACGCTTAGTAATGTTATATTTTGTGTGGCTATGGGAACAGTAGCGACCACTTCTGATGACAAAATGAATACATATATAAATACTATCATTGTCCCTAAAACACTTAATTAATGGAGATATTATCACAATATTGCAATGAGCAGACACTTCATGATGATGGATTTATCGTGAACATGAAGGTACTGTAGATTATATTTCAATGCTACTTTCCACAACCTTAGAGTGCATTAGATATTCGAGTCCCATTTTTTCTATATCCAAAAAGAATATGTTAATGAGCGCTCCAACCATCAGAGGGCTGTTTACAGCTTTGAACAGGGAATGTTAATTGTTTAAATTGGAACGGCAACAAAGATGTACAGCGCATTCTCCTCACACACAAAGCATAGATATACATGTAAATATATATATATGTATCTTTAATAAGGCACCAGCACTAGAATTGCTAGATCAATTTGATGCATTTGTCCGTGAACATCCATTGATTACTTAAATTTGAATGGAGCTAACTGAGACCGAATAGTGTGTCGGAATAGTATGCTTTCACTTGTATAATTACAATCAAAGTATATCCAACGAAGTTTTTGGATGTAGGATTGCGCTCTGGAAGAACGTCAATGTGTTGTGTCATTCGTACATTATTCGACGAGCACGCGTTCTTTATCGTGTTCTTTATATACTTTTTAAATGAATCAAAGCGTGTTCAATGTCTAACGCAGTAGATTGCAGTTTATTTCCCGTAGTAAATCAGCCGATCCACATTCTTTTATATAACAGTGTGACTTACTGAAGGTGTCACCAGTAGCATCAGAATGCTAAAATCTGATATACCAGACGGCTAGGTATCACCACATGATGTTTTATTCCTATATGTTTGCAAAACGAAATCGGTAATTTGAGTACAACGATGAGCCCTCTATCATTGTCAGAATAATTATGTTATTAACAAGTGCTGCCTCGTTTGTGTAGTAAAATAGGATGCTTTTTCTAGTGTATGCAAGATCAAAGGGAAATCATTTACGCCTCAGCTGAATTGTATTTTTATATATAGCCTCCGGATGTAAATTTACACTAGCAGAGGAACGTTTCTATTCTTTTTGCATAATTGTCCCATGGAATGATTTGGGCTTGCTTTCGGTTTTAATTCCCATGATGTCGTGATCACGTGGGATAGTAAAGTGCTGATAGCTGCCGTTATATGGCGGGTCGAAACATGGTGAGGTAATTATGCAGCCGGAGATGTTGTCAGTGACTGAAAATATATCAACACACTCACTTTCCTCGATTTGTGAGCTAAGACGAAATGAGATCTGATCATTTCACATCGTCACACTTCATACCACAAGACTTCCTAAAATGGTCTTTTTTTGCTGGCTCCAAAAAGATGGTATTTATCTGCTTGACCACTTTATTAAAACAATGCAATTAAACGACGCGCGATGTTGTTGATAAAAGCCTCTGGTTGCGTGCATAGCATTTTTTTAACAATGACTGACCTCGAACCGATGCAATATTACGCGTATCATTATTCTCACAATAACTGTTGAGTAATATTAACCTCTTAATAGTGACGCGGCTGTTTGATGACATGGAGATACCGTTTACTCTCGCTATGTTTCTTATCACAAGTAAATCAAGTTTTATCGTTTGCTTTATCACCAAGCAAGTAAAGTTAGCTCCATCTAGCTGATACTCTATTCATGGAAAGGCAGAGCAATCGAATGCTTTATCTATCTTATGTCTCAAGATAGAAGGTAATGAACGTCAAATATCGACCACTTACTCGTTGTCACAACCACAATTCATAAACAACGTTTGATAATAATATTTAAAGTATGGTCAACATGTGAAAAACATCATCCCAGATTTTTACCATAACTTGCCCCTTGGACAAAGAGCACTGTGTAAAACATAATTCTGACCATGTTTTTCGGATCGAATCATTTGAGCCAGAATTTAATTAATACCAAACCATTGTGCCAAATATATTTTACTAAGAGCTGCTATTCAGGGTAACTTAATACCCAGATGGATGCATACTGCTTCGTGTCGAAAAGCCTTCTAGCAAGTCATGTGTGCCACCAACTTTGTTTTGTTGGATAGCTACAGTATACTGGTGAAATGGGAAACTATAAGGGAGCAAAATGAACGATTCCATATTTATCGAAACGCATGGCCGGATGAAGACATCACTGAATACCGTCGTATTCATCAAGTTGGCGACCACAATCTATCCCGAGGATACCTAGTAGGTTCCACCATTTTTCTTTTTTGGAGCTTAGCGAAAAGAACTGTAATGCCTCGTCGTCACATCTGATTTGTGCATTGTTACAAACACTGTATACGATTTCGGCGATAAGATCAAAAGGGATTACTCTGAGGAATAGCGACGTGATATCATTTGTTTAGCTTAACTTAATATTCATATTAGCGAGAACGCATCTTGTATGACGGCAAAGTTGCTATAGGGGCTACAATATGGTTATGTTCTCTGTCGTTGCCACCAAAAGGCTATTAAAATATGTAACAGAATCATTTGTGTCATGCCTAATTTATAAAGCACCGTTAACGCAAGATTCGCACTTTCGTGGAAGCCGTCTTCATCAGTCTCCCACAATACAAGATCGTCAGAATATTTGTTTCATGTCTCATAGTTTGTGCTGATTATCTAAGCAATTCTTAGCAAATTGGATGGATGATCTCTCGGTCATCGGCATACTAGCATTGGCTCTAGAATATGAAAGACAACAAAGTGTTGGTCCTTTATCCTCCAAATAATATGACCACAGAATACCATTAGTTGGTGAATACCATTTATGTCGTGATACAATAATTGTCAGCCTACTTCCTGCCATTGATCCGTTTTGAATTATCTGCTTCAGCTTTGAAAGCATCATATGATCCGATTGACATAAATACAGATGTTTTGTGCGGTATAGCCACTGCGCATTAGTTCGTCGAACAGTCCTGCAATACCAAGTTAACCAAGTAACGCGAAGAGATCCGTAATGTCAGGCTCGGCGATGATTGTTATATCATAGTTGGTGCTGCCTCTTTTTTGGGGAAGTGAAAATTAATTTGGCAACATAATTGGTCATCTGTTGTAACTTCACGTTAACATTGTTATATTTACAAATTAATGTAATGCTCAGAACAATACGAAACAAAGCCGTCAGTTATTAATCCTGACCGCCTGATGACGTTGATTGCGTATGTGTTAGACCAGCAACATATAACACCAAATGCATACCATCGCATCGTTGTTGATAAGCCAGGAAACACATAGCGTTTCCAAATATCTTATATCAATGTTTACAAAACGTTCGCCGATATTAGCGTGAACGACATAAAGTGGCCAAGATCGTTCGCTAAGCTGAACAAGCCTACACCAAAATAATTGGGGTTAGGCTAATATCGGTCGGTGTGAAACTTCACTAAATGTGTCAAACCGTTATCTGAATAGCATCAATGATTATAAATGTGAGCCACACGGGATGGTTGGAAACCTTTGAGCATTGCACTAGCAGTCATAGGTGTTTGCTGATAGACATACCCTAGCATTATGCCACATGTCTAAGGCGTCATCACGCTGCTTTGAATGCAAAAGGCAATTCATTTCAATGAATGTGCGTTTATATCATATCGAACTGCTGTTTACGAGCTTAAGCTGCATGACCATTGTTTGTTGTAACACAAGCGAGGCCCTTAGGGCCTTATATTTTGCAAAATGGCAAATTGCCACGATTGTCTGGGTGCGAGAGTGAAATAAGAGATAAGGGCAGAAAAGTGTTATAGCTGGAATTTGAGTTTTGATAATTTTACCTAAGCAAATAATCTGGCTACGTTTAAGCTGCGCATTATGCTGTTGGGTGCCGGTTAGTGACCTGACTATTGCCTAATGATATAACTTACAGACCAAACACCTCAGTAGTTGCTGAAACCACCATGCATAAACTGTGTGTTAAACACTGAGGCTTGAAGTATATCTGACCTACAACCGCATTGAATGCAGCCAAAGCTTGCCAGCAAGCTGCCGTAAATGTTTTTGGAAAGTCAGTGTGGTTTTTTGTTTGCAATCCACGAAATCAGCCGCCTCGCAGTCACAGCAAATGGACCAGGTACACGCAGGTCATTTTTGAGGAAATGTTTGTACTTATCCCAAAGAAATGATCCTCATGCGTCTATGTAGGCTTCTAGCTTTAACCATCTGTCCATCGGTCGCGCCTATGTAGGTTTTTAGCTTGTACTAACTGTCCGTTAGTCACGTTCTTTGTAACTCTTCCGGCGCTTTAGCTTTAAAAAGAGGTGTATAATGCGATCGAGTGATCACATTTGTGTACCTAACATTGCATGACAAGTTAAGCCAACAAAACTGAAATGCATCAGATTGGCACCAAGTATACCAAGGGACAAGTTTGTCCGAAATAATCATTATAGGTTGACCTGTTTTCTTCTTAATGCACATCGCGCCTAGAAGCCAGGTCCTGTGTATCCCGGCTATAACGCAGCCTCAATGTAGATGAAAATACTAAACTTTCGACTGCAATCAGCCGATACAAATTAACTAACTGTCATGTAACTTAGAGTAAGATAGATCGATATCAGAGCTTGTATTGGCGACATACATGCAGCTCACGCACACATAAAATGCATTTATAATTATATAGAAAAGGTAGATTGCGGGATGCTTGTAGTGTCTCCTCACCTGAAACGTGCCTTATCACTCTTAACAATGTTGTTTGGAATTGTTTTATAGTTTGATGGTAAACATTGCAAAATGTTGATGATATAGGCTTTAATCAGTTTTTTTATCCCCAAAGCCCCACCGCCAAAACGTAGGTGGATGAATGGACTATGAATGAAATAATAGTTGGTTGACGAAATTACAACCACGAGGAGTGTATTTGCATACTGATTACTCGAATGTTGGCACTCCATCAATGATATGTGGCAGTAGCATTACTGATCTTTGCAAACCACGTGCTTGGAGTACATAATGCAGTTTTAAAGAATAAGCACACTCCAAACTCCTTCATTCCCGAATGTTACATTTTCGATCAGGTACCTGTGCAGCTTGTGTTACCTTATTTCGCTGTAATAACGATAATGCTGATTTATGGCGATGAAATATAAAGTTATAATGCTCAGTTTGCACTTAGATATATGGCGATCCTTTCTATATTATGTGGAAATGCTTTATCGTGCAATTTATAATCAATCCAATGCGTTACTTAGCCTAGCAAAACGAGGTCGTGTTGATTCCAAAACGTTGATAAATTTGGATGTCTGAGTTAACTTATACTTATATATTGCCCCAAGCGGCTGTTGTATCGATTCATTCAGTTACCAGCAGGAGTCAACGTCATCATAAAGCACTGAGTGATAAACAAGAAATATTACATGAGGCATCATCCTCATTGTATGTCCGTAAAAGAGCGTAAATGACATTTTATAATCGAAACATGTATCCCGCACAAATATAAATATTGCTTAATAAAAGATATGCATACTAAGAGTAAGAAACGTTTCTTCGTTTTTAGTCCGGGGTACAAGATACATGCCTCTCCTTCGAGCACACATGTTTTGTTTTAATGCCTAATGTCTAAACAATCCTTTGAAGATCTTGGATAAATATAATGAGTCTGCTGTCTCAAACTACCTGTCAGTCTGAAGAATTACAACGCACGTAGGTTCTGTGATAGTGATGCCCATGCAAATACATGCACCCATGGCAAACTTATTAGTTTCGTTTGAAGCGAGCTTTCAAAGTGCAAAGGAATTGCATTTGATGCTCTACGCTAGAAAGTTGCAGGATTAAGTTTGAAACATTGACTGCATTCACACAATTCCATAGGTTAATATATCAATTCATCATGTAAAGCAACGAAGAAGCTTCATTGATTCCGTTCACGCAGAATCTATACGATTTTAGCACAATCTCATGCACAGGCAGGCAGGATACATTTTTAAGGAAGTTCTCACCTGTTATACGACGGGGAGAAGATTATGTGCGATACGGCAACTAAAAGCAAGAAGATGGTAATTTCCTACCCACAACTTATATGTATGACGAAGACACAGCGACAGGGGGCATCAGCCTCATGTTACGTTTATAAAAACGCGTAAATGACACTTTAGTTTTTAACAAAGTATCAGTTTTTTAAGTTTGGATTATCATGCAGATACATGCTCCTTCGAGCTAACACGTTTTGTTTTGATCCTTTCGCAAATGATGCAGTCACAGCTACAAAAAGATGATGATCAACTATCTGTAATGTGAGCAGACGGATCCAAATAAACAGCGCAGAAGTATGTAACTCGTAAATGTAATGTACGAACCAAGTTACCAAACTGACACTATTAGACTACTAGATGTCTTCACATACACGATGACGCGGAATAATCAAAAAACGAGTGCAGCATTGTGGGATATACTATTGAAGATAATAAACTTTGTAAAGGTTTCATCTACACTGGCAATATGTACATCGCTGGAGCTCTATCATTTCAATGGTCCATTTTTTATCATTCTAAATTTACGAATACTGGTTTTCACGGGTACTTACATCGACGCAACAGCAACATATCCCACAGAATTACTCATTATTCTTCGGCGGTGGTGTCATCATACTTGATGCCATATTACAGTTAGGTGTTAAATTCTCACCACATGCTCTTCTGGTTATGTACATTTATTTGCTAATTACTGATTGAAAAAATATATAACGCAACATCTAAGAGACTTCCAGAAGGCAGAAGACGTCGTCAAGAATTTATACGCATCTCAAAAAACCAGCCCTTTATATATTAGAAGTATTAAGCTCTCGCGGATCACGAGCCGGTGCATTCAGTGTACAGGATTTATGCGAGCCGTCTGCCAGATGAGAGCAATACTCTATCATTATATATGAGAGTGGCTGAGGAGCAGTTATGGGTGATGAACACTGGCGATAACAGTTGCCTAACGGATGCATGCGTGATCGTACATTATTAACAAGGGATATCAAGTAGTGCGAATAAGATTTTAATTTTCTTTACCTAGGCGATGCATCATATGTGGGAGACAACTTCACATAAGCTGTCTAGAACCCCTGCTCTCGAATATATCTACGCAGCAGACACAGTTTTCACACACAAGCAAGCAGGGTCCACCTATAATGAACTCACATGTAGATTGATGACAAATGTTGATATATCCTTCAATAAGCTATTCTGACTATCGCTTTTTCGTTTGTTTGGCTCCAATAATGCATATAAATTATGTATTATAGTTCATTTTATAAGCTGTTCATATTGGACAAGTGTCCCATCTGAAGGTAGGGTACGCAACCTACATATGAATATCTACCCTTAGGCTATTTAGAGCCATTTCAATTAAGTCAACGTAAAACAATGCATGACAAATTCTACAATTATGTGTGCAAGTAACCGAGCAAATTATTTACCACGATCGGCCAAGGGTTTTGCCTATTTTGAGCCCGACAGTCTAGCTACTCATTGACGGCTTAGGTCATAGATATTGGAGCTTTTACTTTGAATAACCCTTTGAATATGTATAAATTCCTTGCAAGTACAATTGGTCGATAAAGCCAACCTGTTTAGCTTTGTTTATGCTCTTTGTAGCCTTTCATTATCGCGCTAGCGCAGCAAGCACCGCAAATTGTGGAATATTCACCGAAACAAAGCAGCGTTACAGATTTGTTCACCTGACAATGTGGCGACTCGAAGGTAAGTTGGCGGCACTGACATTTTGAATACCCTTAGGAGCGTTAACATTTCTCCGACAGGGGAACCGAGTATCATAACATTGGAAATGTAATTATCGCTGCAAATATTTGGGAATGCATACATAGTTATGAGCTTAAGTGGATGACCAAGAGAGGTAGACATCAGCCTCCGATTGACAGCCAGTTGACTTTATACAGATATATCCTTGGATAATTCGACCCAGTGGTCGATCTAGGACCAACAAATATTGCTACAAAACGCAATGTTTACCGCTCAAAAACCGGAGGTTACATAACAGGTATGATAACTGCTGGTATTACCCGTATGATGTTTGTGTTTGTACACAACCTAAATGATATCTCGCTTGACAACATCATCTGTCCAGTTTAGCCTTTACTGTCTGTGTTCAACTTAATATTTGCCGCTGTGCATGGTATTATACAATGTCCATATACACCCGTATAGTACCGTCATGTCTCACCAATAGTAGGGCATTAGAAGTTACGGAAATTACGCTGAAAGATTATATATTATTATGTTGATAATCCCTTATTCTTGATACTGGTCGAGATGTTTAACTTTTTGGTCTCTTCATGACTACGTCGAATAAACAAACTGCATTCATTACGCAACAGTCAAAATTAGATGATCGATTTGATCATGAATCAAATACTGCTAGAGCTAGCGAAACAGCTAGAGAATTAATCGATTGCTAATATTGATTAATTAGACTGTATCGTTTAGGTTGAAAGTGGGTGCTTGCTTATATGTCAATGGTCCCTATCTATCTAGATTATCCGCTTCAAAGACAAATAAACTTTTACAACGTCACTAATTTACACAATTGCGTCCGTGTGCTCATAAACACATCAGTGTATTTTGCAGAATTAATACTGTATACTCTCACTTTGAACGTTTAACTCCTTTGTTGTTTGAAGGTATGAAGCGCCGCCTATCTCTGACATTTACCTCAACAGGGGGCTTTGAAAAAGGCATATCAGGGTCATTTGGTCTTAAACCGAATAAAAGTGCATCTCTCTAGGATTTCCCGAGACGTATCGTGTATATAAGAATCGATTATCCATCAAGTGTCACCTAACGATTTGCATTGTTCGCAACTATTGGCATCCGGAGTACATGCAAACTGGTATCTCTTTCGAAAATGAAATAGAGAAAGTTTTCCTACAAATTACGTCATTACTGATGGGCATTATAACAAGCTTGTCACTGAGCACAGTGATATATATATATATATATATATATATATATATATATATATATATATATATATATATATATATATATATATATATATATATATATATATATATATATATATATATATATATATATATATATATATATATATATATATATATATATATATATATATATATATATATATATATATATATATATATATAGCAAATTAGCAGTTTTACAACATTCGCAGCTGACTGGCATATATGAGCGTGTGCGACATGACATGCGGAACATATTGACAGTTTGTGACTATATTACTAGACATGAGAAGCACATCAACAGGTTGTGGCTATCATTCTAGACATGGTCAACTTAGTGACAGGTTGTGATTATAAATGTGCTGTTGATCATCTCATACTTCACTGGAGCTTGCGGTGATTAAACCTGAAAGTCTTTGAAAGCAATTCCATTTTCCTACAAAATAATTGTGTTGAGCGGGTTTCTAAAATTTTCAACATCGTGTAGGCGGTGTTATTTCGCCGAGGACGCACACTAATGGCCAGAACGTCTCCAGGCAATTAATCTTGACAGCATATAATATAAACATATTTTAATTGGACGTGTCGTGCCAACTTATGTCATTGTAACTGCTAATATCTATAACACATTAATATCGGTTCCCTGCATTGTAAATATTGAAGATCATTGTACGGAAAACGACGGTTTGTATCTAAACAATCGCAGTTTTACCTAAAACGGTATTCCGCCATACAGCCACCAACGAGGCGTTATCAGTAGATTGTATCAACTGATGTGATGCTACGCATTGCCCGAATGTATAGGAGAGAATTTATACGCAACCGCAATGAATGTGAAACCATCAACATCTGTGAGTACCATTAAAACCTCTACGAAATAATTCACGCTTTCACCTCACGATTATGGCTTACACTTGCTGTGCGATGCTGCAAGAATTCTAGTTTCTACCACGTTAGCCATGTGTTTAATAAGACAATATTCTACCCTGATGCCTGTATAATGTATCGTACACTTAGTATAATGTCGCATTAAAACATAAATGCTAAACTTTATAGCTCCCTGAATTTGAACAAAACACACACAATATTAATTGCTTTTCACATTAGTTTTGTACAATTTAACAACCGGTCAAATGCAACAAAGAGTGTTGACGTTTGAACATCCCCCAAGACAATTTTTGTACATTCGGCGTTAAGAATTAGAAATAACCGGATTGGGCCCATTGCGTTTTCGTTTTGTCACTAACGGTCAAATGTTACCACGAGAACATACCCTGCTTGAGTTACATATCCGTGTAATCAACTTAGTCATCGTTTGATATTGTGCATTTAGGCATGGTTAATACATACAGCATACGCACAAAGAGCCATTACTATCATTTGGGCTGTATTACAAAGAGTCTCGTTAGCGTGGTCACGTGATGAACGCCACGTGCACTTGCTGTTGTGATACATCAAAATATAGCACATATTTCTTCCCATGATGGTCACGTGATGCAAACGCTTAATGTATCATTACATAACCTGACATGAATGGGTTAAAACAGTCAGCGTTACCATTTCCCTTAGGAGTCTGGGAAGACGGACATACAAAAGGGCGAAATTAACACAGTTGTTGCAAGGTGATTCGCAACCTTAGACATTAATGGAAAAAATAGGCAGTTATGTATAAAAGCGCCCTTGGAAGACAAATGTGCCTTTGTTACAACAGATATGTCAGCGCAAGCCAAGCAACCTGCTATTCTGGTGAGATGATGACAGTTGTCATAGAACATTGAACCACATACCTATCCAATACAAAATGTGAACTACGCTGTTAATCATTTTCCCTGCACCTATGACGGAGCGTGTGAATGTCATGTAATTGATGCCGTCAATAAAAAAGTTCCAAAATATAACAGTGGGTTATAGTAGTGATAAAAATGATTATTAACATGCCCTGAGCTTTAATATAGAATCTTACATTAACGTTAAAACGCATGGGGCTATTGCGACACGAATATGTGAACCTATGGCTAATGCCTGTCTTTCTTTCGTTCAAATATAGCACGATAGGTTTACTAAAAATCGATGCCTATTCTGCGAGTGGCGATTGGTTAACTTAAAATCGTCATATAATTCCGGCCATATAATACCTCCGTTGTCGCCGTTGTCTACCACGGGCTAAGTAAGGTACTTCTGTTTCAAACATAATCGACCGATAGACGCATATCAAAAATAGCCCTCGCCAGGATCGTCCGTATTTGCAAATGTTTGATGCCGAGAATGGAGGTTTTTTTCCAGATAGACCTTCTCAGCATCCTAGCAACAACAGAACTTGTCACGAGTACTAAGAGGTCATTTCCGGGCAAATAAAACTCCGAGATACCTAGCCATTGTAACACCAAGCCAATAGTTACCTTAATCTCACGGACACACCCCGTTTTTTATAGCGTTTATGTCGGCTTTAGGCTTACATTAAGATCAACTTATCTTGCAAGAGATTATCTCTAAATGTTAAAGTGGTATCTTAGTAACAAAAGCTTCGAGCTTTTGGCGTGTTGATCTGACGTATTCATGGTAAAAAGAAGGATATTGTACAGCTTAGATTAAATGAGTGCCCCTCGATCATGAGAAGAAAGCATGACAAGTATTTACGTGAAACACAATGCAAGACAAGATGATATTCATTTTCCTTCCTGGAACAAAACTGAAGTCTGCTGTGACAAGCACAAAGCGAATCCGATGTTGTGCTTTCTCTAATGACGGCTATGACTTAAATCAATCTTTTTCTTATGTCTGCGTACAATTTTGCTCATATGATTTCAACCAGGCCAACATGACAAATCAAGACTATAGCCGCATCTTTCTATGTATTGTGATGTCAGCGGTCATTTTCTAGCATAGCCGAATTCGTCTTTTCCCGAAAGATTGGACATTCATGGCGGACGCAAATCACGCACAGAACGACATCGTTTAACACACTAATCAATTCAATAAGTTTAGATCGAGCCCACGCGCTAGTTATTAATTGGTGCACAAACAAGTGCTATATGCATCAAAAAGCAATGCCGTCGTTGGAAATATAAGTTGTGAAACAATGTACCATCACGACGAATAAACCATTTTGTCAATCATAGAGGCACCTGTAATCTTGGAAATGTTTCAGTGCAAATATGGCAAAGTTTATGTGTAACCTGATCTCTAAGGGCACAGTAATTCAGACGATTTCCCCATGGCGGTGTAAATATATGCAACGTCGACATCCCCGCAATGACACTGCTAACGCCTAGATCTTCAGTTAGTTAGGCATCTGTCTAACTTATTGAACCTATCAATTCGTTTCATATCGCATTGTGGAAGTACTCTCAAGATGATTATATGCTTGGTTTAAGCAATGCCAGCTGCTATTTTACTAATTTGATACTCCGTGTAAGCGTATTCTCTATGTGATAGACATAAACACGGTATGTGATCTTAATTAATGTAAATCCTTTTCATATACATTTTACTCCATGCATTGGTCCAGTAAGTTCAAGAGATTACTTGGCCTAGACATTTGCTGAACAAGGAGGTCATGTTGATTCGCTAGAGCAGTCTGTTTTGCAGCTTTTGTTAATATGCAGAGTGCTGACAAACACACAAGTGGATATAACATCCACGGTGCAAGCTCATATATTCTTAGAATGGCAAAAAACTTGTCTCTTGAAACATAATTAAACTACGAATTCACAGTTCAGAATTTTCGTGTCGAATAGTGTGGAAAGATTGCAATACAGATCGCTTCATACAATTCGAACCTCTTTAATATTTTCACAAAAAATGTCATATTTGATAATAACCTAAGGTATAACGTAAATTGCGTGCTTCTCATATCACCATACTGGGTATTTTGCCGTGTGCTCTTGTTAACTTACCGCATAACACCCTCCTCTCAGCAACTCTGAGCTCGAGAAAAAAAATCTTTTTCTCATATCGACGGCTGCTCGTGCGATAACTGAAACAGCTTTAACATGGCAAAGACTATAGAGGCGCTTGATATCAAGCACATCTTGCAAGTGTTGTGTAAGGGGTATTTTTTAAAAAAGCGTTAGTCAGGTTGCGTGTTCCTCATCGGGAAGTCTCGGTGTTACCATATCTCCCCGGTTTCTCGCTGAGATGCTTAATCATAAAATCTGCAAAGCCAGACAACACCTCTGACTATTGATATGTAACAAAACGCGACGATTAGTCGGTTATTGCTTTGCAGAGTGCTGATATAGCCATACCCAGAACTAGCGGATTGCAGCATCTATAAGCATTCGCAGTGCATTGATACAAGCTAGGTCACAATGGAACTGTGTTGTTTGCTGTCAACTGTTTCTTCATTGCAAGCGTGAATAGACCTTCAGACAAAGAGCCTATTCATTTGAAACCGCTCGATCGGGGTAGTTTTGTTCTACTTTCTGGAGCGCATTATTTACCTGTTGGTATTGGGCCGATGATTACTTCTGAAATGATAAAATTACAAGCGTCATTGAGCGATTGTTTTGTCCAGCCTTTTGCTGTCTGTGTAAGGAGTATAGGCAGAATATCAGTGACCATTTTCATTGATTAAAAACGACATAAACCTCATCAGTTGTGGTACTAACAGAAAAATATGTGTCTTGGTGAGGTATCTGGTAAGCAACATATCATGGGAATAGTCATAGTTCACCCATTTGCAAAAGATATTGCGTTCTATACATCTGACATGAACAAGCAATTTCAGATATTGGTGATAAAGATACGTTATATTAGAGTCTTCTGATTACACTCTACCTGACAAGATATTTTGCTTTAGCGTATTTGCGTATTATACTTAATATTAAAGCTATTAAACTATGTATGTAGAGAGGAGCGCATATATTAAGATATAGAGTTAGGGATTACTTCTGAAGACCCTTCTTCTACTCTGCATGGCGTCAAATACAGGATTTAATCTGATGTCAATCCTCCTAATATCTGGAATGTATTTTCGAACGTTTATTATATAATAGATATTTGGTGAATCAGCTGTTCATATAGACTAAAATGTCAGGTACCCTTCGCAAGCAGCAGTAATTAAAATCTCTCATGTTCATGAGGCTAGATATATAAGCGCAGGTTACAAATGTGTTCAGCACTGGTTTAATGCATGTGTATCAAAATACTTTCCACTTCTAGCAATAACCCAGCCTTTGCATGTATTACTACCATGTTCACTATGTTTTACGACGTAATGGAATTGCGCAGTAGCTTTGCCGTGCTCACAAACAAACCAAAGTGTCTAGCAAATACATATTTGCTTTTAATGGCGTATTTAAGCTCTATATTTTAGCAGCGGGCTCCAATAAGAAATATACATGAAACAGCAATCCAGTAGTATACGACACAGAACTTTTCATAGATCACTATGTTTGTAGCAAAAGCGCATATGTAATAAATAAGAATGAAGATAATTCTTGTTTGAGTTGCATATTTATTGTTAATAAGTGGACATTTTCGCTAGAAATCGGTGAAAAGTAATGGCAGTCTTCACGATGATAAGCAACATGTGCAATGATAGCTTGCCGTTTAATTAGACACCTTCAGGCTGATCATGGGCAATGCAATATTTCGACATAAATCGATAGTCATCATCGCTGCCTTGTCTGGGTCCCCTAGCCCCTGGCTGCAGGACACATTCATGTTGAGGATATAAAATTGTGTGCATAAATCTGAGGCACAAACATACCTTGATCATATGCTGTCTCTGAATAGACAAAGTCACATTTCCTGAAGATTTGTCACTATTTCGGTTTTTATCCGACTTGCAGCGAAATAAAGCTACCTTTTCACCGAAACTGAGGTACATGCTGTTACATAAGCCATTCAAATAACTCAATGAGAAGCCCATAATAACTCAAATAGTCTTATGGCGTGATGTTTGACGACAATGTAAGCAAGCGTGCACTCTGATGCTTGACGGGGGCGTAAGTGATTTGTGTACCTCCTGCTGGGGTGTTGAAACTGTTCACAAACGCGGACCATTATCTTGATGGCTGTGTCCGAAGTCAGTGTCATAACCTGATGACAGGGCCTCACACGCCAGAGAACAATTCGGGTCACAAACTCGGCGTTGATAAGACATGTCTGATGTCGTCGTACACACAGGGGCAAGCATGGTAGCAAAAAACCTGGAGTCTAGGACACAGACTAATCACCGCCTGGTAGATTAGCCATTTCTCGATCGTCTTTGAGGACTCAATTAACATATATCAGGTCCTTACATGACCAAAGGTAAATTGGGATTTGTTCCACTGCACTTCTTTGATAACTATACGCAGCCAATTTCATTAGAATCGGCTTGCGCAGCGTTGAGCTCAGTTACCCGCCGCAAGGAGACGCTTGTCGACTTTAAATGGATGACCTATCAGGTGAATAAGTTGCGGTAATACCATTCTGTTGTTATTTGTAGACAAGTAAACGAATCCTGTCTGTATGAATCAATGTTACGCCATTTTCTGATCAGCTAGCTTACCCTCCCATTGTTGATGTCAACATTGTGGACGACAACGATGCAAAAAACTGCCATTCCTGAAGAATAACAACGTAATATTTTTTGTCAAATGTCAAGCTATCTATTAATCCGACTTTATATTTAGAATAATATGCTATCATACAGGAAATACATAACATGACGGCATATGTCTATCAATCTAAGTGCTATGCAGTCATATGCTCCAATGATATATCAGTCACCATTCATTCTGTTTTGCTCTCTAACCACCTAAGTTGTGAATAAGAGCATTGATCAGTGTGACGCCCTCCGTAGCAAGAAGTCAACAGCCTGTGCTGACCGTACGTTTAATTTTTCTTTGTGTTCTTCCAGGTTTAATTCCGATGTATTAAATGCGCTCATTGTGGTTGTATATTAAGACATATAACACGATTGTCAGTGACACTCGCAAACATTCAACAGAAAAATGTAGCTACATACTGACGTTGCATGGACATTGCAATAAGCCCGAGAACGCTTAGATAATTAAACCAACAATTTCGAGTAAGATAGTATTAGTCTTCATAATAATCTGCCTTCTTAAACCATTTTACAGTAGCTTCGCCATTTGCATAGATGGACGGGGCACGTGTTGCTCCGTATTAGATGACGAAATGTAGCATTTTCTTATCTCTGCTTTTCCTTTCCTGACTATGCTAATATGTGCATAAATGTTGGGTGGACCAGAGTTGCTTAGAAAATAAGAAACCACATTTTGTTTTTCAGTGCAGCCGACAAGTGATTCCTCAGGTCTTAAGCGCAGAAGCGCACGCAAGAGAAATCGATTGTCTCCTGTTGCACGATAGGTTGAAGGTGACTTTGTCATGGCATAATTTATATTTGTTTCATAAGAAGCAAGCTTTCAAAGTGGAAAGGAATTGCATTTGATGCTGTATGCTAGAAAGTTGCAGGATTAAGTTTGAAACATTGACTGCATCAAACAATTCCACAGGTTTATATATTCATTCACCATGTGAAGTGATAAAGCTTCATTCTGTTTGTTCAGGCAGACGGTGATTAGTTATTTCCAACCCACTACTTAAATCCTGTCACAAATGTATGACGCACACACAGCTACATAAAGATGACGATCAACTTCCCGTGATGAGCGCAGACGCATCCAAGGAAACAGGGCAA
Source organism: Urechis unicinctus (assembly GCA_034190875.2). Classification (NCBI taxonomy): domain Eukaryota; kingdom Metazoa; phylum Annelida; class Polychaeta; order Xenopneusta; family Urechidae; genus Urechis; species Urechis unicinctus. The sequence goes on along the minus strand of CM067358.1, from coordinate 19,525,709 downwards.
TAGTATGTAACTCGTAAATAAAATGTACGAACCAAGTTACCAGACTGACACTATTAGACTATTAGATGTATTCACATACACGATGACGCAGAATAATACAAAAATGATTGCAGCATTGTGGGTTATATTATTGCAGATAACTTTGCACAGGTTTCATCTACTCCGACATTAAGCACATCGTTGGAGCTCTATAATTTCAATGATCCGCCGCCGTTATCATCCTACCATTAAGAGTACTGATTTGGAAACCTGCTAATATCAGCGTAACAGCAACGAATCCCACTTAATGTTTCTTCATTCTACAGCTGTGGTGTTATCATACTTGACGCCATATCACAGTTGGGAGTTAATTTCTCACCACATGCTCTTCTGGTTATTACATATATTTGCTATTAACTGACTGAAAAAAATCTATAACACAAAATCCAGGAAACTTCCGGAAAGCAGAAGATGTCGCCAGTAATCTATGAGCATCTCAAAAAGCCTGTCCTTTATATATCATACGTAATAAGTGCTCGCGGATCACGAGGCGGTGCATTCAGTGAACTGGATTTAGGCGAGTCGTCTGCCAGATGAGCGCAATACTCTATCATTACATATGACTGTGGTTGAGGAGCACTAAGGGGGGATTTGTACTGGGGATAACAGTGGCCATAAAGATGCATACGTAATAGTTCATTATTAGCAATGGATATAAAGTAGTGCGAATAAGTTATCAATATTCTTTAGCTCTCTAGAACCACTTCTCTCAAATATATCGACGCAGCAGACCCAGTTCTCACACACAAGCAATCTTTTTCATAGCAGGGTTCATCTAAAATAAACTCACATTTAGATTGATGACAAAGGTTCGTATTCTCTTCAATAAGCTATTCTGGCTTTCGCTATTTCGCTTGTTTGGCTCCAATAATGCATATGAATTATGTATTGTAGTTCATTTTATATGCTTTTCATATTGGAAAAGTGTCCCATCTGAGGTAGGGTACGCAACCTATATACAAGTATATACATTTAAGCTATATAGAGTCACTTCAATCAAGGCAACGTTACACAATGCTTGGCCTACTGTACAATTAAGTGTGCAATTCATGAAGTAACTGAGCCTAATATATACCAGAAACGTATTGTGCATTGCCTATTTTGAGCCCGACCGTCTGGCAAATGCTGCTCCTTGACGGCTTAGGTCATAGATATTGGAGCTTTTACTCCGTCTTTGAATATGTATAAATCCCTTGCAAGTACCATTGGCCGTTAAAGCTAGCCCGTTTTGCTTTGTTTATGCTCTTGGTAACTTTTTACAATCGCGTTATCGCATTATGCACCGGAATATTTACCGAAGCAAAGCACCTGACAATGTGGCGACTTGAAGTTGAGTTAAAAGCACTGACATTTTGAAGACCCTTAGGAGCAATAACATTCCTCAGAAAAGGGAGCCAAATATCACACCATTTGAAAGGAAGATGTGTTGTTTAGTGACTTGCAGTTGTACGCTCGTGTGTTAAAGCCTCTTCAAATGACAATGGTTGAAATGGTATGACAAGGCCAATTGCCACGCACTTCAATTTCTTCAACAACCGTTGCAGTGTTTTTAGCTGCAGGATTCCATGCACCTTATTACATGTGATCAATCTAGTTGATGTCACGTATCGTAACATGAATCTGAAACAAATTGCAAATAACATGAACATGAGTCTGGCCTTACGGCACGCTACCTTTGCCAATAACACAATCAGTGCAAATCAAAATTCCTAATTTGTTATCCTTTGTTATGTAAAAATTTTGGAATTGTATCATCGACTTAAGTAGCAAGTGTCCTGACACATTGTAAACATAAACATTGGCTTACGTTCACCCAGAACACAAATATATGTCGCGGCAAGTGTGGTCGCATATTCATAACAGTGAATATAACATATCGTGTTTTACTCCAGTACAAATATATTTCAATGGGTATTGTGTGTGCCTAATCGGCCGAGCGCTAAGCATCTAGATGATACTTTACACTTCCACATTGCGTTGCTGCTAGCTATGCTACAATGGGGATTGTGTTGTTTTTTTGTGAATTACGATTCGCTACACCAACTCTGCGCTTCCGAGTTATGGCATTCAAAGTAATCAAACGATGTTCTGTCCCTTATAAATGCTATTTTACAATATGTTCGGTCATTTCTAACAAATTAGACCCGCTCAAATGCTCAATACTTGTTGAAATATCATTATCGGTGTAAATATTTGGGAATGCATATATCGTTATATGATTAGGTGGATGAGCAAGAGAGGTAGATATCAGCCTCTGGTTATACAGTTATATCCTGGGATAATTCAACCTAGTGGCAGTCTTGGACCAACAAATATTACCACAAACGCAATATTTACCGCACCAAAACCACAACCAAATGAGGTATGATAACTCCAGGTGTTGGCCATATGATGTTTGCGTTTGAACACAACTTAATGATGTCTTCCTTGACACAATTATCTACCCAGTCCGTTGCTGTCTATGTTCAACTTACTTTGTTTTGCAGCTATACATGTTATTATATAATATCCATATGCATCCTTATAGTACTCTCATGTTCAACCAATAGGAGGACAAAAGAACAAAATCATGCAAGATTTTATAGTTTTATTTTTATACTCCTTTCCTCTTAATACTAGACGAAACATTGACTTTGTGTCGCTCCATGACTACATGGACTAAACAAACTGCCTTACGTAACATTCTAACTTTGATGATCCATTTTATCATGAATCAAGTAGTGCTAGAGCTAGCGACACCGCCAGATATTTCATCGCCTGGTAATATTGCTTAATTAAACTGTATCGTGTTCGTAACTACAGTTGGTGCTTGCTTAAATGTCAATGAACCCCTATGTATCTAGATTATCCGCTTGAAACTTAACTTTTCCAACGTCACTAATTTACACAATTGCGTCAGTGAGCTCATAAACACATCAGTATACCTGGCATAATACATATAGGTTGTAAATGACGTGATAACCTGGCCACGCAAGCAACATACAACGCCAAACAGCTACTGCAAAATGGATTTTATTCGGTGAACTCTCACTTTGAACGTTTTACTCCTTTGTTGTTTTAAGATATACAGCGCCGCCTATCTGTGACATTAACCAGCAGCGGGCTTGAAAATGAGCCAAAATGGCCAATATAAAAAATATAGTAAGTGACAATATTTATTCATAGACCTTAATTGTCGAACATACGCGAATTCATTATAAATCAGAATAGAGCGAGATGATTGCTAGAAATAATTAAACAAGAAAAATGCATTTGCTCTTTAACCAAATAAAAGTACATCTTATTATGTTTTCCCGAGACGTATCGTGTATCAAAGAACCGATTATCCATCAAGTCTAGCCTCACGATCGGGAGTGTTCTTTACGATTGGCATCTGGAGCACATGCCTTTCGACAATGAAATAGAGAAAGTTTTCCTACAATTAAGTCATTTCTGATGCGCATTATAACAAGCTTGAAAATGAGCACAATGATATATATAAGGGAAATTAAGCAGTTTCACCAAATTCGCAGCTGGCTGGATTACATGAGCGTTAATAGGTAGTGCCCAGGTGCTGAATACGACAAGATATGGGTAGCAAATTGACAGCTTGGGACTCTACTGCTAGACATAGGGAGCATATCGACAGTTTGTGATTATATTGGTAGACATTAGGTAAATATGTACAGTTTTTGAGAACATTCCATGCATGGGGAGCATATCGACAGTTAGTGACTATATTGCTAAACATGAGCAAGACATCAACAGTGTTTGACCAAATTGCTAGACATGACGAGCATATCGACAGTTTGCGACTATTATGCTAGACATGAGGAGCACATGGACAGGTTGTGACTAACATGGGCTTTTTAATGACAGGTTGTGACTAAACATGTGCTGTTGAGCATCTCATACTTCACCGGGGCTTGCGTTGATTAAATGTGAAGGTCCAATTCGTCTTTGAAATTAATTTGAATTTCGTGCAATATAATTGTGTTGAGTGCATATCCACAATTTGTAACCTCATGTGGGCGGTGTTATTTTGCCGAGGACGCAGACTAATTGATTGAACGTGCCCAGACAATTAATCTTGACAGCATATCATATTCACATATTTTAATGGGACGTGTCGTGCCAATTTATATCATTTTAACTGCCGAATATCGTGTGAATAATTTACAGGTAGCAGTGTTAAATATGTAACCTATGTTTTCAACGAATTCATTATCATACCACTTTTTGTAAAAACAAACCAGGTTTGTGTCTAAACAATCGCAGTTTTACCTTAAAGCACATTTTGCCACGCAACCACCAATCAGGCATTATCATTAAATAACATTGACTGAAGTGATGCTGCTTATTGCCTGAATGTATTGGAGAAGAATTATTTATTTATAATTTCACAAACGGTCAAATGCTACCCTGTTTGAGTTACATGTCCGCGTAATCAACATAGGCACCGTTTGATATTCTGCACTTAGGCTTAAGTTGTACACATAGAATACGCAAATAGAGCCGTTAGCAATAGTTGGGCCGTCATTTAAGTTAGTCTCATTAGTGTGGTTTCGTGATGACCGCCACATACACTTGCTGTTGTGAAACATCGAGATATAGCGCATATTTTCCACGATGGTCAAGTACACCTTTTATTGGGCGTTAGCACATGATGCAAACGCATAATTGATCATAACATAACCTGACATGAATGGGTTTACACAGTAAGCGTTAACATTGGCCTGGGGTGTCCGGGAAGACGAACATGAAAACAAGCGAAATTAGCACTATGGTTACAAGGTGATTAAACATTAATGGTATGGCAACAACCATGACAACCTGAGACCTCTGTAAACCGCGATACTATGAACGCCAGTTGGTAAGACCTTTCACATATGAGCAAATGTAGGCAGTGATGTCGAAACACGCCCTTGGAAGAAAAGTGTGACTTCGTTACAACAGATTCGTTCTCGCAGGCCTATCCACTTGTTATTCTGGTGCGATAATGGCCGGTGTCAGAGAACAATGAACCACATATCTATTCAATGAGTGAAGTACGCTGTTTATCATTTTCCCTGCACCTATGATGCAATGGCATGTATCTGATGCCACCAATCAGAGGTTTAATGGGTTAAAATAGTGATAACATAGATGGTGAACATGTCCTGAGCTTAATAAAGGTTCATACATTAATGTTAAAACGCATAGGGTTATTGCGACACGAATATGTGATCATATGACTAATGACACTATTTCCTTTGTCCAAATATAGAAAGCATTGATGCTTTTTCGCATAATTTGTTGCGAATGGAAGGGCTTTTAATTTTGCGTTTACTAACATCGGTCGGTGTGATACTAGAAAGTTCAAACAAATTAGGAAAGTACGTAGTGATGATATAAACACATTCGTACTAATGACCTAACCTTAAGTGGTAAAAACTGTGGGAAAGCATGTGTACTCGCACTACCACGAAATAGTCAGTACCCACTCTAGCTATTTGCATAGCATACAATGCTGAATGAGTGACAAAGTGCTGTGCAAGGTTCGGGCTGGTAGATTGTGGAAGATGCTCTCAAGATCCAAATATTACACTTTAAAGTTTAAGACGTTATCAATTTTGCAGCTGCTTCATTAACTCTCTCTGTTATATTATTGACATTCTCGATGCAACTAAAAATAAAGAGTTGTAATAAATATATGTATATATATATATATATATATATATATATAGATATATATATATACATATTCATATATATATACATATATATATGTATATATATGTATATATATTTATATGTATCTTTTTACATTTCTATTTATAAATATAGCTATATATATATATAGATATATATATATATACATATATATATATATATTATATATATATATATATATAAATATAATATATAAATATATATATATATATAAATATATATATATATATATATATATATAAATATATATATATATATATATATATATATATATATATATATATATATATATATAAATATATATATAAATAGATTCATCAGCATGCTCAATGAGAGCACCTTCTGACTCTCATAAATCAATGCAAGCAGTGAAATTAAAAGGTACCCAATAGTGCTAAATGTTACGTGTAATTATTCTCATTCACCTATCACTTGATCCATTATTGTTCTCCCCCTGCTTTACTAATCTATATGAATGGTTAATAGCCCGACATTTAACATGGTAGGCAAGCCGTTGTCGTCTCTACATTGGTGTTTGATTGATTGGGCTTACAGTATGGTCAAGAAACACACATCGTTGTGTAGTTTTTTGACAAAATGCATACGATTATTTAATCTAACGGTACACTTATAATGCATGTCTACTTATGTTGTAGTGAGTAAGCTAGTTTAACGATCATTTAAATGATAATTGACATTAAACTCACCCGTCTTTTCAACTGTGGTATAATTGTTCAGTTGAGTAAGTTTTTTTCTTAGTAATGATATGTGTGAGGTGAATAATAAAATAATGCTAATACGTACCAGGAATCGGTGGGGAATTTTATGAATTTTAATCACTGCTCACATAGCAAGTTGAAGAAACTAAGAATTCATGCGAGAAAATATCACGACAAAATGCTATTTGATCATTGCATAAATCTAACGGCTATCACTATTGACCTTTCAATAGCCACATAACTGAACGAGCTATGATCGATATATTATTCGACTGGTAATGCTGATTTACTCTGGTTTCAGATAGGTAAGATAGCGGATCATTTAACCACGATTTGACGACTTATAACCCAATAAATGACACAATAGTATCACCACGTACTTTGGAACCCAAAATTACTTTAATCTAATGATTGCATAATAATTGTCTCATGGGCATCGTAAAACCGCTTATGATGATAATCATAGTTCTGACTGAATACTGATCAAGAGGCAGACGACCAAATCTTGTAAGTATTAGTCACAACATGTAAATATTTCTCATTGAACTGTTGATACAATACATTGTGCTGTAATCTTAAGAGATGATGATAAAGCATT